>BOPP01000079.1:4601906-4619858 GCA_017312745.1 Gryllus bimaculatus | reverse complement strand
GGCGGCGCGGGGGCGGGCTCGGGTGCGAGAGCGGGCGCGGAGGCGGGAGCGGGGGCGGGAACGAGAGCAGGCGCCCCGTGAAAGCTATCAATGGCACGATTACGATTCACCGCGGCCCCTATCTCCGTAATTGTGCTGGGGGATCATCTCCAGCCTTCATCTAGCGCCCATAAATCCGACCCCACTTGTCGTGGGCCTCGCCGCCTCGCTGCCGCGTTGCCTGCGTCTAACCCACTTCGCGCTCCGCCCTCCGTCCGCGCGCGCCGCCAGGCGAGGCGAAGCGCCGGAGGCAGCGCGTGCTGCTCCCAGGGTGCAGCCATGGCAGCATTTTTATACACACCCAAATACTATGGATGTTGCAATACATTGGAAAGGCAAAACCGATGTATACAAAACCGGTAAATACTGAATAAACAAGGCTAGGTGGTCAACAGGGTTAACTGTTCATATCATGTTATTTTGATTACTGTCTGTCATGTGAACCTATCTTCTGAGATAGCTACATCTCTGGGGGAATTTGGTTTATTTATGTCAACACGTGTACTATTTATAATGGTAAACGTATTTCTGGGTGTGAAAAGTACAAATTAAATCTCCCCGAAATGTATTGTATTCTCAGCATCCTTGGCATTATCATTTCGAGTAAGTGAGAAAAAGACGAGTTTCGGAACACCATCTTAACAGTTTGAAATTACGTTAAAATTATTAATCTATTGAACAACCGAACATCTTCTAGTTTGAGACAATGTGAACAAAAAGTAATTGCAGTAAATTTATCATCAAGAATTCCGTCTTTGTACGAATGAAAATTGAAGTCTAAAGTAACCGAAAAGCGGTTGTATATGTAAAATATCATATTAATTATTTTAACACATGTAAAAGATATGAATAACATAAATGCCATTAAAGCTTGGGGAACGGAAAGAAATGAACTTAACAACATTCAAAATTATATTGCACGAAAAAACGATACAAATGCATCTGGAGCGAATATAGAATATTTTGCAAAGAAATAAGGCAGTTTCATTTCTAATACTTTCCCTGAATATTTTTAATACTTTTTTTAAAATGTTATTTCGAAATAAAAAAATGTATTTTCATAATGGTAAAACTCCTCCAGATATGATGAGATTATCATGCGGTAATGGGTTAAAATAACTTTAGTAAAATTACAAAAAAGGTCATCTCTGGAGAGCCATGACCCCGTGCTTCTCCTTGAATTCTTCACTGGAAAGCACTCAATTTGGAAAACGAATGGTATAAATTATTGAGGGTAGAAAAGAGGAAGTGTTGGGATAATGCAAAGTGAAACAAACAGGATAAGTCAAACGATCTTAAGAGACGAAAAGTAAGTTCTTTACGGATAGAAAAAGAAGCTAATTTGTAACAGAAAAGATAAGTCTTAGAGAATAATTTGTACAGGTAAGAAAATTCGTCCGTTTCCTTCTAAGAAAGGATGCCGGACTTAACAAATTAAAACCTGGCAAATACAAAATTGTACTCGTATCTATTTTTTACAATATATTGTATCATATGTTTTTATCAAACTTACTGTACTTTTTTATATTATATCAGAAGTCCTAAATTTTACAATGCTCAATTACACTAACGAAATGTGTGATTGCAGTTTTTTTTATATTTGATTAAATAAGAGGTGGTGGTTTCATTCGATCAGGTACAATATATTATTTTCTTACTGAAAATTGAGAAAATGCTGACCACTGACCTCCGCACTCCACTACTAGTATTTCTTCATAGGTGAGTAAGGCATCAAAAGAGTGGAATAAGTTAATTAAGTTTGTAGAATTGAAAATATATAACAAACCCAGACACGACTCTGACCTATGTCACCAAACTCGAAAGTCTGCGTGATTCACGAGACACTCGTTATTCAGGGGTGTAAATTAATGTGTTAAGAGAAATTAATTAAAATTTTATTCTGACTTAAAATGGATTTTAGTGATTCTTGTTTTATATAAATTCAAAGCGATTAAATTTTCCGATAAATCAATACATCGAAATACATTTTTGATATCGATATAAAGACATATTTTGAAACAAATTCCAGTGTTCAGAAAAACATTAATGGTGTTACAATTCAATCAGGTGCGGTCATGGGGTTCCGTTTACTTTAGGTAGATTCTTCTCACAGTAACAAACTAGAGGCCCGAAAATCAATGACTAATGATAAGTATTTTATTAACGGCATTATTGCAAATGTTGCCAAAAATTAAACAATATTTTCGAATTACCATTTGTGATTTAAATCAATTTTAATGCAATTGTTGTAAAGTAGTAATAAAATAACCTTTTTGTGATATATTTAATGTTTTATGAACAAATATGTAAGTTTCAAACGTATATTTTGGAATACTTTTACATTTTCAAACACGTGTCTATACTACAAGATTATCAAATTAAGATTAATAAAAAACAATAATTCTAATCTTTTTACGTGAAAAGCTGCCTTTTCTACATGCAACGTCATTTAGTATACTGTAATTCATCATCAAACAGTTCAGGAAGTCAAAGAGAAAATGTTACAGATTTCCCCTGATTTGTAGGCAACCAATCATGCATTGGTATCTAGCGGGTCATCGTGTCTTCCGATGAAGTGCAATATTTCGTTTATACGCCAAACACAAAAGCAAGATGTAATGCCTACCATTGGAAGCAAATGACCCACGTGTTCTTTATTATATGAAATTTCCCACCTCAAGTTCATTGGCAAAAAGTTAATATATCCGATCCTCCTACACGCTCTCGACGTTTGTGGCATTTGCTCTGAGACAACTGTACAAGTAAAGGGAAACAAACCATTCAAAACTCAATAAAATATTTTTAGTTGTATGATTTATGAACCAAAGTGATTCTCTATTATTTTATTAAACTATTTGGATTGATTTATCTCAGTATTAAAGACAATTAATAATGTCAGAGTTGTGATGGCGAACTTTTTTCGTTTGCATAAGGTCTAAAACAGGCATAGCAAGGTCAGGGACAAGGTAACTAACACATTTGGGGGCATTGAGCTCATAGTAACAGTCAGGTTTAATTGGAAGATATAACCTACATAAAGACTTGTTAATTTATTTCACACCATTCCTATCAATAACATTATGTCATACATTAAAGAGAGAGTGTCAGATAGTTTGAGCCACTGAAGTTAGGTAGAATTGTTTTTGCAAATTCTTACTTATTATTTAAGGATTTGATGCAAAAAGCGATTTCTCGGACAGAAAGTGTCTATAAGGAATAAAAATTTAAAACTTACAGAATCGCTATAAAATATGATGGTGTTGGAAGTCTGGCGTCTAGTTTTTTGGGCGTGCATTTCGGGGTCACAGTTTGAGTGGGTTAAAAGGGGCTCTTGTACCTTTGTGCGGAAGTCAGCAGCGCGTTCACTCCTGGGCAATCGTACGCTTCGGGACTCGAGATCTAGGGAGGATGAAGGATGAAATATCCTGGACGCAACTCGCGCTAGTACAATGTTGGTGATTACGGGTAACCCAAAGGACCTAATCTTCGATATACTCTATCGGATTCCGGGAACGCAATGGCCCTAAAATATTGTAAAAATAAATTAGAAAAATTTAAATTCGATTCATTCCCGGGACCTGACTACCACAGGTAACAATAAAAAAATGCCCAAACTTTCACCTGGTGTCCCCTTCAGGATCTCCCTAAAATCGCTGCACGGCTTCTTAGAGGACCGCGGGTGTGTTTGAGAACCTATTGCTTAAATTTTAAAATGAAAAAACAACAAAAAAGTTAATATTAAAGGAATTAATTATTTCTACTATTCACTACAATGGATTATTAATATGGGCGTTGTATTTAGTCCCGGCATTTCTGATGGGTTACTTCCTATTGCACAATAAATAAAATAAATAATAATCAATTAATGGAACATAACCCAAAACAAAAACAGGCAAAGGATTTTTCATTCAAAGAGAATCCTATCACTTGGCAATAATGCTATGTCAAGTAATGTATGTACGCTATATCAATGTATTCTAACTATGCTAACTATAGGCAGAATTTAAAACGAAAATAAAAATCGAATAAATTAATAAACAATAAAGTATATTAACATATTTCAAATCTGAGTTGTATGCTAGAAAAATCTGACACATATTTTGTTACGAAACAACAATTAGTCGTGATATTTCGAGTGCACTTGGTCCTTATTTTCTCTGCATCAGTTAAAAATTTAATTATTTGGGATAGAGTTCAGTTATTACCGTAGAATCATTTTTGAAATATTACACAACCAAATACATTAAACAGCTAATATCGATATAAAATTTAACTTATTTTACAATGTGTATGAAGTTTTATTATAGATAAGAATGTGCACAGAAGTGCAGCAAAATCAATCTCCTAATATTTAGATTATAATCGTATTATTGTTGCGTTTCATTTATCCAATTTTTACAGTTTTGTAGATCTATCTTCATATTATTAATTTCCATTTTACCCACTTTTAACCTTTCCTCCTCTCGTTCTTTCTGTGTTCCTATCCCTTTCCCTCCTTTCGTCATTTGGGTTGTTTTTTCAATTACATTCGTGCTTGTTTATGATAAACACCTTCAGTTTGATATACATGAAAATGAAACTGTTTTATTTAATTAATCTTGATTGGTTATTTTTTAATCCAGTTTAGATTTTTTTACCAACTGAATTGACTGCAACATGACGCAAAACGTTGTGTTCTTTTGATCGTTACGCTAATGCAATTTATTCACATATTTACTCTGAAGTTACTGATATCCTTTAGTCAACAAGGAGACCAATCCCAATTGTTCAGCAAATGAATTAAACGACATATACAATGTAAAATAGACGTAAGACTTATATCAAGAGTTGCATTAGCATAACGTGGAAAGCGGAATTAAAAGTGTAGAAAACTGGTTCTGAAAATGTGTTTGGAGTTAGAATTTATTATCATGTCTAGACAAAAAAATTCAATGAGAAAGCTTCCATTTGTCTCTCAACAAGCAACACCCCTAATGTTCATACAAGGTGTCCGAGTATAGATGCTGTAACTTCTGGGGCATGTAGAGAGGTGGGAAGATCTCATTTGGCAATGAACATGTAGTGAAGAGTTGAAGAGTTACACACGCCACATTTGCTCCAATTGGTAGACATCTCATCAAGGAATTGATGTATGCAGGAACATGAAATCCCTTCGACGTCGCCAGAATGTGACCCGCCAAACACCACTGGATTATGAGTGGCCTACCAATCAGGCGAAAATGTCACGTGTATAACTTCTTTGTATGAAATCTCCCATCACATACTCATTGGCAAAAGGTTATCATCAACCCCTTAAGATGTAGAAGTTTGTAAAATTTATTCTGAGACACTTGTACTCACGAACATATATTCCTAATACTAAACGAGACATAATAAATAAGACAATATGTCTTATAAGTACTAAAAGAGAATCATCAATCTGACGTGCAAACACCCTATTTCCATGTACTCCTCAAAGTAATTATAACATGCCTAGAACAACATATCGGAGCAACACGTGCATCCGCAGATACCACTGAGCACTAACAATAATTTCCTTGCCAACGCCGAATGATATATATCCCTCGGCGAACGCTCAGTGTAGGGGGAGGAGAGGAACGAACGATTCAGTTATTAATGGTATTATTTTGATTCAGAGCAACTAAGGAAATAGTTAACGTTTGTAAAGTCCATAGCCGATGTTCGTAACCATTCAAATTCATTATTTGTGTTATCAGTTATGTGTCTTCAACGCTTTTTATAATTAGTGTATTAAGTTTGGTTCAGACTTTATTTTTATTATACTTCCTCCTTAAGAAATATTCACATGGAACCTCATATAAAAGAGAAAATTATTTCTTGGTGAATATGTACTTCCGTGCTCTTTTACAACAAGTCATTCAGTTGTTTTTAATACTAACATTGATTTGATTTATGCATCGCAGGATTAAGATCTTTTAAGTGCGATGATTGTTTCCTCTCAGTTCCTCTGCGGTCTCGATCTGTCTGTTTGGCTACATTCGCATATACAGTATTAGGAAAAGTGCGTTCAACAGCGTTCAAAGGCGCGTCGCTCCGCAGACCGCAATTGCGTTCGGCGAGCGGGTGGCAGCGGGCAGTCATCAAGCGGCGGTTGGTGGTTGATGGGTTGGCGGGTGCGGTTGGCGGTAGGTGGCGCGACCAGCGGTTGGCTCAGCGCCCGTGAGAGGAGCGCGGGCGCGGCCCGCCGGCGGGCTGGAAGCGGCCCATTACTCCATCAGGCAGGATACGGGCAATCTCGAGCGCTTCGCTAGGCCGCAGCCGGAGCCGCTCTGTCGATGGCGTTGCTGCGCCGACGCCGCCGGTTCCTCTGCCCGCCGGCCCCCTCCCCCGCTCAACAAGTCAGTAATGAGCCCCAGCGGGCCACGGCGACCGACGTTGAAGGGCGTGAAGTGCGTGCTGCACAATTTGCTACTGCCATCGGATAAAGAGACAAACTTTTTTATTGTCTCACATTTTTTTAAATTGATTGACTGTTTTGATCGACAAAATGGCTAAAAAGCGACAGTTTTGGGAGGAGATAGATGAAGTTTAAGTTCTATCTTATGTCGGAGCAATATACCGGACTATTTCAGCATTCGCTCAACATATCAAAGAAAACGATGAAAAGCCAAAGGGGCTAAAGTGACATTACTTCTGTGATTTACTATGATATATTTGTTTGTTCTTGTACGATATCATAAGCATAGGTTTCAATGATTGGTGTTCGTGTCAATCTTAAGAGCCATTCCTTTTCCTCACTGAGCAACTGACGGAAAGTAGCAATTCATGTTGCACATTCGCTTTCATCATGTCCGTTATGCATCAATTTCTTATGTAGGATGGTAACAGTACTCAGCATTCGTCGCTAAACCAAGAGAGCTAGCTTAATATCCGGAAAACCATAAAGAAATTCATAAAAGCATCAAAAAGTCACAAAAAAACTGCTCCTTCACCTGCACGTTGATGAGGGCTGCCTATATTATAACAACAGACCGAATGAAGGTCGAAGAAGGCGTGCATCCAATTTTCGTTTTACTGCACATAATCTCACGTTAGACATAATATCACTTGTTAAGAAGAGATATTGAGTCTCACTTTCATAATAGAAGATTCTGTAATTAATTGGAATTGTACGTTTCTGTTAAATTCGAAATCTCTTTCTAAGCACCGGTATGACCGTGAATCCCAAACGTAAACACTCCCTGCATGAGCCATCAGCGATATCGAATAGGCCAACTCCCGGCCGAATCCTTAGATTTCATCAAGATGCATTAGCATTATGGCAGCCTTCTGGCTGTGCTCGTGATGGCCCTCGGGCGGACAAACGACATAAAACGACTGATCTCGTCTGTAATTCAAAGAAGGCAAGTACACGTTTTTAAATTGCATGCGACTAAACAGAACGAAGACTTTCGAGGTTTAGGTGAGATCATTAAAACTGACAAAGGTTGGCATAAACCGTCTGTTTATTCTTTGGAGGAACAGATAAAAGTCTTAAGTAAATAATACACGATATAAGTTTTATACGTCTCACCTTCGCAGACGGAAGCGCCAGAAGAAAAATGTTACTGCCATAGTACAAAATCAAGCATGGCACATAATGATTGATATTCAAACAATGCCAGAATCTATCATTCTGAATAGGAAAATGTTTATAACCAATATTGCCAAGGCATTGTTTATAATATCTAACGTATAATACACTAAGTTCCTTTCTTCCAAGTGTATACCTCCACTTCCGATTTTACTGATTTGCCGGTGAATTACATGCAAACCGATGTTAAGGCCTATTTTGGGAACAGAAGAGTAGTAGGCCTACATCTTCTACACCGACAAATATAGTAAATACTAGACTTGACATAATGTTTGTAACAAACTGTAATTCAGAAATGCAGGCATTCTTAGTCATTATAATTGTCTACATTGTTGGTAGTATTTTTTTCTTACGGTACATCGGAAGAAAATATTATTGGAGTTAAGAGAGTAAATGCTGTGATTTTTTGTTACTGAGTGAGTTTATTAGTTCAGCGATGGAGGAGAAGAAGAAGAAGAAGACGAAGAAGAAGAAGAAGAAGAAGAAGAAGAAGAAGAAGAAGAAGAAGAAGAAGAATCCTGAACTGACAAACAAATTAAATCGAACTTTCAGAAATTAGAACGAATTGTACTAAAAACTGTATCTTTATTGTTAATGAAGGTTTTGAGATCTCGTGATTATTAATAATCAAAGATCCAAAACTTTATGAGACGTTGACAAGATATGATACAATTGACTGTTGAAAGTGAAAGTACTCCAGTGAATGTTTTTTTCAGGCAATGAATGTTTTGATAGTATACAGTTTCCGCAGAGTAAACCTGAAAAACTTCTAGGGCTTGTAGAGGGGTCGAAAATGCTCACTTTTTGTCAATGGACATGTGGTGGAAAATTTCATATGACGCAGTGACACACGTGACATTTGGCCCTGATTGATAGGCAACCCTTTATGCACATGTGTTCTGCAGATACGTACTGACCCACTCAAGGAGATTTCATGTACTAGCCGATCATCTGTGAATATAGGTTTGCCTAAAAATCATGGGAAATTGCCACATGTGTTATTTATATTTCCGCAAAAAATATTCATTCGGGAAAGTTATTATTTTCGGGACCTCTACATACAGGTCATACACACAAGATTGAACGAAGAAAGTGAAGGAAAAAAAGAAGGAAACTAGAAGGGAAAGGGAAGAAGAAGAAGGAAATCAGGAGGAAAAAAGCGATAGGAGATGAACTAACAAAGAAGAAAGGAGGAGAAGCATGAGAAGGGGTGAAGAAGAAGGAGCATGAGAAGAAAAGGGAAAAAGGGAAGAAAAAGGACGATGAAGAAGAAGAAGAAGAAGAAGAAGAAGAAGAAGAAGAAGAAAAAAAAGAAAAAGAAGAAGGTGATGGCTAAGGTCATTAATGTGTGTGTGCGCGCGTATTGGCGGAGCAAGCGAAGCTTGCTTACGCCTATGCGTGGAACGCCTGGCTCATGTAGTGTGACCCGCTATGCAGTCCACCACCATAGCTGGTGTTGATACGAGTAATGCTCAGATGTGCACCCAGGATTTTTCGCGGAGTGGAAGCTGGCCTACAGGTTATTGTCCAGCCGATTAGATGTTTTCTTATACAGAATTGTTCATTTATGCTGAATATGAAATGTATTGTATTTGTCTTATAATATTAATATTTGTCTTATATAACGTAAACAATTTTTTATAGCGTGAATAACTTTCGTTACTATAGAAGATCTGTAAAAGCTATATTTTTGAATATGTATCATTGAATTTGGGAGAGCGGTGTTAAACCTTATTAGCCCCCTCTTCTTTGGGTACACCGTTGTTAATACGTATTACCCTTGAGACTGAAATACATCTTGTACAATATAATGCTATATTCACTTGTCTTAAGGACACTTTTGATAGTGAACTTAACAGCAATATTTCTACTCAAAATCTTATTAAAAGGGACTAGTTTCAGTCGTAAGAACTTGAAGTAGAAATTCACATCAGGGAACTCTATTTTAAGCTGGATGTCTTGCTGCAAGTGGATCAAGATTTTCAAGAACAAAGCTCTCCCTCTCACCCCGTGAGTCTGTCATGCATACGACGCGACGCGACCCAATGCTCTGGCGAGGCTGGTCGGCTCCCGTGCTCCGTGCGGCGCGGCGCGGTGTGGCGTGGCGCGGCGGGACAGAGCTGCGAGGCGGAACGACCGTTCCGCGCCCCTCCGTGCGCGGGCGTCTGGACGCGCACGCACCGATGCAACTTCGCGCCGCTGCGATGCGCGGGGTGCAGCCACCCAGAGCCACCTCCTCGCATTCCCGAGGGCGGACTGCGTGCGCTCCACGCAAGCGCACGACCACGCTGCCGGTTCACCGCACACGTGGAGGAATGGACAGGTGTCAGAATTAATGTTACAAACTTCTAGGGCATTCCGGGAAACGATGAAAACTTTATTGTTATTTAACAAAGAGAGATAATTCTTATGTAACGTTTTCTCCTATTGGCAGGCAACTCTTCTTGCACTGTTAATTGGCAAGTACAAAAAAATTTGCGACGGGACGTGTCACTGCTAGTCACCAGTGTAGGATGGATTGCATACCAATCAGGGGCCCAATGTTCAAAATTGCAAAGAAGGAACTGCTTTATATGATATTTTATTTCATTATTTTTTAAATAGCAGTAAACACTGTATTTGACGTATGGGGGAGAATTACAATCTACACTTGTTTTCTTGAGCTTCAGAATCTCTTCCTCACATTTTACACATAACAAGTTGAATGATGAATATAAGTTCTAACAAAGCTAGAATACCAACATTTGAAAGTTAGATATCCGATGTTCATTGACAAAATTGGTGATCATGGACCTCATCCCCTACACTCCCTAGAAGTTTATTGCATTTATTCTGAAACATTTTGTATATTCCAATCTGAATTAAGAAGCTGTTTCTAATATCCGTTCTCGACATTTCTTATACTGGACAATTATTACACGAATAAAAAATTTTCTATTTGCCTAGACCGAGCATCGAAAATATATCAACATCGTCAATAACCAGGTACAAAAACGGCTAAAACGTGTACTATTCTTTAAAAAAATATAAAATTGTCCTCTTAAAAAATAAAGTATATACAAGTAGTGGAATGCTTTTGGGCACATTAGTAAAACTGCAGATAATATTATATTACCTTACGTAAAACAAAAAGACCATGAATAATATAATGTGAATGAAAGAATGAAAAATCTGTGTAACAGTTGGAAATGGCCATGAAAAGCACAGAAAAATAACCATTTAGAGTCATTATATATTTTTTAAATTTATTAATTCTCTTTTAAACCAATTAAATGCTTTAAACTATTACAATCTCAAAGAAACACAAACACAATATTCAAAATTAAATGTCAGTTTTTATTCTTTGTTTTCAATGCAACTAATTATTAATATTCATTTTAAAAATAGCTTTCTCTTCGAAAATGTACCCTGTACGGCATATGTACTATTAAGTCGTGACACATTGCAGAGTACGCAGTATATTTTTTATGGCAGAAAATTTAGATTATGCTCTAAAACGATGTAATGGCTAAAATTCCCTTGCTTGCCTGATTTTAAATTGTTTTTTAAATTTTTTATAATGATGCTGTTGACCAGTATTTTTACTTTTATTTTGACCTACTAGGTATATATTTTGTTCCCTATCTACAGTATATTTTTTTATTGTATGGATTTAATGTCTTACTGCTTGTTTATGCAGTTCCTGAGATTCTATTTTTAATTTAAAAAATTCAAGAATCAGCCAGATTTTATGAAATAAGAAAGTAAAAACAAGGAATAGAGAACGAAATAGGCCAAGAAGAATTATTTTAAAATTTGGCTTCATCCCGATGATGCAGAAAGAACAATATTATTCAGGATAGTTCAGAATAAATCTAACAAAGTATGAAAAGTATGTTCTGTTAGTAAAGTTACGCATATGACATTTCTGATATCAAGCCCCTTATTGTTAGGCAACTCGTCCTACACTGACGTCTGGCAAATAGAGTTGAAAAATTCCTCAAACCAATGGTGGCTCATGCTCAGGTTGCATGGTCACACAACCCCAGATAATCGTAAAATACCTATATTTTTTCCATTTACAGTCATTTAACAATCGAAATATCGCAGACATATCGATGTACGAAATCATTTTGAAATCAAAGCGCGCCCGCCGAGCGCTGTCGCTAGCGCTTAGGTATAAGCAATGTAGTATACCGATGTGACGCCACTCTCATATATGTATTGCTTAGCACGATGGCTTTCATACGATGACCACGCGTCCCTATAAGTCCTCATTGCGAACAATCGGCCTTTCTCCGTGCGTTTTAGTGTTGAAATGATACATAGAACGCATCACAGGCTTACATCGTTGAGTGCTGGAAATCATCTCTCCGGCTGCCCTTGAGGGCCTGGGAGGGGGATATCAGTTTCCTGTCTACGCCTGAATCTCGCTGTAAGTAAGCATCTTAATTTTATAAAGTCGCGCGCTATTGGAAGTTCAGTCAATTCGTGATATTATCGAATGCGTTATTATTTAGGATATTTGGGGAATTTATATCCATTTTATATTAGGTTCGTTGATTTAAAATGAGCATTGCCGGGCACCGTTCCGGCCAGGACAAGCTCTAAGCTCCCGGCTGGCACCCCGATAAGTGTGCGATAATTACTCCTTGTGATAAGATGTTGGTTTTGATGTTATAGTTCGAGACGTTGTCATGGTTGTCGTTACTTCTGTTGCTTGAGAACTGCGGCTGTCAAACCATCTCATCTCATGAGAACGTACAATACATTTTGAAAAAGTTAGTATTTAATTTCGCTTCAAGAATTAGTTATGAATATGCTAATATTTTCACACTACGAGAGCAAACATTCTCGAAATATTAATGATATATCATTATTGCAAACAATACTAGGATAAGAAATAAAAATAATTTTAATAACAAAAATCATGGAATGAATTCGTGTAAAACGTGTCGAAATTCTAGTGCCTGTTGCAAAGTAACGGAGTGTAATACTATATTTTGGAATCCTAGACCGTTTTTGTATTGTATAGAGAGTATTACCTGCATTTGTCTCAATGCAGTACTAATACGAAAACTCGAATATCCATTTGAAATCAAGGGCAGAACCTTTAGCACTGAAGGTGAGCATATGGGCTCTATGCCCAAAATTTTGTAAGTAATGTTTAAATACAGTCTTAAAATTAGATTTACACGAATTAAAATGAGTTGCTTACGATTTGTTTTATATTATTACTTTGAATTTCGGAAATTACATTTCATACACTCGATGGAACTGAATTTCATGCCAGCAGCCACTGTCTCGAACAAAGGGTATTGTAGTGCATATGTTATGAGGTGCTATAGTGTTAGCGTTTACGCGCGACAAAAATCGAAATATTGCTTTGTATATATTTAATTTTAAGAATGAAATAAGATTAAACTTAAAATTAGGGAATGGATTTTAAGGTGCGGCACCTTTTCAAAAATGTAGTTATTTTCATAATAATAATTTAATATATGTATTGGGGGAATAAAATGAAGTGAAATAAACACAATTTGCTTGAGATTTGTACATGCATAAGATTTATACATTTTTCCACCTTCTCCATCATTTTTATGCTACAGCACCTTTTCCCCCACTATTTTCTGCGTTTTTAAACAATTAGACAACGAAATGTATTTTTTGTCTTCTTAAACAGCTTTTTAAAGATACTGTGTTTTTAAAACATCAGTATCAGTAGTCAGCAATATTAAATAAATATTAAAATGTCTTGTACGTAAACCATCAGTATTTTATATCCCAACAACAATGGTCAATCTGCAGCTGTAAAGTCAAATTTAAATTTCTACAGTATTGCTGCCACAGTTTTGCCCTTTCCCGCTGGATTTAAAGTTCTGTCCAGACGCGCAATTTAGGACATTTAAATGGGTGTGCAGAAATCCACTTGTCTGTGTCGCCGTCAATACTAAAAGAACACTGGCAGCGCTTGTGGATTTGGAGAGGAAAGAAGGGGGCAGTCAGGGGAAGATGCCTGTGACCGCGTGCGAAGTAAGTTCTACTGCAATGCGATCCGCGGGAAAAATAAGTTCAGTCAGTACTGGTTCAGTCAGTACAATTGTCTAACACGTTTTCATCCACTCCAGTGTTGGAAAAAGTTCTATGAATCATCTTTTACGGATTCTATAAAAAGAATAATTTAGTGCAAAATCATACGTATATTCTAGAAACTGAGTTCAGGTAATTGGTTTAAACCTTAATATAATTCTTTCAGCAGCACCATTTTTACTGTATTTACAGGATCTCCCCCCCCCCCTTTGCGATCATAATTTGCACCTCAAAATTATTTCCCTATTTGTAATATAGATATACAGGAGAGGTCAGACCTGAGGCATGAAGACTCCCAAACATGAAAGGCTTGGGCATAAACATGAATATTTGACACATTAGAATATTAGAATGTGGCGTGCTTTTGGTCTAGTAAGATTAAAAATGTGGTGAGGTATTATCTCACACTGTGGGATGAGAATAATTCTCAAAGAAAACTTCGTAACACCCACAAACTAGGTTCGTTCTCTCAAAGTAGATTCGTTTTCAAATTTGCAACTGAAATCCGAAGTGTGCAGTGGTCTCTAATTCGAGTACGTACCAGCACACTCTGACGAAATTTAAGGTAGTTTAAAAACACAAAATAGTTTGTCATCTCACCGTTCTACACCATGTCGCGCAATGAGGGAAAATCTTTTATTCTGAACTAGTTCCTTTGAAGATTTCTAACATTCGCTCAATTAAGGAATATGAACGGGCGTACGGGCTAAAAGTAGACTGGGGCATGTTGGCGCAAGAAGACCAAGATATGTTGGTCGAAACCTCGGCACATCAGCCTTCGTCACGGCGACACTCCGGATCATAGACTGGGCACTTGAATAAAAATTGGAAATCACTATGTATGCAGTTAGAAACAATGCGTAAGTCAGTTCAGAAGGGTGGAATTTCGGAGACCGACTAATCACTGTGTTGCTAACATTTAAAAAAGAGTAGAATATTTAATATTCCTTTCGCTTAACGACTCCAGACCGTCATGACTTTTTCGCTCCCGGACCAACAGCAAAAAATCTCGCTTGGGGGGACATCGGAAATTGCGGGCGTGTTCACGTCGAAACGTAGCGAATTTAAACTGTCGCAAGTACACTTCAAGGAATCCACGCCCTCTCCTGACAGAAGCCTTTGACGAATCAACAATGCTTTGATTGTAATGAAGTTGAAGCATTAGTTTTTCTGTTGATAAACGAAACAACACATTAAAAATTTAATTTCTATACTTCTAAAGTTAATATCTATAATTGATTTCCGAAAAGTATGTACATTACTAATTTCAAATATACTCATAAATTGATGAAGAACTAAGAAGCAACAGGTCATCTAAGAGCTGTCAAAAGTCGTGAAAGATTCCCCAGGAAGACTGAAAAATACAAAAGGAATGAAAATGAAAATATTTTATTATGTAGTCCTCAATTTCGCATGTCCAGTATTTGTTTCCCTTTATTTCGTAAAAAATAAGTAAAAAACCGAGCAGGAGATGTAACTGTGACAAACCAGGAACAAATATCTTTACTTGTTCTCTTGAGTTCCTTATCCTTTTGCTATATTTAATTTAATGATGAATACAAGTGCAAAGGAAATGTGGTTAGGAACATTTAAAAATAGACATTTTCACTCCTCAGTTATACGTTAGGGCAGTAGTCACATAGCGGTCTCGAACCAGAAGACAGTGATTTCGAAACCCGCCTTTTGCATGGTAGTATTTGGGTACGTCTAGATGTATGTGCCGTCCTTTCATGCCTCTCTAACACCATCGTCCATACCCCCAGGGCTAACAACCTTGGGGGATAAAATGGGGATTCGGCTAGAATGCGGGACGGGACAGCTCTTCGTAGTAAGTTTGGCTCCTTGTTCTATATCTTGTGCTCTGCGCAATGGCTTCATAATGTTACGTAAAGGAGCAATAGCTTTGTGTTCATTTTTAAGACGAAGAAGAAAATGAGGTACGGTGTCTAAGACAACTCAGGCTTTAGGATCGTAGTATAAACAGATAGAAAGTATGATAAAATGGGATTGACACGTGTTGTTGCCGACCTGGTTGAAGTTGAATATTTCAGTACTTTAGGATGTCTCATAAATTCGAAGCCCCTATTATATATTTTGAAACGCAAAGATATATTTTGGTAAATTTTATAAATGTATACAATTTCACTGAACATGGGACAGAATCACGACTGCATTAATTAATTTTAAAGCTCACAAAAATAGTCACTACAGGCATTTTCAAAATAAATTACGCAAATAAAACAAACACGAATTAATTGATTAATTACGTTGCTTAATTAACAAATGCAACATTCTAAAATATGGTGTAGTTTATTTACTGTGCCTAAATGTACTCAATTGAACTAATATTGCACAGTTGCAACTAACATTGCATAACATAATTAAATTAGACACATCCATATTCGTTTCAGATGCTTGACATAATCTCACAATTGAAACAGCGAAAAGGCCGGGATGCACGTGCAGTTCCCGATATGGGAAGAAGGTAGTTGGAGTGTCCAAACGATCTTTCCTTGGAACTGCAAATGGCGGAAGGTGCGGATCGTCCCCTCCCGGCCGTGGGGAAAACAATAAAAAAACTCGGACAAGTTCCCGTCCGTGCCGTACCGACCCTTTGCGCGCACGGCTTTAATAGAAAAACGACAGTGTGATCAAAATTCACAAGGAAAATACTGTAGCCGTGAACGTTGGTATCTTTATAAGAGTAGAACATTCCATACAATTTTGTTTTTAAAACGGACTTCTAAAATTGATAAAAGAGATTCGCAATGTTAGAAGAGGGATAGTAATTGAAAGTCGTTTCGCTGTGGTGGAAGTACATTATTTATACGATATTTCAAGGTAAAAATGCATAGACATATAAAATGACCAGAAAATGACCTATAATATTACGTACAAATAAGAGAAAAAGTCCACCAGGTTGACGAAAGACTTTTGCGAACCTCGAAACTAGACAACCACACGCTACTAACGAAGACAATTCCCTGAGAAGCAGGTGGTAAAGAAATGGGTACCTGGGGTAAGTGGATTAGTGAAAAGGAACGTTCTAATGAGAAAAAAGAAATCTGAACTGAATAAAGTGACAAGAAAAATTACATTTTTCAGAATGCTTGCAGCAGAGAAGCTGCCCCTTACCATATAAAACAAATATAAGATTTGGTAGAAGAAATTTCTAACGATAGCCTTGCGACTGTTATTTTAAAGAAGATTCCCTCACGAATAATATCAAACATATTATTTTTATTTTAATTGCGAGTATATAACTTATTATTTGGGCTCGGATTCTGATGACCTAAACATTTTTTGATAATGGCCTATAAAAGTTCTTAAAAGTAACAGGAAAATTACCTTAAAGACTTAAAAATAAGAGGAAAATGACCTGATTTTTTAAAAAATTGTGTTCAAGAATGTTTACTTATTCAATGAATTTTACAATTTTAATTAAAATGTTTGTTTTTTTTGTTATTTTTGGTCGCATTAACATTTAGGTCATCAGCTTGGACAGTTGGATTTAACTTCATGGTACGTATGAAGATTCTATGATATGGTGATGATAGGGGGTGAAATGACGAACAAAAATACAACCATGCACGAGGCGGGAATCGAATTTGATATCCTTCGGTCAGATCACTACACCACTACCGCCTT
Source organism: Gryllus bimaculatus (assembly GCA_017312745.1). Taxonomy (NCBI): domain Eukaryota; kingdom Metazoa; phylum Arthropoda; class Insecta; order Orthoptera; family Gryllidae; genus Gryllus; species Gryllus bimaculatus. The sequence continues at coordinate 4,602,508 of BOPP01000079.1, read as the reverse complement.
TACGATTTCTGCCATCCGAACAACTACAATGTATTTATATAAAATTATAATTAATATAGTCTTTATTTTAGGAGGAAATGTAATCCTTAGGTCCGATCTTAAAATCGTCAGTTTTGAAAGGTCGAGAAAGTTATCGAAGATCCGTGTAATTTTGTGAGTTTGAAAAACAGAGGCCACTACAGTGGTGAACTTCATTACGAACTGATTATACCATAAAAACTTTGTTTTAGTGTATTATTTTAAATTCATTAAGCATTTAGTAACAAAATACACGAGAAGGAAACAAAATGCATAAAATAACCAAAATGGCGGCAAAGGCCCTGAAAAATGTTCTAAATATTGAGTATATGGCAAAAAATGACAAACAGGATCCATGAACTATACATTTCTATTACCTATATGTCGTGATAAAAATTCATTTACAAGTTAGCTATGTCTAGAGTGCATCAATTGAAAGATGACATGTCATCAGAATGCGAGCCCTCCTTGTAACACATTTGTCTTCTGAATATAAACAGTTCATAATTAATACAGCAGCCACTGTGAACTTCCTTCTAACTGCCACGATCCCAATCCTGTGTGCGCACGGGGACGCGGTGGGG
>BOPP01000079.1:4580417-4601881 GCA_017312745.1 Gryllus bimaculatus | reverse complement strand
ATAGATACTATAATTATATAGGTAGGGTAATATTAATATTATATTTTATATATATAATATATATTATATATATAATCAATACTTAAAATTATATATTTATTTGCATAATTTTTTTTCTGCTTAGTAGAGTATAGCAAAAGGTATACAAACAATTGACTGGGTTTATTTCAAACTGCAATATAATTAAAATATACTAATAAAAGAACGTATAAATTATTTAAACGGAATATTTCACATTATTTTTTATGGCTTCTGTTCCTCTAAATCTATCTCTAAGGCCGCCTTCGGCCTCGATGCTGGAGGGTGAGTCTCCTCCGCGGTCCCGCTCGGCGGCACGGGAACGCAGTGGCGGTGTTCGGCCAGTGCCCGCACGCGGGCGGCGGGGCGCGCCGAAACCCCGGTACCACGCACGGTCCATGCCCGTGCCCGTCGCCGAAGAGCCGTCCGAACACCGTCAGGTCCGCGTATCTCCTTCGTTCGCTCGACGTGTCTTCCCGCGAACGAACGTGCAGTCTAAATGTTCGCGGAACGCCGAACTCAAGCAAAATGCTCAAAATCTCCTTTGCAAAGGACCACTTTTTCACGGAATGCAACAGACGAAAAGTCCGCTCGCTACACCTTTCCATGTGCAATTTGTAGTTAAAATTAAATATTTTTGCTCGTTAATATTTTCAATGTTAATATCATTCTGTGTTCGGAAAATAATTTCCAATAAACCAGATACAAACTACACCTGTAAAACTATTTTAATTGAACTTTGCCTTAACAATTAGGAATATCAGATGAACATTTTAATCGAATTAACATCTGTTTCCTTCGTTCCTATTAATTTAATTATCTTAATTACAGGCGTATGCCATTTATTGTACTTTTTTGTTCTATTGCGCTTTACTTCGGAGTCTTTAATAACGGCAACTTGGTAGAAAATGCATCTGAATGGAGTAAATGCCATACGCTACTCCTGAAGGAATGAACTAATAACCTATGAAACCTATCACACATAACTATGCTCCGATAGAAGAACAAAATTTTGTTTCTTGTATCCTAGATCTATTCTGTCTTAAGGAGCATTAGCAAATGATGACCTCCAATCCTAAAGATAATATCTGTGTTTTAATGTTCACTGCTTCTAAAGTTCCTTATTTGGAAAATGAAACTGCGCAAAACGCACTTGAGTAATATATTTTGCAATTTCAGATCTTCCACAATATCAGAAAACTGGCTCAAGAGGTCGAATAAATAAGACACGTTAGTTTTTAATAATCACCTAACACACACTATTGTTGTAGGTTTAATTTTTAGACTATTGGATGTCCATTTGAACACGTCCTGTTGTAAAAAATTAGTCCACAATTCAAAATTAAGGCCACGCTCTAATTTGTCTTACATTTTTCAGGCGGAATCTGTTTCGGATTTGAACATTTCAAATTAATCAGGGTTTTTCATTCTCGAATTCAAAATGTTCTATAAATTTCTCTCATCAAAACCTGTCCTACACAACCACGACTTCTCCGCAAGTATTTCTAATAAGGGGAAGTCATGAAAAGCAACAACGGACGGCAATTCTCTATCGTATTACTCACATTAAGCGCAAATTTGGAAAAAGAGGCTAGATACTCTAGCTCCCGAGACATAAATTGTCGACCGTATAAATCACTAACAGCTCTGAGAGCACTCACACGTGATGGCTGAGTGGGGGTAATCATTCTCCCGCGTGTAGCGAAGTTCTCAGAAGATAGGAGTAATAAATGGGTTTGGAATCATTACTTTTAATAGAAAACATATATATATATATATATATATTATATATATATAATATATATATATATATATATAGCCTATTATATAATAACAACCAGGACTCTAACATTTGCAACTTATGTTCAGTTAACATCTCTAGCAGAAACAAAGCATCTTCAACTATCTTTATTTTGAGATGCTACTAAAAAAGAAGCGGATGATAAAAAACTATTAAACAAGTAAGGAAACAAGTCTTCGTAAATATTGAATACTGAGTATTAATTAAATGTTATGAAATTCGAGTAAGCTGGATTCATTTCATTTCAATGTACTCAGAATTTCGCGACTCATAACCTGGGTTTTGTTTGTCAACGCGCTTAATTGAGATATGTATTAATTTCAACTAATCATTGTTGAATAACTCACAGCTGATTTAATTTCAAATGATATGTGCTCGTATTTACCAGTTCCTGTTTCGATTTACATTTGAAAATTTACAACCATCCAGAAGACGGACAATAGGCAATGATATCGACAACACCGTTGGTGGGTATATACTCCGAAGTAAAAGCAATGTTAGGGAAATCTGGGAAAACCAACGTGGTGAAATTGTGAAAAACCAACACAAAATATGCAACTAAAAAATTGCGTACAATATTCACTTCCAGTGTTTGCATTCGGTGTATAGGAAGACATATGTTTTCAATTAGTTTTAGAAGTTTTTTTTAGAAGCAACGCGCCGATTGGAGTCGCCCAGAACTCCCGAAAACGGTAAACAAGTGTGAAGTACATACCAAATGGCCAAACTTCTCTCAACCAGCGCCGTCGCATCACCGTCGCTTTAGCGATTGCCCACGACAGCCCAGCGCTCTAGGAAAATGGTCTCTGGGTGACTTTTTCCATTATACCTGAACACGCGCTCGGCGCCGCTTCTGCAGAACTCGGCGGTCGGCACGGGACCGCGTTTGCAACGGTGGCGGCGCGGGCGGCGGCAGCGGCGGCGCCAACGGCCGAAACCGCCGACACGTACGTCCACGAACTGCAACGCACGCCGGTCGGCAACAACGCAAGCGTGCTACGCATACCACGGGCCCTACTCCCGGCATACGTAACACCAACATGAATCTTTCTGCCAGATGGTCACGGGCTTTGAACATCACTTCGCAATGATACTTGGAGATAGGAGTGTATCAAAAGCTGAACCGTGGTGGCTATCAAGGGAACGGGCCCGGGTTGTCGGTTTGGAGATTGCTGCGGATGTGGTGTTGGAAACCGACACGCCTTAGGCCCAGAGAATTGCGAGACCGGAACGACAATCGGCGAGTTCGGCGACGACAGGTTCGTAAGTGTGTGCTGAATCGACGGACCGTGCGCGAGAAGACCGGGAGAGCACTCGGTACTTACTCGCTTGCGAAGACTCCGAATGCCTGCGACGGTTCTGAATGCGGTGGCCGTAGGGCGTCTCCCAGGCGCCGAACAGCGGTTCGGCGGCGACTCAATCTCGCGGCAGCAGGTTGGCCTGGGCGGTGGCGGTGGCGGGGCGGCGGGAGCGGGCGTGTCGACGGGGCTGGTTTGGCAGCGGCTAGTACAGCCGTCAGGCCGAGCAGGCGTTGCGGCTTAGCGGCGGCGCGTGGGCAGCGGCGGCGGTGGCGGCGGCAGCGACGGCGTTGGCGTGGCGGCAGCGGCGGCGGCGCGGCCCGCGGGCCCTCGCGTTCTCCTTCCCGCGGGCGTCCCTCGCTCCCCCTCCTCGCCGCTACTAGCTGTGAATGGCTGTTCGCGGATATCGTGCGTGTCGCCAATGTGCGCGCCCAGTAGCGCCTTGCTCACTGACAGCAGCCAATGAACGAGCGTCCAACCCCCGACTGCCCACTTGTCGGGACTCGGAGGCCCGGCGCGGCGCGGCGCGCGCGGTTGCCGGCGCGCGACGGGTCTGGGCGGCGAGGCACGGCGGGGCGCGGAGGAGGGGTGGCGGGGGCGGCGGGACGGCGAAGGCAGTGGCAGCGGGGACAAACGGGGGCGGCGCGGAGGGCGAGAGCGGCGCTGACAGCGGGGGTGCCGGGGGGCGGAGCGCGGTGCGCGCGGGGCCCGGGACCTTAGACCGAGCCCGCGCTCGCGCGCCGGCTCGTCCCGGGCCTGGGAATGTAACAAGCGGCAGAGAGCTTCCTGTTGACACAACCGACCATCTCCGCAGCACATGCCTTTTCTTGGCGAGCCCGCTCCGCCGCCGCCGCTGCCTGGCGGCGAAGGGTATATATATATATATATATATATAAACATAAATAATTGTGTACATTTTTCAGGAATAGACATTGCCTTAAGCGTATGTCCTTCTTCTCTGTAACCTTCCGTGTTTAGCAGCACCCTAGGAGAGAGTAATCTACTGGGCAATGCGTTCCTAGATTCGTGACCCAAATGCACCCATCGGCAATAGATTTGGCCTTTCGTCTGACTTCAAAGTTCGTATCAGCGACATGTACTCCCACGGATTATGCAGTTTCTCGTCGCTTATTTGTGTCCGCCGCCCGTATCCAGCCGTTTATTTATCGCGCATCCGCCGGTGACGTTTACTTAATTGTTTTTGAAGAGTACAAGAAAAGATTTGTTTTCACACTTACGTTGTCGATTTTCTCCGTTTGTTTGGTTTGGAAATGAGCTTTTTTGAATCTCTATATTGTTCCTCAGTTTTATTACAATGCACTTTTCTCCGTCTTTTGTAATTGAACAAATCATTGCTAAATGTGCTGCTAAATAAAAATAATCAATTATTTTGCCATGAAAATGAACGAACTTCCGTATTGTGCATTGCTTGAAAAATTTTCGCATGTTGAAAGTCGTTCTATGAATTCATTCATAACTTAACGTTCCGACTAATTATTATATTTGTTCATTAGATGAAGTAAATAAATCTCGTTCCAAAGTTATTCGTTATTCTTGACAGTAGTTTTTGACAGCTTCTTAAATGATGGAGAGAATTTTGGGATTTAGTTCATAAAAAGATGGTATTATATCGTTACTACCAACGCTTCGGTTTTTTGTTGGGCCATAATCAGGGCTGTAATTATATGAACGAATCTCTATGATATTTTTTCCATACATAAATCATAATGGCTCCTATATTCCTCATCATGTATACCTTGGGAGTAAAGACTATATAATCAATTTATGGCCAAATCCTACAAATTCACTCCATCATCCTTATTCTTATATTTTAAAAACCGATGGAATTCGACCATTAAGACTTATTCGTCGCAACCAAACTGTTGAGTGTGTTTTTACATCGTGGTTACCAAGTCAAATAAATCGTTACTAACATATAAAACCACCTCTGTCGGTTCACTTACAAGGAAAAATTATAAAAACATGATAATAACGAAGAATTAGATCAACGTATTAAATGAGCAACGGCAAAAGAAAAATTAAAGAAACCGAACCCATAGATACTGTAGAGATATGAACACCGCTTGAAGGGAAATAGGAAGCCGTAAGCTCTACAGAAAATGCTAGCTTGATTTCCTTTACTTTCAAATATAAGTGTTTCGTCTAATATTTTTATTTTAAATTCAATATAGTTGAAAATGTTTAAATAATCGTGAATTATAGTTCTAGTACTAGGATATAGAAAAGCCTTTTTATATGGATGATTGCTGAATATTTCTACTCTCGCAATGCATGTTACCTTTTACATTTGTAACGGTTAAACTTACATAAGGCAATATCCTTTAGTCATTTCATCTATAGAAACGAACTACAAACATTCAAATACGATCTATAATGGTCTTCTTGACATTCCACTATTTTAGATATGACAGCTAGACAATTTAACTATGTATTTTCAACTATAAATAGTTTTACATCAACGACTTTTGACTTATGAAGCATTTTGCACAAGGTTAGATTAAATTAAAATATTTTATACAAATATTCAATAGTCCTTCAAATTACGTAACGAAGAAATGGACGTTGAAGTAGATTACTATGGCAAAATTAGACAGTAAAATTAGACGTAATTGCTGTGACGGTTCTGCATACAAATACATTTTTCCAGTTTGCGTAAGAAGCGGCACGTCTGTCGACACACATACTAGCGTTTAATCTGGGACAGCGAAGTCGCGGCGATTGACGCGTCGACCACGGCCGCGTTCTCTGCCTAAGAAATGCCCTGCATCGCGACTATCTGCCTCTACGATGCCACGTACAGAAAACGTTGCCAACATAAACACATCACAAGGAAGACGCTGTAAATAAATAAAATATGTTGATACTATAGTAAATTTTAAATTGTGCAGTCTCATATGCCAGGTGTGTAGGGAAAAATATTTGTTTAAGGCTCATTACGAATCAGGTGTTAGTGGACGTTTTCCAGTAGAATGGTATTATTCTTTTAATTATTTGAAACCACTTCATTTACAATTCAGTCTACGTAGCACACTGTTTCTATCGGACCCTGCATTGTATCTATCCGAGCCTGGCGTTTACTGGCACCTTCGCAAAGAAAGAATGCGGAATGCTTGTAACGCTCCAAACACATCGTTATCTGTCTAGTAATTAATTTTTTTAGAAGTAAAAAACACGACAAAAAGCAAAAAATTAATTTTTTTAGAAGTATAAGATAGTCTCGTTTTCAGGAAATTTTTAATTTGAAGAGGCGCGTTATATATACTAGCATACATACTAGCTACATCGTCACACCTCACAGGCATTACTTTTCGTGTTGAATGTTCGTCATGCCATTAAACTCGCTAAAAATTCTCAGGCATCTAACTTTGCCTCGATTCAATTCATTGCAGGCACGAGAAAAAAATCGATAATCCTTTGACGAATAGTAAGAAATCAAAATTAAATTAATAGATGTATAATATGTGACATGTGAAACCCATTTCCTCTAGCTTCTGTTCATTAAGGAACTTGTAATTAAAGAATTTCAAAATAATATTTATTATTAGAAGTTAATTTTACTGGCTGTAACAGGTTTAAATTGAATCATACATTTCTTTACGTGAAAAAATTAAGATAAAACGTAAAATGAAAAGAAAACTGTTTCAGGATTATAACTTTGTACCTTTGTCACTCTTCGCTAAGCGATCGCAATATCTGCTGCAAGAAAGAAAACCAATATTATCTAGTGATAATTATGAAGGTGTTAATATAAAGAAATCGCAAAACCTACTGTAACAAAATCATCATTTTTTTAATTATTGATTTCTTTTACTCCGGCCATACATGAATTATGCCAATAAGCTAAGTGCGTTTAATGTGCTATTTCATCATTGATTTTTTTATAAAGAGTTTTCCTGCTAAAATTCACGCTTCACTAGAAAGAAAGTTGTTTAAAATAATATGATATTTTTCAGGAGCTGATATTTTAATATAATTTATTTCATATATTGTGTTGACGTTAAAGTTACACATATTTAAACAAGGTGTAGGTGAAAATCAATCGTAACCTCAATGTAGAATTCACTAATTCACAGACTAAACAAGTATATTATAATCTTTTTTGTATGCCTGTGATTCCGAATGACACAAAAATTCCAATATCGTGAGAATTTAGAAAGATACTAGAAGCAAACGTAAGGTAATATGATTTGGAATAATTCACTCGAACTGAAGGTGTGAAAAGGAAATCATGAAAACTAAAAATTATTAATGCAAAATACGCAACTACTAATGCAGATCCTAAGTTACGTGAAAAGACAATAGTAAAATATAAAATTATTGTATTTGAGTAACAGATTGCATGATAATCGCCTCTATATTCCACAACGAATATTCAATTGACAGATATTGCCACGAGTCCTGTTCTGTGGCTGAATACTTTTAAAAAAATGATAGGAAATCTCTCTGTTCAAAGGTTTCTCCTCGTAAAATGTAGAGTAGATTGTTACCAACGTCAGAAGGGATAGACGTTACTTAAAAATAGCTTTAGTAGATCCGAGAAGATAACCGTTCCTTGAGGTCTATGAGAGGTAAAATGCTAGTTAGATTTTATTTGTAATAATAAATTTTGAAGTGGCAGATTTCAAAACATGATTTCAAAACATGACCTTGTTTCGCCTGATTATCTTCTGCGTCTTCTGAATTTTGCCGAAATATCTCAACGTGACCTTCAATGGTGTAATTTGATGACACGGGCGGGCCATTTATTCACATATTCAATATTGATTGCTGGAATAAGAATATGGCCTAAATTGATCCACCGGGAATCAAACCGCGATCTTGTATCCAAGAAGACTGCCCTTTAGGTTAATGAGGAGAGTACTGATTGGTATGCATGAAACGGAAGCAATATCTAGGGCCAAATTGGCTTACATGTGAGGAAAGTAGGCATAATAAGTATGAACGAAAAGCCTAAAAAGTATCAAAATATTTCTAGACGCGTGATTGGTGAAGAATTTTCTGTAAGTTCTGTGTTTCTGTAGAAATTAAAAGTTAAGACTTTAAAATTATTATTTATTTCAAATTAAGCAAAGATTTGTTTATTTAAAATCATAAATAAATATTTTTTCACTACTCTTGTTTTCTAAGCAGAACGTAATTACTTCGACTATGAGATGTGAATATGTAGAAAAAATAAGCAAAGAAAACAATCAGAAGGGAACACGTAATTTTCATCATTAAGAACGCAGGTAGAACGGAATGCTCTTTTCATGATTAAGAATACGGGTTCCGTTATGTTGCAGCAGAATATTTTTCCTAACACGACAAATTTTCCGGAACCATTTAAAAAACAACTGACATTCTTTTCATTTATCATAACATTTCCATTTTGAATGCTCCCTAAGAAACTCACTTTCAAACACTTCTCTTTCTTAAATGTGGGTTCGTAAAAGATAGAAAGATAGAGATTGAGATAGGTCTTTATAAATAATAATGCTACATTACATTACATTACATAATACATGCAACATTACATACTATTATATAATAAAGCTTGATATAATGAATATAAAATTATTAATTTTAATGATTAATTGTGTATGAAAGAATTTTTAATTGTGAAAGATTGAACAGAAGAAAATTTCTGTTTTCTAATGTTTTCTTTGGTTTATGCTATATTAATTAAAGATTTGTTTCTACCACAATGAAATAATTAAACAATATTAACTTTCAAAGTTAACAAAACATAAAATTCACTTTACGAAATAAAAAGAAACATAACACTAAATTCGCAAATACTCTTCCTCTACAGTGCACAATCCAACACTTCGCTCACTTTTGGGACGAGATGCAAGTGTATAAAATTCTCTCCTGTTTCTGGCTGTGGCCGGCAGAGCTAGGGAGGGTTATTCTTCACCCTTAACCCTCACATTCATTGGGCTGATTGCTGAAAATTGAGGATCTCCTTTGAGTAATAAGCGAGTTGGGGATTGGCCCAATTCCCTCCACCCTGCTTGATCATTCTACCTCTTTGTCTCATTGCGTCTTTAATGACATGGCCGAGACAACGTCGGCAGAATCCGAATGGCTCTGAAATATCTGTCAGTGGGTAGAATTTATACTATAAAACAACTTAGACGTTTTAAGAGCATTGTTGTAATCCTGTATAGTGTTGTAAAGAAATATTCGTAGCGTGAATTCTTATTGTAACTCCGCATACGCGAGACAAATTCGGAAAACTTAGAATTAAATGTCGAAATTCTCTATGGATTCAGGACAATTAATGGAAAATGCGATCATAGTTTTTCCAACATTTTTTATCCTCGTATCTTTCAAGAGTAACGTTTCTTCCAACAAAACATCCAACCTCTAATAAATAACGTGTATCTATAGTATTTGCTATTTGATTGACGTTTATGAATACGTATCTTAATTCTCAACGACTGGACTATTTCTCAAAACATTAATGGAATGTCCACTATGAAAAAGTAATTAAAATGCAGCTGTTATTTCGACTGCTGCTGTTTTAATGATGTTAAATAATAATAATAATAATAATAATAATAATGATAATGATGATAAAGCATTTAGATTATTAAAAGAAATAATAGTACGTGTTTGGTGAGTTACATATTTTTAAAGAAACCAATAATGGTAATTATGTAAATAGAGTACAGACCTCGCTTTCAATAATCCATCTATTTTCTCGTTTCTTACAAGCGAGTGGCGGAGAACACAAGGGACAGCTGCCTGGGCGGTGACAGTGAGGCCCAAGAGTAGGCACGAGACGCTGGTGAGGACGCTAGCGGGCAATCGTGAAGTAAGACCAAACAAATCATTGCACGTTCAGCATGGGCCAAAAGCCAAAAGCATGCCCGATTAGTATAAGCTTTTGCAAAACTTCAAGCATATTGAGAGCAATCTGTTTAAAAGCAGTGACAATTGATTTTGTACGATCTTCTGACCGGAGGTTAAGTTTTTTGCCTAGAGGTAATATTAATTTAGGGTTATATTTTAGGGGGAAGGAATACAGACTTCAATTGCGCTTCTTCTGAAGTAATACAATATTGAATGATTAAATTACCCAGAGAAGACTTTCGACCTACTTTTTGATGGGCATCAAAATTATTTCCACAGAGTGAAGTGAATGTACTGTCATAGCGCATTGTTTTCTTTGGGCCCACAAAAGGAAACAGTACTCCATTATGCTTCTATTTTCATGGATGCTATAAGGTCTCAAAAAGTGCGTGGAAGATGATACCTACAAGAATAGCTCCTCTTTACTCATTTGTTTAATTTAAGTGGCGAGCAACGAGATGGGGAGTGTTTTCATTGTAACAATATTTAGCGAAGTTAACAAGTGACATTCGTGTCGAAGAACTCTTGAGTTGTGTCTACGTTTAGACGCTGTCATGAAAAAACAGGAACAACAACAACAACAACAACAACAACAAAAATACACGATGCCTGCAGTGACCGTACTGCCCGTAAAGCTAACGCTGTTCATACTCATTTAACTGCTTGAGTTTTTATTATGTAAGATCAAACAACGAATCACTACCTCTGCTACGTTTACAGATTAAAAATTCATTAATATTTTATGAAGAAATCTTTTAATGTTTCTGGAGAAATATTTTGAATTTTAACTTAGTCCAACATGTTGAAAACTGAACTTTTAAAGTATTTAATTCGATTTTTAATGTTAATAGTGTTTAAACAAATTCACAAAATTTATTTTTTTGAAACCTCTTAATGTAAATCTTAAAAAAATAGTTTTATTCCGTTCAATTTCAATTTTAATAGGAGCCATGGCCATCACGCTGTCAATGGAGTGACCCTTGCTACAAAGATTTGTGACACAAAGGTTGCATGTGCTTCCTGTCCTTCAAGGCAGAAAGTGAGCTCCTCAAAATCGTGCTTTTCTCTTCGGAGAAAATTCCATCTACAGGTATCCTTAATATCGGATAATGCACAAAGTTTTGGATCGATTATCTCATGACGATTTTCCTACTGTGTTTTCAGTAAATTCAAAGCAACATTTTATACCGCGAAATTCCGGTAGTAAACACCAACAAAGTACTATTTGTTTACTTGCCACAAAAAAATCAAATTTAGAAGACAGACTTTCACAGGTCTCCATACATATTCCTTACTTTGTGATTATTGTACTTAACAAAGATCCTTTTTTTCCAAAGCATTCACTTTTATATTTTATGAACCATTTAAACTATATAGTTTTTGTTCGTTTTATACAAGAGTTGCTTGTGCTATTTGTTGGTAGATGGAAGAGCAAGGATTAAATACCCAGCAAGCATTTGTCACTAAATATGATTTATATGCTATTAATGTTTCACTTATATAATCATCAAAAAACGAAATAATGAAATGACAAACACAATTAGTTTATTAAAGAACTCGTGTTGAATTTTTGCCTCTTGGGCTAAGTATGAAGGCCTTGGCGAGTTGTGCTATCGACCGCAGCGCGGCGCGGCGCGGCGCGGGGCACCAGCACGAGGAGGCGCAAGGCGAGCGCGAAATCGGGCGCGCGGCTCCGGCGAGCATTTTATATAAACAGTGCGCCCTCGCCCCACTCGCCCGCTCGCCCACTCGCCCAGTCGCCCACTCGCCCAGGCCTCTTGAAGGCGCCGAGTGGCGGCGGGAGCAGAAGGGTAGCGGAAGCAGAGGCCTCCGGGAAGTGGCGGAGGGTGTGAGAGGGGGGGGTGACGTGAGGGGGAGGAGCCGCAGGCGCTGGGGATGCAAACGGAGAACGTGGGACGTGGGAGAGGGGGGATTCAAGTAAGAAGCGACCTCGGTGGCGTAGGGGCTTGGAGCTGCACGTATGTGGAGCTGAAGACATCCGGTTCAGCTCGTGTGTGTGTGTGTTTCCACTGTGCGTAGTTAGCTTTCTCAAACCACCACGTATACAATTGACCATCCCATCTCGATCAGGTTTTTGTCCAGTTTCCCCTATCGATTGAGTAAATGCTGAGATGGTCCTGTGTTTTGCTTGTGGGCATTATGTAGCTTCACTATGCGCATATTTTCTTGAGCTCTCCTTTTGCTAGTAGTGGCAGGAGTAGAGTCGGATATTTGTTACTATTTTGTTACCCATACAAAGAAATAAAATCCATAGTTCGTTTACCGATGCAAATACGTTTTCTATTACTCGGGAATGAAATGTTGAGTTTGTCGAATGTTACTAAGCGCGCGCTTTCTTCAATTTTATTAATTTTTATTTATATTTAACTTTTATTAATCTATAAACTATATACAGTTGAAATGTTGGGAAGAGATTCTGGAGCCCAAGGAAGCGTGTGCAGATGTTACTTCTCCCCCATACGTCACAAACAGTTTTTGACTAAATAAATCAAAACGTCCCAACTATAATAATTTGCCTATCATCATTCACACAAAATGGTCTCAATATCTACCTTCATGCAGTGACAGGCAAGGACAAATCATCACTACGGTCACCTGCCTAGGGAAGAGAAAAATGGCATAACAAACTTGTACTGAACATCGGGGGATGATGTAGATGTTAGGGCAAGTATGGAAAGGAAGCAGAAAGTAGACGGGCTACAACAACTCGTTCTTTCTTGTATTATTGGTAGCGGTTACGTAATATTGTAATATTTTAACTTCTATCCCACTAACGTTTCAGCCATCACACGAAAAAACTAAAAACAAAACGGGAGAGGTTCGAAAAAACATGTTTAATTTATTGAAAATCTGAACATTTAAATGAAAATGGCTTTCGTCCATTGAATTCAAATTATTGTGCTACATTCTTAAAAAATTAAATAAGTATTTACCCAGCCTGGGATTCGAACCGATGAGTTCTGTTCAGAAGAACAACTGCTTACTCCGTCAAAAATCAGCCCAAGCAGAAACTCAATTTATAATTCTATGGTGAATTTTAATGAGACGGAACGGAGGCGGGACGGAGGCGGGACGGAGGCGGGACGGAGTTTGTCGAAGGACCGGGTAGGCGGAGCGGAACGGGACGGGGAGGCGGGACTGGAGCGGTCGGTTAGACGAGTAGTTGTGGACGTGGAGGCGGGACGAGGTCGGGACGGAGCGACCACGGGACGGAAGGCGGCTGATCGTGAAGCGGGACTGGGAGGCGGGACGGAGTGTTCGAGGAACGTGTATGCTGGTATCGAGGCGAGAGGAGGAGGCGTGGACGGACAGGCGGACGCGAGGTTCGGGACGGAGCGAGGACGGAGGCGGGACGGAGGCGGGACGGAGTGCGAGGACTGACTAGGGCGGGACGGTAACGGCAGGGGCAGCGGGATGTTTTGCGGAACGCGAGGCGGGACAGAGAGGCGGGACGGGAGGCGGGGACGGAGCGCGGGGACCGGCATAGGCGGGAGAGCAAGGAAGTAGTGGAAGAGATACTAGTGGTCAAAACAGAAACAAAGCAAAAAAAAACAAAATAGATTTCCGAAGAAATAAGCCGGATTCGAAAAGAAAAGGAGATGTGACATGCTGTTTTTGCTTTCCTGAAAGATCCAGATGTTGCTGCTTAGGGGCGCGGCGAGGCGGGCCAGTATTTCGCGCGGGCAGTCAGTGGCGTGGATAACGCAGGAGGCAGCGGGTCGAGTCGGGCGCGGGTCATTAGGCCGCGGGCGGGCCACGGAATGCGCGGCAGCGAGCCCATAGGAGGTTCATTAGGCGTTGAGGCTTTGCGATGGCTATGCGGAGGGCAGGTCAGACACTCCCGCACTGCTCGCAGGGCCCACGCCCAAGCCCTCCCTCGCACGCGGGGGGGAGGCAGACTGGGATGAGGGGGCTGGAGGGGGCGGGTATTTGGCCGCCACCGGGCTTCGGTGCGCCCCGCTCCTACGGCCAGCGCTACCCAAAAATCGCAACGAGCTTCAGGTCGCATCCTGGTGGTCTCGCAACTTCTCTACTTATCTCCCCTCGGCCGGCCTCTTCCCTAGTTCTCCAGTCCTACTGCCTCCTCTCCTCGCTCACCGCCGCTCTCGCCCAGCGGCCACGGCACGCCTCGCCCACGACCTCGGCCTTCGCCGGCGACGCCCGGCCGTCGCCTCCGCCATCGCCGCCACCTTCGTCCCCGCCCTCGTGCCCTCCGTCGCCCCGCCCCCTCCTCGCTCAGTGCCTCGCCCCGGTCCATCGCGCATCGGGCCTCGCATCGCCCTATGCCAATGCTCTTTTCCGACCGGCAAACTTACGCGTTGGCAGGAGATAACTAGAGGGGCCTTTCCGAATATCACCGGGGATGAATTGTAAGCTTAATAGTAAAGCTACGGGCTTGAGGCTGGAAAATGCTAAATGTTGCAATTATGTACACTTTACGGTAAGACTTCAGGCCTTCTTAAGGGTTTTCAATTTACTGTGCACTGTTTTAGTTTGTTGAATTGGATAGCTCTTAATGTTGGGCTGACGCATGCAATGCAAAACAAACACCCTTGGTTTTATAGGGACTATTAAAACATTGTTCACGCCAAGGACCAAGGAGATGGCTCGCAAACAAGTGTGAGTGAAAAAGGAATGGAAAATGCCGCCAGGTCTAAGTTATAATTTTCATAAACTGTTCACGATTTGTCATTATTCAAAACCAGAAGCAAGTGGTGTCTCTTGTAGACAGTTTCTGGAAGATCTAAAGTTATCGATGATAGGGGAATTAGGGAGAATTCATGATTCATTTTTCAACGACTTATTAATTAGTTGTTTTTATATTGTAGCTTTTTCATCTTTTCTATAGTACTTCACTTTGAATTCTTTATAACTATCAAAGTGTGAGTTTAAATTGAATTTAGGTAAGAATATATCATCTAACATGGCTGAACATCTCTGCTGTGTCAGGGTTTAGTTTTCGGATGGATCTGAATTTCATTCTTTTCTTGGCCACGTAATAAAACCTGTCGCGAAATGAGTTTATGTCGGCAACAAATGCGCCTATAGAATACTTTTAACATTTTGGTAAAGCATTTCTTAACAACCAGACATTATTTGTCATATCTACTAAATACTAGAAAATTATGAAAACTTATTTTTCAAGTTATGCTTTAAAGGGGCGTAGATCAATATCAATGTAAAATATAGTGTAAAGTTGCGGCAATGGCTCGTAACTAGGCGAAGTTTTCATGGCGATGTGATAATAAGAGTAACTGCAGCGATGCGCAGATCAGCTGAAGCAAGGAAACCCATACTTCATTGTTTCCGGCCCTGCTCCTGTTTTCGTCTTCGTCTTGTGGGGGCCTTTCCCCTCTTCTTCTCCTCTCTTATTTGTAAAGTCTCTGAGATACATACTCTGACAGATGTTTTCCACTTTCTCTGCTCTTGTTCAAAGGTCGTCTTCATTCCATGGCCTGTCTCTTCAAAGTGCTTGGTGCATGGGTATCTTGGTCGACTTGCTTTGTATTTTTGCTCCGAGTCTCCTAAGCCTGGAGCTGGCATTCCTCAATTGATCGGAGAACGCATCCATGCCACTCTCGGCGCGTGTCCTGGCTGCTGTTCCTATTCCATTTCTTAATCTTGACTGCGGGTTGACAGCTGTTTGTCCACTTCCCACAAGCTGAAAGATCGTCCGGGTTTTTTTTTTCGTGGCAGTTGTGTGTTTATATGTGTCGTAAATCTCACTTCTGAGAACTTGAGAACTGATCACCTTGGAGCGTGCCACGTTAGTTTTCTAATCCATACGATGGGAATCCTAACGCTGCCATTAATTGCTCCCCTCCCAAGTTTCTTTCCAGAACTTAAACCGACAGTGGGGTTTTTGTTGACGGTGAATGACGAAAATCGTTGAACTGAGGTGTCTGCCATATTTTTTTCGGGTTCACAATACAATTCAAAGAGGATTCAGCGCTGTAATCGTATGCTCTCTGATGTATGAACATAAATTTCTTTAAATGTGGCAGAAAAAAAATTAATTTGGGATACAGTATTTTGATTTAATAAAAGCATTGATTGTTATCACTAAGCAGATGTTGTATACACGACCAGAAAGAATTATCAGTATTGAAGAGTAATATATGCCTAATAGGTGCGATGGTTGGTAGCAGGTGGCGGGGTACGAAGTAGGGGTTGTTCGCTGCGCTCACCCAAGAAAGTCGGGGGAACGATCTCATCGGCGTTGTGGCAAGCTCGGCGTGATTCTAAGACCACTAGGCGAGTGCGACAGATGACATGATGAGATGGAGCAAATGGACAAATGGATCAACTTGGGGAAATGCGGCTTTGTAACGGATGGTGATTTCAATTCGTGGAGTCTAAGCTAACCCGTTAGGTTAGGTTGAGCAAGAAAAATAGTGCAATTTGGACTCGCGTTTGTACGAGAGGGAGTTTCCAATCGAGGACTAGGGCTCGCAGTGTATCGGCGATGTAGATTTATCGTAACTTAATGGCTGTGAGTCAGCGCAACGGCAATATTTCTCCGACATTTTTAGGAAAATACAGACAGTTAGTAAAGAAATTGCTACTCGTTAATAGATGACACTGTTCAGTCATCTCGAGGGCTTTAGGCTCCAGAGGAGAAAATACTGGGCAGGCCTTCCGCTCATCTGATTGTATGTTGCCCCGACCAAGCAGCGACCGATTGGCGCGAAGGAATGGTAATCTAAATGGCGGTTCCCAAAGCGGAGGGCCCCACGGAGGAAGTTGTTTGGGGCAGCCGTGTTCGCGCAAAATATAATCTGTCACCGCCCGTTCTTCCCTGGTGGGAAGGAGAGGCAGGTATGGGGAGTGGGAGGGTGTGGACGGCTGGGGGGGGGACGTGGGTGTGATCTCCATCGGAAGCCAGTTGTTTCAATGTGCTCGTGGCGCGGGTGCGGTCGTCCGGCCTCCGATGACGGCAAACGCGGAGGCGCCTTCGCCCGCGACGGAGCGGCGACAGAGGAAGTCCCTCTACCAACGCTCCCCGCGCTCCATCAACTTTATAACGCGGATATTTTTGGTCTGCCTCCATTACTTGGCGATGACGTGGGTAAATTCATCCCTATTCTCGTTTTGGGGGGTTTGTTTTAAATAAAGAGAGAAGAGAAATATCTTAAACTAGTGGCCTACAGCAACAAAAATTCTGCTGAACAAAACCACTGAAAATTATTTTCAAACTTTGGCATGCACACTGTCGACGCAACAAATAAAATGCTGAAAGCATTGGATTCTGCGCTCGGAGACAATATCTGCTTGACTGTCTGGCAGAAGCCGCGTTCTAGACACAGGTGCTAACGTGTCGGCTGTCTTGTTGCGACGACAGTCCTCCGGGTATAATGATTCCCTGAGCGAGGTCGCTTTATTTCTCCCACTGAAACTGGTGACACCTATTTAAAGTACTATTTAAAGAATACAAACAATGTAAAGGTGATATTTAAAGAATATATAAGTAGGGTGTACTGAAAATTTCTAAAATAAAATTCGAGTGTGTTTCCCACCTTTCCCCCTTATACATTCAGAAATTCGCGCATTTTTTTCTTTACAATGAGTAAAGTATAATAATAAATAATAACTAGACGTGAAATTTATGTTGTAATAAATTTGTAGTAAAAACCATAAAACATTTTACGGTCAAAAAGTATCGATTTAAACAGAAAATACATATCAAAAATCTTATAACAAAATCAATAACGATATATTCTTTTTATTATAAGATACATTATTATCCAAGACATATGAATGACTCTGAAAGCTAGAATTTAGTTTTTGAAATGTACTTTAAACGAGACAAATTTTCCTAACATTCTTCCAGTTGCAATGAATGGAATATGTTATATTAATTTGTGTTTTACGTTTTATTCTTTTTTGCTGAACATAAGATATATTATTAACAAAAGATTTATCAAGCAAGGTAAATCCTCCTATGCACTGTTTTAGACTAAATAATAAATCAATATAACAATATAATTCAAAAATTAAAGCGTATAATTATAATTGACAATATTTTAAAAATTAATATATTGTGTTGAAACAATCTTCATCACTAACGCGTTATTAAATCTGTTAGATATAAATCTGATCAATTCCTATTTTCCTCTCGCGAAGGACTCTTCGCACACACTGCCACAAAATTAAGCCGACGAGCATCAGAGAGCAGGCGTTGCAAAATGGTAAGCGACCACCCCGGAATACTTCTCGGCTCCCACGCTTGCCTCAGCCCATGTTCGTCTTTCCCATCTAACTCTAGAACTATCGTTTATTCGCTGACCTATCTACTGACCTTGACAATCAGAAGCGGAGGTCACAAGGGCGACGAGCGATCATCACTTGTGACGCGTGCTTCACATTCGAATAATCGAACTGAATAATTGTCAGTTCGAATCGATGTATAGATTATTTGGAATAAATTGAATCGATTGAATTGTAGCGTTTAATAAATAATAATAATAATAATAATAGTAATAATAATAATAATAATAATAATAATAATAATAATTAATAATAATAATTAATAATAAATGACACATTGTGTTTAATACATGAATTTTCATTAATTAAATGCATTATTAGTATTGAAATTGGTGTAGTTGTGAAGGCGTGACAAGTATCATTTCGATTAGAAGACGAAGAGAATCGTGTGTTACATTTCTTCTTGTTCTTATTTGATATTAAGATCCAATAGTGTTAAGGAACAATTAAAAATAATACTGTATCTTTTAATTGTATTCAATGAAAATTGATGTGGCATTCACAGAAAATATTAATCACATATACCTCTAAGTCGGGGATACATTTTATTGATTTCTCCTATTTTCTGTACCCTCCTTCTCGGTCTTTTCTGTGAAACAGTTTTGTTTCCTTGCCCTCGTTTTTACGACCGATTAAGTGTAGGAGGAAAAAACAGGAACTGAGAAGTAACATTGAAACTTTACGTTGGAAAATAAAGAAATAATAGTTACTGAAAGATAGTTTCAAGAGAGCAATATTTATATCACTATACAATCCAAAATACGTGAAGGACGCATTAATGAAGAATAGTTGTTAAGAAAAGAAAGGTACTAGAGACCATGTTTTTTTCGAACATTAACAAATTGCCCGATTCGATTGCTTTTAGAAGTATCCAAAATGCATTCGGCTTCCGCTTCTTTTCCCAATACATTAACATTTCTCCTCTATCTTCCTCCATGTCCCCATCACACCTCCTGAAGAACGTGCCCAAGAAAAACGTGTAAGAAGGAAATGCAATGCTAGGAGACCCGTTCTGAAATTAGCAACCTATTTTTTTACTTTGAGTGTGAACGTGAAATTTCTATTTATCCTTCGCTAGTACCACTTTTTGAATTTAGGCACAACCCTAAAAGATTTTACGGTAGAGCGAAATGTTTTTCGCCCTTACATTTTGTCAAATTTTAAGACGATGTAATATTTCAGTTTTTTTTAAATACAAAAAATGGGAATATTTAATATGAATATTAATTTCCAATTTTTGAATATTTCTCTTGTGCATTTCGATCTTCATCTTCGAAAGCAGGGAATGAAGGCATGCAGGGAAAGGTGAATCTTCGAGTTCAAGAACAGCTTGGGGCAAGGGCCTCTAAGTTTTGTGGCGGTAGGCATACTCAGCTGCCTGATTCTATTTCCACCAGCACAGCCGAGACCTCATAGAAGCCACTACTCCACTACCCTCCCGCCTCCGCAGTTCCTTTGCGCCCTCCTACCTCGACTTTTGCAACCTCTGCCGCCTCCGCTGCAATTGTGTCGCCTCCTCCTCCACCTCCGTTTGCAGCAGGTCGCTCCCTCTCCCTCTCTCCCTCTCTCCCTCCCTCCTCTCCCTCCTCCCCCTGCCCGTCCGCCACTGTTGCCATCGCCGCTGCCGCTGCTGCCGCACGCAATAGCGCAATCAAAACGAACCCCGACCGCGTCTTTAATTTACAAGGGAAATCGAGGGCGATTACGTCGTTCTGGCGGCGGCTGACGCGGCGGCGGTGGCGGTGGCGGCGGCGGGCCCGCTCGTCTGTTCTCCCCGGGCAGCATGGCTCACC
Organism: Gryllus bimaculatus; assembly: GCA_017312745.1. Classification (NCBI taxonomy): domain Eukaryota; kingdom Metazoa; phylum Arthropoda; class Insecta; order Orthoptera; family Gryllidae; genus Gryllus; species Gryllus bimaculatus. Next base: position 4,581,824 of record BOPP01000079.1, on the reverse strand, counting down.
CGTGCTGGCGGGAGCTGACAACTTCAGTTTGGCCCACGGCCCGCGCCCGTCGGGGTCCATCTCATCGCCCTCGCGCGGAGCACCGCCCGTTCAACGGGCTCCGGAGCCGCCATTGTGAACGTGTGGAGGGCAGGGCGGAGCTGGGGGTGGCAGCATGGCTTCCATGCACCCGCCAGCATATTTTTGTAATTGCACACAATTTATTAGAAACACTAATAACCACTGATCGTATTATATCCAAAGCATTATTTTCATTATAAATATACATTTTGTTACTTCAATTTAACGATTGAAACATATTATGAATTTCAAAAATATTTGAGGGAGGATGTACTGAAATTGCTCCCTCCCCCGAAATACTTTACGAAACCCTTCTAAAGAAGAGCGTTACTTCAATTTGGAAATGGGGCCCTGATATTCGACACATTTGAAAATAAACCAAATATTTTTTTTAAATCCTAAGTGTAATTAGCATGAAAGTGAAAACATCATGTTTGTTTATGTATTATCAGTTAATAATTAATTCAAACTGTATGACAATGGTGATTATCGAAATAAATTTTATATTTTGTCATCAAGTTATCTATCTTATATATCTGTTATATCGTATTATTTTTTATTTTCTCGTACTTACATCATGATGAAGAGAAAGCTATGAAATCATGAGCTGGAAACGGCAAATTTTCGGTAGAAGATTCCTATTGTCGGAACCTGGTAATTAAAAAGTGTATAAATACTGTTGCTGAGTATAGTACATTACTTTCTCTAACTCGTGCTGTTTCCAGAATTCATGTTTTGAGTCATGGAACGTTGTCATGGAACGGATGACAGTGGATCGAATACCGAATTTCAAAGAGCATACGTTACGCTTTTAATTAAAATCACTACTAAATTATAATCAAAGAATTGTGCAAGTAATTAGTATTACTAGAAAATGAAGTTTTCAAGATTCCTTTCTTACATTTTACCAACAGAATTTCATCAAATTCGTGCGGAATGACAAAAAAGGGAGTACAATAGCAGAAGTTAACCAATATTTGTGAAATTAATGCGAATACTTTTTACCGATACTCAGCGTCAATGTCATGTGTCGCAATTTGGTTTGGCATCAATGAGTAAAAAGCGTCTAACAGACCATATTCGGTGTGGTGCGTAGCTGCTGCCCCAGTTGTCATCCGCAGGACTGTGGGCGTGCTCTTCCGTGCCTGCTGTGGGCACCGGAGAAGTCGCGCGGCGGCAGGAAATCGATGACGGGTGCGATGCATCTCTCCGCGGCGGTCCTACCGACGCCCTGACGCCGCCACCAGCGACACTGAGGCCGATACCGACGCTGACATCGTCGCCAACGCCGACACGACCATCACCGCAACCGCCAACGCCAACGCGACCACAACCTCCAACGCCAAC
>BOPP01000079.1:4565367-4579557 GCA_017312745.1 Gryllus bimaculatus | reverse complement strand
ACGCAACAGCCAACGCAACAGCCAACGCAACAGCCAACGCAACAGCCAACGCAACAGCCAACGCAACAACCAACGCAACAGCCAACGCCACAGCCAACGCCATTGCTATGCGAACACCAGAAGAACCGCCAAAGTCGTCTGCGGCGCCAGTATTGTTCCCGCCTGCAATTGGAGCGGTGACGCCTGTACCGCCGCGACCCCTAACCATCTGCGCGGCGACTGCGAGCTCTCCTTAGAACTTGCCGCCGCCGCCGCATGTATCACGCTGTTCCCCTTTGCCTTTATCCTCAGCCTCGAGTAGGCGATTCGTGGTGGCCTAGATGGCCAGTTTTAATCTCCATCACACCCGGGTGTCAGCGATCACAATGAACTACTGGCCGATTTCAAACGAAGAGAACATTTCAGAGAATGGCGAATTTGATAAATGTACCAATACACATTATAGACGGTGGGGTACAAAAATGGCTGCCTTCGAAAACTGTGCACTTGTTGTATTAAAGATTTGTGAATTACAAAAGTAATTTAAAACATATAAATGGAATACATTCACTTTTGGAACATTTTGAAGTTTAATTTTGTTTTCAAGTAATTTCATTTACACATTACGTTCTTGTGGGGTAAGATAATTTAGAAGTAACTTACGTACATGGATGGTATACTACATAGCAAGAACTTATCTCAAAATGTGTATGGTGAACATGCCGTGAATTCGGTATGAGCGGATCGCACGTTTGTCGCGTGACGTTGTGGTTTATTAAAAAGATATTAATATGAAATTAATTCATGAAGAAAATTATTTTGGTTAACCATTAAAAAAAGGTATGTAACACATTGGAAAAATCTCGTAAAATCCTACAGAAATGTTTATATTTATGTTTTAAAAAAATTGAAAAATATTTCATGCTTTTGAGCAGATAAGCACCATAACTTTAGTTATTAGATTTTCTACTTTCATTCCGGGAAAATTGAAAACGAGATAAAACGAGATAAAAAAAATAGCTTTGGAGGCATACAAATTCCTCTTCACCACTGTGAAAAACAGAATTACTAGAGAAAAGAACTCGACCAGAAACCCAAATGTTCCAATGAAACCCCTCATAAAAAGCGATGCTAATGTGTAAATATGCCAATGTGTGAATGTATTAATGTGTCAAATATCCATAAACCAATATTGTAGTTATTCATCAAACCTACGAGTGAGATATGTAGGTGTGAGATGTAACCGATTTGATGTTTTCTGAAGAATGTTGCTTTTTTCTTAATTCAAAAGTAAATTTAATTTGTTATTTAAGATACTTTTTTTCATTACTATTGAAAATCATTAAAATGTATAATTGCTGCAACATACATATATGCGCAATCTACGACCGGAAGGAGGAGGGGGGCTGAAATCCCATATCGATGTCCCAATGAAAATAAGTATACTTTTGTTGTTCTTCGAAACTATACGGGAATCCTTATTCTCCTCTGGAACCTAACCTTGCCATTGTTCTCGCAAATGATGCATAGTTTGACTCTATACGGATGTTATGTGGTTTAAAATTAAAACCGAAATCAGATTCGTGCCTGTCTCTCCAATAGCGTTAGCAAAAGTCGGCAGGATGGAATAAAAAAGGATGAAACTTAGGATCCCCTACTTTAGGAGAACGGCGTGCCACAGAGTGAAAAATATTGTACTCTTGTCGATTAAAGAGTTCCGATCTTGGAGGGTGCCATAACGAGAGCCCGCTGGCGCGGCCCCTTCTCGGCCCCTTGCTTCAGCGAGGGCGTGAGAGCGCGAGGGCGCGAGGGCGCGAGGATCCGAGCCCCCTGTACTTTTCCTTGATCACGCGGCCGGCGAGTGCGCTGAGAGTACCAGCGCGAAATAGGGTCTTAGCCAAACAGAAAGGGTGCACCTCTCGATGGTAAAATCACGGTAACCTGCGGTGCTTCTTACCCAACCTGTTGGGAACGCTTCTGAAATTATTTTTCCAACGTGTCGGATTATTTATTTTATCCAGGCGGCCATGTGCAGTTTATACGGAATACGTTGTAATTATGGAATACGTATGTGTGGCTTATCACGGTGAGATAGTGTGATATGTGTGATTCAAACGCACGCCGTTGCACAGAACGGTACACTTGTTTGCGCTATTTGGCAGTCGTCTCCAAATATGCTAATTTCGGGGAAGTCTTTTCCTCTGTAAGGTGGAGGAGAAGAGTTTCAAAAAACAGTCGAACATCTAGCTCTTCAACAGCACGTTAAAGATTCAATATTATATATTCAATATATTTCAATAAAGACGCCATCGATAATTATACTTGTAGATATTGTGCTTGTAATTGTTTTCTTATTTGAATTAAGAGCGTGTGGACGTAGATATACTATTTTTATGGAAATAAATTGAATATTTTATTATTTAATGTAATTTTTATCCTTTCGATTAGTTTGAGCCTAAGATCACGAAACAATTACGAGTTAATCATAGATATAATATCGTGAGTTAAGTGCTGGTTTGCTATTGCTTCCATTCCGTAATGAAAGTTTTTAATATCCAGGTCTAACACGGCATTTGCACCACTACATTTCGACCCTCTCAGAGCAACACGACGGTTATGAAGGAATAATTAAACTCATAATATTATATTTCACTTATTTCTTCTTCTGCATATCACACGTTCTCCTTTCTATTTGCAACGAAAACCAATTTCCTCGGTAATGTAATGAAATAACTCAGCTTGCGCCCCGCATCATGGGTACCTCTGCATTCGCGGACCGCCCTCCGCCAGCCTATCGCTCCTCTGTTTCCCAACGCGCCGGCCAAAGAAATTCATCGGAATGGTTAGGGCTACGTACTCGGGTGGTCGCGCTCACTCCCATTTGTATTACGATCGTTATCACACGCAGCAACCCCGCCGAGCGCACGGCTCGCACAGGGGAAAAAAGCAACGCCCAGGTGCGGGGAACAGGAGAACAGGGCACGGGGCGGGGTGAAGCGAGGCGGCAGGGGTCGCTGTCAGGGAGGGGAGTAGCGAAGCGCTGCGGGGCCGGAGAAAGGTAGGAGCAGGGACGGGGAGCGGACGCAAATGGCGGGGACGGGGGCGGGGAAAGGCGAGGGCGCAGGCCCGGGCAGAGCGAGCGCTGCCCGTGGAGGCCCACGTCCCCGCCCACGCTCACGTTCCGTCCCAGTCCCCGCCTCGCCTCCGCCCCCGCCCCCGCCAGGGTCCATCCCCGCGCTTGTTTACGTCAGTTAATTGAAATTCCAATTGTTGAAAGTTGTAAACGTGCCAACTGCGTTTATCGGCGGATGCCAAATGCTTCCGTGACAACGGCTGGATTTGCAGCCTTCCGGGACACTTGGTTCCCACCGTGTTTGCGCTGCCGTTGCTGCCGCCGTCACCACGTTCACCCGTGCGCAGTCCCCCCCCCTCCCCGCCCCAACCGCATTTGCCACTAGTATACTTATGTTTGAAATGCACTAAGCAGAATTGAAGCAAACGTCAATGACAGAATGTTGTGGAAAACGCACATTGGTTATTTCCTTTGGCAAAATATTCCATTTTTAAGGAAAATAAGCGTTTTTGTAGCTTCTGAATATTCATCCATCTGTTCTGTGCTTTTCCTCAAAACATCTAACAAACTTAAGACGGACTCCATTTTGTTGTGGGCCTTGCTGTTTTACTAAGTGCTAAGCTTTGATCTTTAAATGCGACATTTGCTGTGCGATTCCAGGAGTTTGTTGGATACTGATATTGATTCATCTGTGAAAGAACTCGTTTAACAAAGAAAAATGATATGTTGCCACTGATGTTTACGTTTCCAATTTCTATTCACCTTTCAATTCCCGTCAGACATTTTTCGATGTAATAAGGTCATCATTTCTTTACTTTCTTTCTAAAAATTGACAATACTTCGTCTTATTAAATGAGATGTGATGTGAATTATTACTACAGACACTAATCTCGTTTTGTTGAAGTTAATAAACCAAACAAAAAATAGAAGCGATCTCTTTATCTTCATTCTGAATAATGGTATCTCCTTTGGTGAAGGAGTTTTTAAAAGAGATGGCTGAAGTATTAGCAGAATTCACGTTGCAATATTATATTGTTCCGTAAGCGTTACAAATAATACAACATATGTGTTGTCGTATCACCATTGGTTTTTGTATCTAACCACTGGTTGTTTCTTCTCTCTATTTCACTAATTTTGCATTGTTTTCAGACTATTGATCTTTAACAGTCCTTAAATCCTCAAATCATTTATTAGGCTACGAAAAGTTTTACAAAAATCTATGTCGTTTATTGCAGACGTGTAATAAAATTATCTAAAAAAAGAATTACTTTTCAGCGTCGTCTATGACAAAACAAAAGTATTTTAAACACAGTATTCATATTTTTTCAGGAAAATTCCAATCTGAGAACTTGTATTTAAAAGTTGACTCCCGTTCGCGCAATTTAGATCCAAACTGAATGTAGTACAGATCAATTTGTATGTAGAATGTAAAACAGGACAAAGAAATTGACACTTAATATTAATTCTCCTTTCTTCTCGGACTATCAGATATTTTCGTGGGGAAAAAATCCAAATGTGCATGCGGAAACGTAGTAGTCTGGTTCAAGAATACTTCCAAGAAATCTTTCAATGGCGATGTTAATACAGCAACTAAGAGTTTCACAAAAGACCTGTTATCAAGTAACATAGTCTCTGCCATTGGCTTTGAACTTTTTCTGGAGGTTGAGGAGGTACAGGAATGATCTTTTCAGTTCGCACCCCCGACCTTATAGTCACTGTCGCGGCGAAAACTTCAACGGAGCATTACAGAATGCCTCCGCACCCGGCTGGCACGCGTTTTGCCCGAAGCGCACGTGCGCCGACGGGGAGCCGCGAGGAGCCGCGGGGAACCTCAGAGAGGCGCGGGGAGTCGCGGCAGATGGCGCCCCGCCCCAACGGGTTCCCCGCTCTCGCAGCAACGTCCGGATCCGCGTCCGCGGCCCGCGGAGCGAATCTCAGCGACGCGGCGCGCGCTTTGCCGCTGGCACGCACGCACGCACGCTCGCGCACGCCGGCGCACGCAGATGCCCGAAACGAGGGGGAGGGCCGAGGGGGGCCCGCCCAGCCCCGCCTTTTCTTCGCCACGTCCGACGCCGAACTGCGGGCTCCAGAGCCGTCGCGAGCGCACAAAGAACGGCAGAAAAAAAAGAAGTGTTCGAATGGGGTTGAAAAGTATGAATAGGTAAACAGTTCGGCCGTTGATTTCCTTTTTCTCGCCTGAATTCCAACCGTTTTCTGCCATATGTGTTGTGGTTGCTCGTCCAGTCAAAGGACAATGTTTGGCAGTGAGCATTGTGGTGTCATCCATACAATGCATTTGTGAGGAATGTTTTGTCTCAGAGATAAACGTTGCAATGTTCATCCTCAAAGAGGAACGGGGGACATAATTTTGCGTAATTTGTAACAGTTTCCTTCTATGTTAAAATAGTCAGCTGATCTTATTTGTTGTGAACTTTACGAACTTCCAGGCCTATCATTTGCCAATTATCAGTATGAATTGAACGAATATATCATTAAATAAATTTGTCGTATGAAATACCATAATATGTGAAAAGAAACTTAAATTCTGTTTCAAAGACATTTCAGCTTTTGTTCTTAAATTTAATGTCATATATCCACTTGAACTGTTTTCCTTGACCTTTTTTTCTTTTTTCATTTTTTATTTCTTTTATTCTAAAATTTTTATCTCTAGTCTCATTATTTTCTAATCCGTTGCGACATTCAAATTGAATGTAAGTATTTGTAATGTAGGAAATAGATTACTACAATGGCAAATGGCGATGTTCTTTTCACAACATAAAAAAAAACGTTTTTCGTACACAAATAGGTCAATGTAAAAAGTAAGAATGTCACTGTATTAAATATTTGGAAGTTGTCATGTGTACAGGGATCAGCGATCAAACTATTTTCCTTGGTCGAAAAACTCTGGCTGAGAACGCGGGAGGGAGGCAGTGGTGTAGCTCGCCACGGAGGCATCTCACGCTGTAGGGGGCGGGGCGGCTGTGGCGGTCGGGCGGGTGGCGCGGCGGCGCAGCGGCAACGCGACCCGGATGGGCGGAGCAGCTCGTCTTCGGCGGGCGGGAGGCGCGCGTCATGGCCGCTGCTGCGGCGGGCAGAGGCTGCGGCCGCGGGCGCGGCGGTGCCCCTGGCACCCGGCTACGCGGGCGGTTGCCAGCGGCGACCCGGGTGGTGGTTGGTGGTGGTGTGGTGTGGTGACGAGCCAGCGCGCGCGAGCGAGCACCCGCGTCGCCCACTTCAGCTCGCCCTCCCCCCCCCCGCCCGCCCCCGGTAGCCGCGCCGTGGCCCCCTCCCCGCCAGCTCCCCGGGTGATGCATGCCCATATTCTTTTTCACTGCAGAGGGATTTTGTCCATATGGCCGGCGCGAAGGGCGGCGCCCTGCATATGTTTTCATGATGCACGTACTACATTTGTGTTTCAGAGCATGAAATGTAAACAGATAAAGATGGATGTGTACAGAAAAGATTTCTAAATATTGTGAATTTGCATGTTAACACAGAGTAAAAACGTAGAGCTGTACAAGGTAGAATTTAGAAATGGTAGAATAAATTCGCATAAACTCCCGTCACTGGGTCTTCCACGTTTAATTTTGTGTCAGAAATGTCACTTGGGAAGCATAAACTAAGCAACGGGTTACCTTCTGAAGTGACATGCCGGGAGAACAACTATATGCTATCTTCTCCATTTCTCAAAATGCTTTCGAGAAGACGTTTGTAAAAATACCTCGTTTTGATGTCTGCCTGAAAACATTTCGTGTGGAAGATCACGCAAATCGAAGTTATGAATCTAAATGTCCACATAAATCATTGCAATATCCATTCGTTTTCTCTTTAACGATTATTGAACACACAAAAATCAACATAGGCTTCGTCATTATTCGGGACCCGCATGAGCCTATTGTTTTCTTGATACGTTTTAGATGTGTGATGATATATTTAGTGTTTGAATGTTAGTATCTTTTTCGTGAATGAGCAAATCTGTGACGAAGAAAGTATACGCATTGTTTGCTTTTGAAGACCAAGAAGAGATTTCGTTAGACCTCTGCTTTCCGACTGGTATGGAGCTGCTTGATACCAAAATGTGATTTTTGAACCATTGGATGAAGAAATGTATGTTGTTGACTTGTTGTGAATAGTGGTTTGCCTTTGTCTCCCACATCCTAATCCGAAGAGAAGTAACTTCATGTTCACGCGGAATTAGAACCTTCAACTTCAATCCCGCGTAAACCCTTTGCTGCCTCAGCGGTCTGCTTCTCATAGGTCGACAAAGATGAATGTCAACCCAGCACAGACTGTCATAGACATATATTTTATAGTATGGAGTTTATTATACTATTTCAAACGATTTCAGAATTCATATACTCATTCTGCAATTACACGATGATTGATCTCGCCCTATTTAAGACTTCAAAGAGCTGTGCGAGGGGTTGTCTGAGGAGGAACAATGAAGAATAACAGCGTTCATTCGGTATTCCCTTCAAATTAAATTTGGACTCATTAGGTAAAGGAACCGTATGAGCAAAGTTATTCATTTTCACAGAAAACAGCAAAGGTGACTTCGATGGAATATCATTTTGGAAAAAACATATCGAAAGATTTTTGCATTCCCTGGAAATTCCTGAATCGCACATAAAAAGAATCGGATATCTGATGAGTTGAAGTTGTAAAATATTATTCTAGAGATATAAAAACCTTTTTAATTTTCATTGTATGTTAAAATCATAATATTTGTTTTATCCTTATATTATTATGTCAGGGCTGTCCTTTGAACGTCGATTATTGTTCAAAACAATACTATATAAGTCATTTAGAGTTCCGCCTTTGGCATCGGAAAACTTTTTAAGTTTCAGTTTAATCCGATAACATACTCTCCATAAAACTGCAGAAAAATCTACATTGACCAATCTCTCAAGATCGATCTTTTTTGCCTGAAACTTGAAAAGCAAAAGTGTCGAAAGGAAAATAGTATTGTATTTATAAAAAAGAATTCATTTGCTTAAGAAAGCCAAAGGAAACAACGTGTTATACAGATTGACAACACTTTATATATTCGCTGGTGAAAGACCTGAAAGTTAGTTTATAAATCGCTGTGAAATTCCTGCTTATTGGTATATTAAATATTTCATATTGACGTAAATGTTTCTAAAATAACTTGCGATTACGCACGCAGTGAATGCATTGTCGCGACATATTTGTGGGTTTTTCAAATGTTCACTTTATTGCTGGCGGGTATATAAAAGAATAACTTAAAATAAAGTTGACAAATATAAGTATTTAACAATATTCGCTACAATTCCAGTCACTGTTCAAATACTGTTGCAAGAAGCATTTGGGTTTTGACGACTAACCGCATCAATGCAACTGTTTTTCCTCCGTTCAACGTAGTGAAAAATAATAAAATTCTAATATTGACCTAACTCCTCACATGTTTCACACATACACGCCTCCTTTGTGGGTCGCTAGTAGCAACTTCGGAAGTACGAATGTTCATCCTCTGAAGAACGCCCTCTCTGCATGGTTCACCATTGGTTTCGAAGTTCAGAAATTGACCAACCGGCGCGCCCGCCACAGCGCTTCCACGCAGCTGCACACTCATCCCCCTTCCACGCGGCCACTCCACGGGCCCTCTCCGCACGTGCAGTAGCAATGCACTCCCGTGCTCCCTTACACCAGCCCCCCGCCTCCTTACCCTCGACACATACGCACACCCCGCAACTGCGCGCCCCGCTCGTGCTTTGTTTATAGACATGTTTACGGCTTGTTTCGAGATTTCTCAGGGGCTGTTTTATAAAAGGCCTTTATTATCTGGGCTGTGATTGGTCGCTTTACGACTTGTTTTGCATGCCGCCAGGCCCGAACCGTCCATGCGGAAAAGTGCATGCATGTCGCCTCTCGCCTCTCGACCTTGGTGGAGGCTGTTTCGTGAATGATTTTCTCATACATCAGTGAAAATACGTTAATATGTGAATTTCGTTGTATATGCCACGTTATATTTGCAAGAAATGCATGTAATAAACATTCATGATAAAATATCCCATCATGAATGATTATACTTTTTAAAGAAAATAAGTGAGGCACTAGGAATTCAAGAAGGAATGAAAACTTCCGTATTCATTAAATAATGTAACTTCGATTTTATTTACTGGCAATTAGTAATCAATGTTAATTCGTCTTTTAAATTACCTTCAATTTTGTCAAGAATTTTTTAATGACATACATAAACAGCATTATTCGCATCATTTCCATAATATTTATTATTTTCGTTATTATTATTATTATTATTATTATTATTATTTTCCTGTATTCTTGGTATGTTCCATACCGAAAATATTTGAAAAAATGTGTGTGAAACATTCTGTTTATTTGCATTTGCTTTTTATTATAGAATGTATATTAAATATAGAATTAAATCATACACTTCAACTTATTCTTGTTTTAGGTTAATTTGGATGTATTCAATTTTTCTGCACCTAAGTTTGCGCTGTAAAAATCTCTGATATCAAGTAAAACCTGATACGTCATTTCAGATTAATTTGTTGCAATGCTCGTATCAGCAGGAGCTGTCAACAATGTCCATAAAATGGAAGTTAACCTGACGATCCTCACTCCGCCATTCTCACCATTGCCGGTGGCAATCCCCCGCCGAAGCTCGCCATGTGCCATCCGCGCGTCCCAAAACGCATTCGGGCGGCGGCGCCTGGCTGGGAGGGAGGGGCGCGCTGGCGAGCTAAGCAGCGTGAGACGATGAGCGTCGCCGACCCGCGGCATCGGGGACAGGCCGAGCGCGCACGGGTCGGTCAGCTGCGCCAGTCCGGCCCGCCGGCCTCGTCCGACACCGGATCCGCCACCCCATCCTCGCCGCCGCCGTCCGCCGCCGCCTCCGGTGCCGCGCCAGCGCAGATGCGCTCGGCGGCACAGGAAGAATGAGCTGGCCCAAACGCGCGGCACCGCCGCCGGCGCCGCCGCCGCACGGCCGACGGTCGTCCGATTTCCCCGTGGCTTCGCGGCCGCGCCCGCTTGCCCCCTGGCTGCTCCTCGCGCGCCGCGCCCGCCCCCTCGCCCCCGCTCCGCTCCGACGCGTCCCGACGCCCTCGACGCCCCGCGCGCTGGGCGTCAGCCGCCGCCGCCACCGCCACGGGCCGCGCCCGGACGCCGCCCCGCCCTGCCCCGCCCTATCGCCCCGCGCCTAAAAGCCAGGCGTTTGTACTCCAAAGGATGGTGTTTTAAGAGATAATTCTATCATTTTTCTCAAGGAATGTGCAGTTTTGGGGCAGAACGTAATGATGAAATGTTCGAATACATAGCTAAAAATAGGTTACCATGTGAATCAATTACAAAAATTAACGTTTTTTGTGAAAAAATATAAATCTTTATTGTCATTGGTAATAATAAAAAGATACCATATTGTATCATGTAATATTTCTAGGAAGTTTACATTCTACATGTGAAAAATCCAAAATCATATTGAAATTAAGTCTGTTATCGTTGAAAATGAATATTTTCAATCCAATTATTTAACAAACAAAATAAATTCTTTGCAGTAATAGCTTCGACGTCGTTTCTACATATGTTATTTATTATGCGGCAACATTTATTCCGCGCAATTCGATTACACGATCTAGTGTGTGATTAAAAAACCTTACATTTTATGCGAATAGTATTCTACAAAAATGGTATATGAACACAGTATTATTACAAATAATTGAGTTATTTTTACATTATTTTCGCTTAAAATGTAAATGATTCCTTTGCCAAATCTACAGCATTCAAACTAGCAGAGATGAAGTTATATTTTTCCTTTAAATGAAGAACGATTCTGTACTGAAAAATCCTTGAAGCATTTTATAATTGTTTATTATTAAACAGAAAACGGATAAAATCGGAAAGAAGAATAATGTAGTAACGGTATTTCGCGCTTCCCTCACAATACGAAGACATTTGCTAGAGAAATTTAACATTCTTCGTATAAAAACGAGAAATAATATAAAAAATATAACAATGTAGTTTTAAATACAAAACTACATTTAATGTTCTCTTTCACCGGTCCCTGTGACCTAATTGACACACGACTTAATTGACCCTGTGACCTAACCTAACATATTATGTCTTTGATGTAGTGGGGTCGGGTCATATTGACCTGCGCATTCGCTTGCAGCGTTTCTACCCATTCACGCAGAATCTGTGGTGAACAATGTTGTGGTTCTCTCTTGACAGATTTTTCCAGGTTCTCCGTTCCTTTCCTTCCACTCCAACTTGTCTCCAAAATCATTCAACACATCTATGTCACTATCTACTCATTTGCTCATCACCCACAGGCCTCAATGGTCTTAGTAGTTTACCGACTCCTATGCTCTAATGAATTAATGGATAAATTCATCCCTGTGAATAAGATGAAAACTAAATCGTAAAAACTATAGTTTATGGGAAAACATTTTGTGATTATTTGAACTGATTTTCTAGTGCGAATAAACAGACTAGTCAACTTGTTTGATGTTATTTGATAGATCTCAAATCATTACAGTATTTGAAACAACTCAACTTATCATGTTAGTGTTAATGGGTTTTCTAAATGTCCGTACACATGCGCCCATTACTCATCAGCCGGATGGAATTTAAACACATAAGACATAAATAGGTGGAGAAACCGGTAATATATTAAATTTGTTTTCAGCAAAGGTTTTTCTCCCGGGCAAAGATATATAGAATTATTCGCCTCTTATTTTTCAACTGCAAATCTACTGAATTTATACATTTTAGTAATAAAGTATACGTTGAGGTACATCTCATTCGGCAACCGAATTAATACTTCAGTGTTTTTTTAATACTTGTCCCAAAACGAGAAATCGGAAACGTAATTGTGAAAAGAATTGGTCCTTGTTTGCTTTTGAAATTAAAGTTAGAACAATATGGAGACTTACTTTTACCCTTATATCTCACGCACAGAAAGACGATTTTTATGAAATTATTAAAAAACGCAACAGCACGAAAAAATGTTAACTATTTTCTATTTATTCTTTACATGAAGATTTAATATTTTTACGGCGGCGAGAAGGTCTGAATAAAGTGCAGCGTTCGGCGCTTCCCCGTTACCCGGACGCAATTTAGGAAACGCAAAATGAAATGAAAGCCCGCTTTCCGCGGTCCAGGGGCGGTTGAGAGGCAGCTTCCCCCAGACAATGAAAACTTGTGTGCTTGAAGAGCATCTCGCGCAGGAATATTCAAGGGCAGTGAAAGCGGGACGTCTCCACAACAGCTCCTTGACAAAAGACGGGGTCTCGGGATAAAAGAATTCGCTAAGAGCAGGGTGATCACAGTCTCGGAATGCTCGTCGGAGCAAAGACAGAACGAGGCAAACAGCGATGCGGGAAAAAAAAAGAAAAATTGACGCGGACCTCGGTGCGTCCGTGATTTCTCCCGCGGGCAGGGAGCCTCGTCCCAGCGTTAATCTGCTTGGATGAACGATGCGGGCTCTCGAGCGACGGCGCGGCGGCGTGACTGCTGGAATCACCGCTGACCCCTCCAGCGCTCTCCCCTCCCTCGTGCGCTGGCGTCGCTGCTGGTCGACGGCCCCCTCTTTCCTGCCCCGCCCCTTTGGACTGGCCCCTTCTCTCACTCCTGGTCCACCAGTCTGGCACCCGCTGACCAACCGTGGTGGCCATATGTCATAGAAGCCTTATTTTCTGGTGTTCTTTTCCCATGTTTCATTTTATTTCGTTACGTTATTTTGTTGTCCTTCGTGCATTCTGTTCTCTCTCTCTCTCTCTTCCTCTTTCTCCCACTCCCTCTCTGTTTTTATCCATCTTCCAGATTCTTGCATCTCTTGTAGAAACCTTCATGATTTGTTACGTCCCTACTTACCGTTCTGTTACTTCTTTAGTTATTTTGTGTTTACTTTTAAAATTATTTTCTTCGTGTTTGGAATTTTTGCCTTTCAGAAGTGTGTACATTTCGATTTTTACGTACACAAAGAACCTTTGGGTTTAACATATAATTCATCATGCATTTTGTACGATGATTTGTCAATGTGTTCTCCTTACTAGAACCTCGCCTAATTGTTTCCCCTTTCCTTCTGCCTTCATCTGAATCACCTCGTATCCCTCTGGCGTCTTCCTCACTTCTTCCTCACTCCTTCCACTTCCCGACTCCACCATCCGCGACATGCCCTGCTGCGACTCCGCTACTTCATCCTGATTTGATATCATCTCCTGCTCCCCTTCGTCTTCAGTTTACTCTGCTCCCCTCCTCTCGCTCCCCCGCCGTCGCCGCCGAACCCTGCGGTTTTCCGATGTATCGGCATCAATTCATTCGCAAACCACTAGAGACTTATTGCGCCCTTTCACAAAGCGTCGATCCGCAGTCGGGTCCTGCTCATTCCCCCGCGCTCCGACCTGCTGTGGCCTCCCACACAACTCTCAGTTCATGTTCACAATTTTCTACGTCCACTCTATTTTTAAACGTATTCTGAAAAATGAATTCTACTTTGATTACGTTAACACTGCCCAATCCAATCCAAATAAAAAATTGAAGAAAATATTTATCTGTTCAAGGTTTCACGCGAGAAATCTGTTGAGTAGGTAACACATGTAAAATGCATACAAACTTCTCTGTTTTTTCTCCATTCATACTGTTTCGTTGTTAATATTAATTCTTTATAGCATCTCTCGATCTTTTAGTTTTCTTGGACTTATAAGGGGCAGTCCTTTTGTTCATAATGCTGTAAACATACTTAGCGATGAGGTAGAAAAAACATTGGCAAGAAAATGTAAAAAAAAATATCGTATGTTGGAAAATGAATTAACCATGCAAAACCAGAATCTTTGCTTGCTTTTTCCACAAGAGTAACATGAATGTGTGTATTTTTGCCGCCAAGACACACCGTGTTATGTTCTGAAGACGGCCTCGATAAAAGGCCAAAACTTAGTAGCATAGCCTTAGACTACGACCTCGGACTGCAAAACAGAATTCTGTACACTTTTCACGCAGTGGCAAAATATCTAAAAAGTACCGGTGTCATAATACTACTGTCTTCCTTTCGCTCCTTGGCCGAGTGGCTTGCAGGCTCCGCGTGCCCGCGCCGGCGCCAGTGCCACCACTGGTGCATAAAGCTGCATGCCGCCATGCTCGGCCTCTCCCCCTCTCAG
>BOPP01000079.1:4552518-4564945 GCA_017312745.1 Gryllus bimaculatus | reverse complement strand
TAACGAGGAGAGTCATGGGCATGAGCGAAACCGCGGCAGAGAACTGGAGGAAGGATCAGAGGACGGATTGTGGGTCGACGAGATGGCGAGTACGTTGGGCGAATTAAAGAGGGAAATAAGACCTGTATTGAAGGTGGAATGTAAGAAAGATGCCGATGTGGAAAAGAAGTTGAAACGAGGTGAAGTCAGTTAAATGAAGATAACAGAAGCACAAAATATAAGGGAATCCGTTATCCGAGAAATGGAACAGAAATGGTACTGGGGAGCAAAATCTCGCAGTAGTCCAAACGAAATAGGTTGGATTGGCAAAAGGCGTAGAGAGTATAAAAATGATCAGGATGCAGCAATAAAATAGGAAAGAGAGTGATAAATTAGATATAGTCAGAAGAAAAAGCAATATTGAGATTTGGGAGGAATAATATAAAAGGTAAGAACAGATTAACGAAAATAAAGTTAATGAATCGAATGGTGATACATAATATAGGGAAACTGCGAGAGGTTCATATGAGATGGAGATACAAGACATAGTTATTTGCCATCTGAAACATTAAAAAAAATGTTTGTGACGTTTGTAGGTGAAGAAAAGCTAGAGTTACGTATTTAGTACACGAAGTAAATTTCAAATCAGTAACAGTAGCATCGAGAGGAAGTTTTTTTAGACGAATTTCTTGATTCCAGATAACAGATCTCATTATGATATATGTTGTCTGGTTATTATGATGATGACAATGGCTAAGCGCACAGAAGCTGCTAATATTACTACTAAAAATGTTGCTAATGACAACTCCTTTTATTTAGATATTTGGAATACCAAAGATATTTATAACCAACACACAAATAACAACGAACGTTCAGCTCCATCAAGATATTGTACAATATAATATGTGGAGATGGGGGCCTTTGCGAGGTAAAGCGGTGCAGGAAGAGTAATGGGGTACAGCAAGTGCAATGTTCAAAAGTCGTACTTAAATATGAAATGCGTGATTGGTCGCTTGGAGGAAATAACTTGGTGAAATATTTCAAAATATGGAATTTTGGACTTGAGTTCTTGTAAGGAACCCCTCAATTACAGTCCTACCCCTCGAGAAAAAATGTTAAAATCTCTCTCAAAAGTCGACAATTTAAATATTGAACAAAAGAATTGAAATGTGAAATATCTTCGTGGTTTCAGTCGAAATGAGCAAGGTAAATTTCTGCTCATTGGCGATATGTATTTGTGCTCATTAAATATCACGAACTTCAAAGTGTGGAAATATATATCATATGAAATATAACCATTTTAACAAACTCTGTTTTAAAACACCCAGACAATATAACTATGATAAACGGCGAATAATGGTGAATAATAAGTGAACTATGATGATTAGTGAATTTTGATGAACCATGATGTTAGGTTAGAAACGAAAGCCAGCTACTGCTGCCGAACGCCGGCAATCAGATTTGTAAGTCTGTCTTATCCGCTTACCTGAGGAGTTCCTGGGGTAAGGTCGATGATCCTCGAACCAAACAATATAAACGATTTACCTCAATATTGTTCAATATAAAACAAATAATATTTTGAAAAAGTATAAATGAAATTATTTAACTATCTAATGAGGAATATATTGCAAGAAATCTGAGATCTAAATAAGAAATCGTTAGATTCAGTAATACAAGTGTGTAATAATGTTCGAAAAAACTAACTTTATAATTTTCGAAATTCCGGATATTTTAATTATAATAGGACCTTTGCCACATTATTAAGTAAACCTTTCTGTATTTGAACCAACAAAAATATAAAGAATTAATTTGGAGCCCTTTGAAAAACACATGTTTAAATATATTTTTTAAACTCACTATTTCATAAAAAATTATGCAAAAAGTACTTATATTTTATTTACAAATCTAACTATTAAAAGCACATTTCATTAAAAGATCTATTTTATATATTGTAGTTGTAGGTCGCTCGAAAAAATTTAACTTTCGCAATTTTTGAAGAATCAGAGGTTTTTTTAAAAATTGGACCTATGTTATTTTTATACGCGATCTTTGATCTATTCCAGAAGAAAATTAAAGAAAAAACATGGAGTTATTTTGAATAATATGTTCACAATGTTTTAAGAACTTCGTGTAAAATACTTCTAAAAAACATTCAGTATTGAAGGGCGACAACAGCACAAGGTCGATCGGGGAATATTAATTATGGTAAAAATTCCATGTACCGTTTACAGACTAATTATATTCTCGGACGGACAGACGGAGGTTGGGAGAGTATGAGTGCAGGAGGGAGACAGAGAGGAACGGACATACAGACGTTTTGGATACAAACACTTTTGAGGATCTAGAAAAACACATTTTGTGAGATTTGCGAGATTTGTAGTGTACGAGAAAGTAATTGACAACATATAAGAGAAAAAATCCACTTTATCGGTATCAAAGATTCATTAACCAACAGACGCGTGATTTTGTCAAAAAATCGGCACTCTTCCTTCAGCATTTCAATACTTTTTCTTTATTGCGAAAGAAAGTAAAAATAAACTAACAAATGCACATGCACGCGTCCGTAAGTCAGAAAACCTATAAACCGAAAAACGTACGATTAGCTTTCTCAACACAAGCGAGAGAACAACACCGGCAAATCAAAAATTTGAGGCTGACGTGAACTGGCCCGCAAGCAATGATGGGGCGTGCCGCTCACGAAATTGTGCTTTTCGGACACCAGGCGAACGAAGAAAACTAAAAAAAATCGGCATAAAGGACGTCGTTTATCATCAACATCGCCCCCAAGAATTAAAATTGAAAATTAAAAAACTACAATTTAAAATTCGAGACGAACTGCGAGGATAAAAGCAAACAAGGCGCACATGTACACGTTCTCAATACGGAAACTCAAGAGCGAAAGAAACGATCAAACTGTTTCAGGAACCGTGAGAGAGCGACCCGGCAAATCGAAAATTTCAATCTGAGATGAACCGGAACGCAAGCAACGCCGGCTGGTGGCGGGTGCCGCTCACGAAATTGAGCGGAAGCGGGTGTCAAGGGGCTGTCGGCGGCGCGCGGGGGCGTGTCGCTGGGCGCGCCCTTAATGAGAACTTCAGCGGCGGCCGCGCGCCCTTCGCTGGAGGATGCCCGGCGCAATCGGTTACTCTTATCGCGCGCCTCGTCCGGTGTGACTAACCGGGGCTGAGAATTTATTAGCCGCTCGCACCCTCACAACCGCCCACCGCCCCGCCGTTCTTTTGATTTCGTTATTTACGCGGGCGCGCGCGTCAGCGAGCGAGCGAGCGAGTGAGCAAGTGAGTGCGTTCTGTTGCATATGCATAGGTGTCCGCCGCCCCTGCCGGCCCGCCTGCCGCCTGGACAGCAGCTTGTCACAACCGCGCCCCCTTGCGGGTGAGCAGGGGCCGCCGTGGCGTGGGGCGGGGATGGGGCAGCAGTAGCCCTTCGGTTACATGAATCTATTTTGTTCCCTTAAAAGCTTATACCGCCTACGTGTCACGGATGTATAGTACCCCCTTCTCGCGAGTTGAGCACACCGCATTGAAAGGTCGTGTGAAGAACATGTGTTGTGCGTTTAGTAACAGTTCACTGATATTCAATTAGAACCGAGTTTTATACCTCCGAAACTAACATGGTATCGGAAATTATCTAGTACACTACGGTAACACAGACACGATCAGCGCATGTGATAGATTCTCCATTCAGTATTTGCTGGAGTAAATTTACAAAATATTATAAATCATTATTTTCAGGAAAGTATAAATTGTTAAGCTAGTATTCCGGAACTAACATGTAGCTACTTTAGTCAGCAGCACATTCTTGATTGTTATTACTTATAAAAGTTTGAAATACCTCTTTGGATATTACTGTACAAATTTTGAAACAAGGTTTAATTTTGATTGAAATCAATTTTAAATGAAATCATCTTTCCACTTACAATTCGTTAGTACACGCAATTATCGAGCGTATTTTCCATTCAAAAATATTTACACAATTAATGATTTACGTCGTTTTGCACTGATTCATAGCGCAATAAACCTACGTACCACTTAGATGATCCTTGACAATCGATGTAGTATCACCCTTGAATCGACAACGGTTTCATACATAAATGCCACGCCGTCCACCCTCAAATTCTATTAGGCGCGTTATGCGGTGATGCGAATGTAATACGGTAGCGAGCGCTTGATGCAGAGGGGGACGCTTATTTGCCCTATTTGCTGGCGAACGCTTCGCAGCCGAGAACAACTGGGAAGCACCTGCGCTCTCATGCGAGAGGAATTTGGTCTTACTCTTCGTTAAACTTGCCCTTTCACATACCATCTACTCCAAGTTCACAGCAGTCGATATTTAGCTACTTCACATTAGATTGCCACTTACGTTTTCGGTGAAGGGCATTTAAAATACCTTCTTGGTTAATGAACTCGTGTTATTATTTTTCATACAGTCGAACGACAGACCTACATACCGAACAAATCAAGCGGTCAAAAGCAGTATATTTTAATAATTAAAGTAATTCACAAAAATGATGAAATGAAATTGAGAAACGAAATTTCTTTTAAGAAAGAGAAGACCTTGTAATTATGCATATATCAATTTAATGTGAGGAAGGACCACAAACTCGATGTAACAAAAATATGAACAAAGGGAGAGCGAGCGAAACTTAAACAACCTACTTGTCTTCCAGGTGGAACCCCTGTCGACCAGGAGATAAATTGCTTACGTCTTATCAATATGAACATTTTTATCGATTTTCTCTCTTAATACGGCACAAAGTTCCAGTGCAATTCAGCACTTGTCTCACTACTCTATTGTATGAAACACATCCACTCAATAATAATATAGACTTCACATTGAACCTGAAAAACTTTTCTAATTATGTCCGTACTCTTTGGTCATGGTGTGTATTCGTCAATCCATTCGTCCGACAATCCGTCCGTCCGTCCGTCCGTCCATCCATCCTTCCGCCCGCCTGCCCGAGTAACAAAACGACTAACCGCCCGAGCGAACTTGACAACCTCTTCCGGTCCGCCGTTTGTGGCAAGTAAGGTCTACGCGCCTCGGTTTGTTGGTGGGGAGCTGATAGTTTTATATCACTAATATATTTTTGTTTTAGTCATCGGTTACATAATACCTGACAGTTTGATCGAATAAGACTATACTGTTCTACTTTCGAAAACAAAAGGGAAATGAAATGATTGTAAATACGAAAGATAACGGGGTAGGAAAGACAGGTGATATATCATAAGTAATTATCGAAATTATTGAGTTTAAAATGCCAGAATATAAAATGGAGTCTTGCGCGGTATAAATTAACACATTAATGAATACGAAATCTGGTACGAATAAGACGGGAACAAAGAACGACACGAAATGCACATAAATGACCCGAGGGAAATCAGTTTAAGTGTAAGGCATTAAAAAAGTGAGAAAGGAGCAAGAAGCTACAGCAGATTAAACGTGACAAAACATGGTAAGCCCAACAGAAGAAAAAGAGAGAAAGGCTATTCTCGGTTTTCGTATCCGGACGTACTAAAAACCTCTCTAGACTAGGTTTGAAACTACAGACTTCGCTTCGCCGTATCTCGAAATCAAGGAAGCTGATTCGACCACACTAGCTAATGCACAGTGATTTACATGGTAATGATGAACACTCGTACAAAATCAACTTTAAATCAATGTCGAAATCAATATCCAAATTTATATAAGACAATTCGGTAAGAAATTATGACGATTTTTCGTAGATAACCATTGTTCAGAGAGAAGTTGAAAATCACGTAATGGTTTATATTATTTGTTTATAAAAGAAATTTACCAAAATATGCTGTCCTAAACTGAATACATTTTATCTATTATCAATCAAAAAATGTTAAGCTAAATTGTTAAGCTAAATGTTAAGCTAATGTTAAGTTAAATGTTAAATGTAAATTGTTTAAATGTATTTTAAATTATACTAGCCTTCATTTTAGTCATCGTACGTGAATATTGTCTGCAGTGTGGAAAGTATATTAATTCTTCTATTACTGGTAGTTATTAAAAATACCTACATTTTGTATTTGCAGCGAACATTCCAGAGTAAAATTGAAGATAAATTTCAAGTAGTAAATGCCGAATTCTTCCAATAACAACAAAGTACGAAGACTAATATAAATGACAATTTATTTATTTGTGATGCATTAGAAAGCCCGATGGCGTCTGCCTCCGCGTACCACCGCAAGCGGGCGGAATGCCTGCGCGGAGCGCCCGGTTTCCTATATCCGCACCAGAGGCGGGGCCGGAGGGGAGGGGCATCCTTGGCCTAAACTGCGGCGCTCGTTCGCTCTTTCGGTTGAACCGCGCGCTCTGCAATGCTTATGAGTTTTTTTCCCGCTCCGTCTGGCGCATGATACGCCCACCTGCAGTGCAGCCAACCACGAGAGACCGCCGCGCTCCGCTGGAGAAGCAGTCGGCAGAAAGGTTGGCAGGCAGGCGCAGTATCAAGGATTTTTCAACTGTCACGAAACTAAACTGCGACGAGAGAAAGTGGGAGCAGAGTAGAGTATAGGATGTGGAGTCGCAAGACAAATTGTATGGGGTTCCACTTTGAGTTTAGATTAATTTTAAGGCTGTCTTTCATCACTTCTTTTGGCACGTATTCTTTGAAAAGCGTATATTTCGGAAAGTCATTCGGTTCAATATAAAAAAAATTCTGTTTCTATTGGAAAAAAGTTTTCCCTTTTTAATTGCTTATTTCACAAGATATAATTGTGATCGGATCGCCAGTTTAACACCTAAATAACAGAATGCTTAAGTAAGGTATTTGCAAATAAATTGCCAGAATAAGCAGTTTATCAAAGTAGTTCTTATTAGTCAAAATGAAGTAAAACCAGATAATTATTTTTTATAGAAAGTAAACTAAGCAAAAAATGTATAGTACTTTGTATTCATTTACTGGTTTTAAATTTCTGTACATTCACGAGGTTGTCATGCTACTATTGAACAACTACGAATACGATCTAAATTGTAACAGTACTAGAGAATAATCTATGGAATTTCGAATCAGAAAGAAAACTGTCATAAAATGTTTTAAGATTGTGAACATGTACTCATGTGAGGGAAAATATACATTTTGCTGGAAATATAAATGTCCTAATCGTACCTTCCCAGCGCGCACCGTGTGTCATCCATAAACTCACACCTCTCCCTGGACCTCTTCGCGCAGCCCTCAGCGCAAACTCCAGCGCAACTCAAGCAGTAACACTAACCCGAGCCGAACGCCGCAACTCCCCGGAAGTTAGGAGCGAAGCGCCACCGGCTCTCAATCGAGCTCATTAGCCCCGCGCTCAAGTTGCGACAGCGCGTTCGAACGCCCACGCGCCCCGGCGCCTCAGAGACTATTACGCGTCTGGAGGAGGCGCAAGGAGTTGCAAAGGCGACTATGATTGGCGTTTCGAGGGCCGAAGCAATCAAGAACTATTTTAAAACCACGTCAAAGACATAAAGGGACATAATTTTTGTTTCTGAATATTGGTATTTCCAATCCATTGTTTTTGTACTCTTAGATGTAGTGAAAGATGATCATCACTTCACATGTAATAAGACTATTCTCACGTTGCTATGGGCTAGGCCATGGCAATCTGTAAGTGTGATAATATAAAACAATTATAAATTAATTTCTGGTGTTTAAAAATAAACTCACTTCATAATTTTCACTTTATTAACGATATTTAAGAATACTCAGATAACACATTCTAGGCAACTTGTGGATTCCAACTTAAGAAAATTTTCGCCATCAGAAATCACAGCCTGTAGCTAGTGGTCCCTTGAATAATTACGATTTAAATTTAGGAATTCAGGTGGGGTGGTTCATGTGTGCAAAATGTCCAAGGAAAATCTACTCAAAGGAATAAAACTCTTAGGAAAAAACTCAAAGGAATAAGAATTTTTGAACTCAGTCCACAGGTAAGGCCGGAAAAGTGATCGGAGCGCGACATTTTGACAGATTTGAAGAGTGAAAATCTATGAAAGACTTTTACTGAATACAAAAACTATTAGTGCTACTAAGTGGCACAGGCGTTTTCGTAATATTGTGATACTTATTTTAAGTTTTAATAAATATATTGCAATATATGCTACTATTATTTTACGTGCCTCTTGCAAATCTCTTTCACGACACTAACACCATAACAAAAACTACCAATTTCCTGACTTATAAGGCCCACATGGAAAAGAAAATAGGACTTTTTTTCTGGACATCAACTCATTTAAAAAGATTTACTTATCGGAGACTGATCATGGTACAATTTCTGGAAGGTTGCAGCGTTGATCCACGTATATTTGTAGTGCGTGAATTCATAGTGCGTCACTGCATACAACACGCCTAACGTCATGCGACAACGTGTTTCAAAGGAAGAGGCCGCCCGTCACCAATATTTGTTGTTCACGTGCAGTGTTATAGAACGCATTTGCGATATTCTTGAAGGTAGCTTTATTAACATATTTAAAAGTATTGCAATGTTTGTTGCTATGTTATACGAGGGCATTTTGTTTGTAATTTGTTAGCAGTCTGTGGGCTTTATTTGGAAACCCACTAGTGTGATTTTTTTCAGCAACATTTTTGTTGCTGCAGGACCCAAGTAAACTTTATTTTTAATTTAAAATCTGAAATGATCGTTACGCAGTTTCTCCGTAACATCTTTGGCCAGGTTGTATGTTTCTTGTGAACAACTGTTCCTTCAGATGAAAGAATTGGAATCGTCAAGAAAATTTAATTTACTACAGCCTACTGTTGCCGACTTTGCCGGCTGTCAGTCGGTACTGTAATTGAAGATGGCGGCAATGTCGTCAAAAGTCGGTTATCAAACATCGAACATAAAAAAAACCTCTTGGCAATAAGCAATTTATAATGTGTTAGGCTCGAGACATTCACAATCGGGAGATGTGAGTTCGCACAGCGAACGGACGTGGGGCTTTCCGTTCGTTGGGCATGCAGCCCGCATGCCTCATGCGGCAAGCCCTCTCGCACTCCAAATTTGACTATATGCTGACGGTCATGCGGGTAGACGGCGGCAGTAGACGCGGGGGTAGAGGCGCGGCTAGTACGGCGGGTAGACGGGCGGGTAGAACGGGCGGTAGACGGCGGGTAGACGGTCGGGTAGACGTGCGGGTAAGCGGGGCGGTAGACGGCGGGTAGAACGGGCGGGTTAAGACGGGCGGTAGACGGGCGGGTAGACGGGCGGGTAGACGGGCGGGTAGACCGTGGCGGGTAGACGGAGCGGGGTAGACGGGCGGGTAGACGGGGCGGGGTAGAGCGGTAGACGGTCAGGACACACGCACGAGGCAGACGGCAATAGAACCCGGGTAAGACCCGGAGCGAACGAGAGGGCGTGAGGGAGAGGCAGGAGGGCAAGACGGTGCCGGGCGGGGGGCAGACGCGTAGTTGGGCAGAGAAGTGTGGATGGTACGGGTGTGGCGGTGCGGCGGGCGGGTGTTAGGGTACGTGCGTACGTTGCGCGGGTAGGCGTGGCGGGTGCGTGCGGGAAGGCGAGCGCAGTCGGGCGCGCCGTCGCGCTCGTGAACGGGCGGCGCAAGGGCGCGGAGGCGGGCAAACGTCGACCGAAACAGCGGCGCCGTTCCACTGGGAACCGTCATCAAACATGGCGCCGATGATACGCCGCAAAATCAATAAACGCGGAGCGCTCTGGGCGGGCGCGGAGGGTGGGCTGGAGGCTGGCGCCTCACGCCCGGGCCGCCGGGGGTGAAGAGTTTTACGCGTATAAAACGAGCGCGCATCACAGGGCTAATATAATAACGGAGTGGGCCCGGGGGGCCGTGCAGGCGGGGGTGAGGATGGAGGAAACGGGGTGGAGGGGGGAGCTGGTGAAAGGGCGGGAGCCACGCGCCGCTACACGAGGCCTCTACACCCGCGCTACGCCCCCGCTGCGCTCCAGCCACCCTACCGCGGCCGCTTCTGCCGCTCATTGCGATCTGTCCCGCCACCCGTTGGGCCCTGCCTGCACATCACACGCGAAGCAGCCCTCGCCTCGAATTCTATTTACCTGATTTTCCCTTTTATTTTCGTCCTGCATTTCCCTCTCAATTATTACTGCTATTCTTTCTCGCATCATTTGTAATTTAAGTAAATTTGCTTTATTTATCTGATTCATTCTCTTCTTTTTATTTCTACCCGCACGTTTTGAATTCGCTCCCTGTTTTCGGCCTTTTCCTTCTCTTCTATCCCACTTCCCTCTCTTTCCGTATTTCTCGTTACCTGTTTTGATTAATCTCGCCTATCACTTTTTCCTCTTTCTTAGTCCTACTTACACGTGTCTCCATCCCCTAGTTTCTCATACGTGTCACCATGTCCAATTTTGTCTTACTCTCCTCCGTTAATTTCAACGTCCCTTAACCTCTTCATACTTTTAGAATCGCTTTTGGTGCCGTCGCGCTCCTCACGTCCAGGAGAGCTTTCCACTTCTCTTTGCTCTGCTCCGCGTGCTACTCGGTGGCGCGCTTCTGGCCCCGATATTCGCCGTCCTTTCCATTGACGCGAAAGACGGAAATTGCTGGCGCTGAACCAAATGAACTCGCGGGCGGAAATTTGGACGGCGACTGGTTGGTGGGTGGCCTGCTGGCTAACTCGTTCGTTAAACCGGAGCGGGAAGAGAGAGAAGCGCTGCAAGGTGGAAAGCAACGGCGAATCAAAAGTAATGAAAAACTCTCGTGTTCGTTGTTGCTTCTGCAAGGCGTACGAGGCGTCATTGTACTATATGCATGCCATTGACGTTCACATCACACTTGGTAGAAATGAACAGGAAATGCTCTTTGATATCCTGCGTATGCTGTATTACGCGGCGTACAGAACAACGAATGCTGTTGTTCATTGGCGTATTTGTTTCTTAGAAAACATGATAAATAAAATTGACAAAAGAAAGTAAATATGTGTAATAATACGCTGAGATATGAAGGAAGGGGAACTGGTTGAGCCATAACATAACACACACTTTCTCGTGCTATTTGTAACTTATGTAAAATCAGGAGCAGACTGTTGCTTCATGAACCGGAGCCGGCAAAAATGTGCGCGAACCAAAATCTAACACACAACTAATAAATACAATTATTTTCCTGGCACTTTTTATGATGTATTGATAATTAACTATGTTTTTATTGTTGCTCACAGAGAAATGGACGGGAAAAGAGACGATAAAAAAATTGGTTTCGGGGACTCTGAAAAAGGGGGTCCATCACAATTCATACGTCGATTATTTTTTTGAAGCATTACATAAACTCTCTCTATACTACGTGGATACTAGCATTTGAGAATGTGAAGATGTCGTATAATCTCACATGTAAATAAATATAAAGTTTATTGAATGAATGGGAAATAGAGAGCTATGACTAGATCTGACTATGAGATTCATGGTCACAAATTAATAAAAAATCCCAAATATTACTTTTACATTATATCCGAAGTCAAAATTTAACATTCCAAAAACAATTAACTGGAACACCATTTTCTAGGATGAATTTGATCTCCGTGTAAAATTGCAGTATTAGATTACCAGATTTTTATTGTTTTAAATATTTATCATAATTTTGTGTTTTAATTTAAGTATTGTATGGTATTTTATTTTAGAAAGTTTTGCTTCACCAGTCAACAATGATACCAATTCAGTTTTCGAGCTATCTGGTTCACACGCAGATACGTATTCAATATACCGGTAGAATTAGACAATAAATCACATAACTTACCATAACGCTTGCATGATCATATTTACATTCATAAAACATTTCTGTTTTATCGTGTACTACTCTTAGGTCTTGCGACAAAATAATTAATCTCTCTAGCATCACTGTCTTTTCCACACTTAACACCACACATAACAGTTCATTTCCATTGCGGGAAAGGAGGGAACGACTCAAGAGAATAGAATAGGAACGAATCTGGATTAATCTAGCTCCATCTTCCCCACCCTAAACTCTACTCTTCTCCAAACTTCACCCAGTCTATTGCTTCTTTCCACGTAATAATCTACTATTTTGCATGTCAGACTTGTGCAGCATGCATGGTAAATAAGACAAACAAATTGGCGCTCTTATCGCACATCCACGAGTTCATTAAATCGTTAAGTTTTTTGTTATAGGGACTCGACTTACACGATCCCTCAAAACATGTTTACTACTCTTGGGTGTTGCGTTTTGCTCACCTCGGACGACAGTTCCTAAAGTTTGCCGCCTGATTTACGCGCGTTCCCGAATAGAGCACAAAGGGTCGGTCGGGGGACGTCCGGTGCAATAGATTCCCGTTAAACGCCACGCGGAAGTGGGGACAATAAATTCGTAGCCGCCCCCGAAAGGGACTCCGGGAACTGGCCCCCCTCTTTAATGCGCGCTGCACACGCGAACGTCCCACCTCCGGCTCAAAAGGGCAGGCGAGAGCCCTCGGCCGGCAGGGGAAGGGGGAGGGGGA
>BOPP01000079.1:4511609-4552513 GCA_017312745.1 Gryllus bimaculatus | reverse complement strand
GGGGGGCGAGGAGGAGGGGGGGGGGACCCCGCCAAGCAAATTAAGAATGAACGCTCAACGACTTCACGTACTTCCATGCCCTTCGTGCGGCTGCCGGACTTCATTTTCTTTGCACGTGCTTGGAGAATTAGAACTCTTCACTTCATGCATATATGGAGTTTTAGTGTTTTCTTTCTTTTTAGTTCTGATTGTTGATATTCTTATTGCTTTAATTTCCGTTTGGATACATATTGATTAACACTGAATAAAACGTTGGAGGAAATTTATATCGGGTATATCAAAGTTGCTAGTGCGCGTATCCCTTATGTTGTAGTCTAAACAACTACAATAATGAATTATTAACAGAAAGCAAAATATTAAAATATGATTATTTCCAATACCTAAGAGTAACTTCGCATGTATATTTTAAAAGTATCAGACACTAAAATTACTTTGATTTACTGTAAGCATAGTATAAATTGGTGAATAATTCTCATATGAAATGATATCATCAATAATTAATATTTATGATAACTAAAATATACGAATTCTTCTTGTACGAATTTCTCTTCCATTTTCTTTTCTTAATTACAGTTTTTTCGTAGGTTAATATAATACATTGTTTTAAAATGGTGTTTAAAATAAAATTTAATGAAATATTTCCATTAAAATCTCTGATATTTGTCAATGATGATGAACATCAATTCAAATACTGCTCGTAGATCTCAGAAAATCTCTGTTCATAAAAAAACGAGTCTGGCTCAAATGAATTTTGAAGTATAAATGCTCAACCTTCATTGATGGAGGCCTGCAACTAGAACGAAATACTGAACACACGAGCTGAGTAGTTCAAGAAAGAAGGAAAGCGTCTTATTGAGATACTCTTGGAGGCTTGCACGAAGATTTCTGTCTGATCTCTGGTTTATAGTAATATTGAAAATTATGGCTCTTTATACTGGTTGACTGTACGGGGAGATTCCTCTAATATCCCTCTTACGTCTTTGCTGAAATTTTGCCGTACATTCTGAACGCCTTTTCTGGGCTCTTTGTAATGTCACTACGTGAAATTTCAAACAACTGCATCACTTTGTTCAGTTTCATTGAATTTCAACAATTTCATCTTCATTTTAATGATGTGAATTATTTTCTACTTTTATTCAACTCCATAGTTTAAAACTTCCCTTCCAGAGCGAACGAATACTCGGGATTAATCCCAACATCGTCCAGGATTTCGACTCGAGGTGCGGGGTCGCAGGGCGCTCGACCTCGCATTTCCCGCCGCCGCGACGTCGTCGGCCGCTGCGAAGCTGCCAGCGGCGGTATTATATCCCGATAAAGGCACTTATCCGCAGCTGTCGGGCGCCGCCAGTTCCCAGCCCATGTTTGTAAACTGCTCGGCTGCGAGGGCCAGGCTGGGGCGGCAGGCGGTCGACGGTAGACCCTGACGGCCCTGCGGCGGTGAGAGGCCGAGAGAGGACCCGAGGATCCGAGGACGCGTGTAGTGAGGGCACGAGGACGCGAGGGCGGAGGGCGGAGGACGGAGGGCGAAGAGGCTGGGTGGCGGGCGACGTGGTTTGGTGCGGTGCGGCGTGGCATGGTGCACTCGACGTCGGGTGTTCATGCTCGAGGACGGGGTACAGGGCTGGGCGTGGCGGTTGGCTTCCCACGGACGCTTGGCTCTCGCCGTTACATGTTCTTGGAATCCCGTGACTTGACTTTAAGAGGTCCTTATTCTGTAGCACCTCAACCCTTAGTTTTCATTCCGGTTCCCTTTCCACCCATCTTTAGTTTTTTTTCTTAGGCATAGAAATTATTTGATAGCAGCATTTTGTTCTCATACGTTATATGGCACAATGATACATTGTCCACTACCTCCTTCAGATACACTTAACAAAGATTGACTTCTCTATATGTCATGTTTATTCTCCCATGAACACGACTGTGTTAACCGCTGCTTGCACTGCGCTGTACTTGCGCTTCACTTTCACAAACTTGCAACCATTGCTGCAATCACTAAAGGGACAAGTATGCTTTCTTCTACCTACGCAGTAATAGCTTCAACCTGTATATATCAAAGCAATCATGACATTGAACGCTGTTACAGCCATCAGAATGCACTGGTCAGCCTTCTACTTGAAAAGCCACACAAAAATAATTAGATCCATGACAAACATTATCTACCACACTATCATCTGCAGCTCCAATAATATTACTACCATTGGCGAATACCGACTGCTCCTACATCTCTGTCTCCTGTGCCACGTCTCACACTCTCAGCTGTCACAACGGAACCTATCGTCTTTTCCACTGACTCTGGAAGCGCAGGCGACAACACTCCTGTCGTCCGTCGTCAACGCTGCCGTCACCACCCGAGAAGGGCCCCTACCGACGCCTTCTCCTCCACGCTATCCCCACTTCCATTACCCACGTCAGTACTCCTGTTACCGGCAATGTGTACCCCCACCATTCCCACCACAGGCTCATCTTTCTTCCCTCGCTTCACCATCTCCACCCAGCCCGTCGCCTCCGCCACCGCTGCCTCTACCGCCGCTCCTTTCCGATGAAGGGCCTCGAGTGCGCGCTGCGAGCTCGCAGTCGCTCTCTGCCCGCCGCCGCCGTCCCCGCCGCCGCCGCCCGCGCCGCACAATGCCAGCCAGAGCACGCTCTCCTCAAGGCCGCGCGCGGCTCGCGGATTTCACCCTAATACAGCTCCCTTTGTTAGCCGCCGTTTTTTTTTCTTTTTGCTTGCGCCGCCACTCGCGGGCCCCTTATTTGTTTATTGTCGGCGAGGAAAGGAGACGCGCGTTTGTCTTCGGTCGTGTTGGGAGACGCGGATCGGTGACCTGGAGCGGAGGAAGAGGAGGGAGGGGAACTGGCGGAGGGCGGAGAGGGGAAGGGGTTGGCGGAGGGCCGGCGGTAGAGCCCAGAAGGGTACTTGTCCGGCGCTGAGTCGCTGATTGCCCTCGAATCATGCATGCGAGGAAATATTAGTCCTAACGAGGAGCGCGCGCCACAAAGGCAAGGTATTAATAAATCAGCGCAGGCCGCCATTTGCGCGGCGTTGAGCGGCCCGCCGCGCCGTCCCCCCCCCCCCGGACCAGCACCGCCCTCGAACGCGGTGCCGGCTCCACTCCCGCACCCGCGTTTGGCGGCGTGTTTCGGAAATTGGAGGACGTGTTCGGAGGGAACGGGGTAGGGGCGTATTCACAACTATGAGCGGTGAAGTGTTCTCGTACCGACTAAAATGCAAAGATGGGAAGCGTAAGAGGTCATCGCTTTGATGTTTGTGTTGCGTTCGGAAATCGTAGTCACGGTCACGTTCGCGGTGTGTGTCCAAGCGCGATATGCAAGATGAAAGATGAAAGATGAAAATGCCGCCCACACTTTCCTGTTGTTGAAATCATTCTTGTTTATAGTAAAATAGTTTCTTTAGTGATTTACATGAATGCATACTTGATAGTTATTTTGATTACATTATATTAATTTAACTTTCAAAGATTTCAGACAATGCGGGCAACGCTAGTTGTGATCTAACCAATGAACATGGCTGTTGTCACAAATTACATCAAAAGAGTAACATCTGAGAAGAAATATGACATCAAATGTAAATACAAATAGCCAAAGAAAGTTACATACTGATGAACAATGTTGAGAAAGGTTTATTAATTACAGTGTCATTCCTAAAGGAATGAAGATGTTATTTAGTTTAAATTTATTCCTGTTGCGACACTTCTAATCTCAGCGATTATAATTTTGTTTCCATATCAGCATTTGCCTGAATTAAATGAACTGATCAATGAATTAATACAACTATGAGACTAGAAATCTCAAACAATTCATAAATACCAGTACTCCGCTTATATAATGTGTTTGCTTATATTCTATTGCATATTTATAAACTGCTATTAAATATACTCGTATAAATAATACACTTTTGGATGTGCAAATTAAATTTGATGAATTCGGAATTGTGTTGGTTTTAATTATATAATCAGATGTATTGAAAATTCTTCCGTTCACTGTCCCTGCTGACTTCTTGAAGCTAAAAGAATTGTTAAAAAAATGTAGCATTATCATCTAATTTATCCAGTATATCAGTAATAAATGAATTATTATTCTTAAGCCGAATGAGGTCAGTTAAAATAAATTAATGGAACTTTGGGAATAAAACAACTCAAGAAATGAGCCGAGTAGTGTTTTTTAATCGTTTGAGACCCCCAAACGTCATCATTGTAATAATTCATCACAGCGTGACTTACGGGAAAACGTGTTTTACTATACACGTAGCCTACTACGATCGCTTGACAAATCCATCTCCCACCTCTGGAGCACGAAGCGGAGTCTAGTACCTCGTCGGACGAGTATTGCGCCTTCGCAGCCCGTGCGCGTACCTTTTCCCGGTGCGGCTGGAGTTGTGTTGGGTGACGGCGGCTTCGCGTGGGCTCTCGCATCCGCGCCCGTCGCCGCCCTCGGCCTCACGCCCCTACGCTCCCCGTGCCCTTCGTACCCGTCGCTGTGCGTGGACAGGGACTCGCGGATTGATCATGCATATGTCATGTAAGCACAAACAATATATAATAAGACAGTTTACAAGATCTATTATTTTGTTTGAACGTCCAAAAACCTCTTATAATTTTTATAACCTTAATAAATATTGTTAATGTTTTTATTCAGTTTCAAATTAGTTAAAAATGGGACACATTAAAGTAGGTACGTATTTCAAAACAGTATGTTTTTCAAAGTAAAATCGGTGTTAACAGTAATATTGTGTTTTTTATCCTAACATATCATATGTATGGTAAATTTTGTGAGTCATTGTATTTAGTTATTTTCACATCTTCCAGATACCTATAGAAAAGCGACAACTCAACGACGCATAGTTTATAATAGAGCTCAAAATAGAACGAACCATCGTCACAGTAAACTATTACTGTGTTTTTCCATGTTTCGTATACGATTCATTTGTTTATTTAATTTGGTTAATGTTAATATTTAATTTGATTTATTTAACTCCATAATGTGAACAGTCATTTGCCTTTTTCAGTGGAAGTATTGAATCGAAATCGCCCAATTTTTATTTCTCATCTTCCTGTATGACTTGCGATATGCTCTCGCTGGACCCACAAAACCTCTAGGCCCCAGCGGCCCCGCCTCTTCCGGCGGCCGTTTTGGCAGACGCGCGTCGCCCTCTGCTCCCCTCGTACGAGCCCACGAGAGTGCCTTGTCTTTCCGGCGCGGCGCCAACCGGTTCCAGCGCAGGGGCGGCCCAGCCCGCAGGACGCCACGCCGCGCCGGCCGTTCATTCGATTGCGCCAGCTGGAGCGAGTCATAGCGCTGGCGAACAGCGCGCTAGCTTTCTACCGGGTGGCGCGTTTCAAATCCCGGTCCATCCAAATGGTGTTTGGTGAGGCGCATTGGTAATGTAGTACCCGGCGGGATTTCGTCTGGGTTCTCCCCGGAATATACAATGAGTTTATTAGAAAAAATATGTTTAAAATTGACTTCAGAGCTTATTTTTGAAGTATCGTTGTTTCCTCCCTCTACACCTATATATACTTCACAGTCTCAAAGTAACGAAATTATATGGTATATATAGTATATATATGGTATGGTATATATATATGGTATATATATGGTATATATATATATATATATATATATATATATATATATATATTATATGGTATATATATTATAAGATTACCATATTACCTCAGTATCTACACTCAAACCACGGAAAATTAACGATTAGAACATTCGCGGGCAAGAATTCGCCACCAGACAGAGACTACATTCGACTTATGTATGTTGCTATTGTCGAAAATCATGCCACCGTCGGGACTCAAACGCTAGGACCTCCTGGTCAGAGGCACTGAATTGGCATCAGTTGATGCCCTGAACCACCTCAACGGGTAATCACAAATGATAAAAACAGAGGTTAGAACGGGCGATCATAATACTATCTAAACAAAATTAGAGTTAATCCCAATTTATTAATGGTCGTATTTCTAAATCTGGTAATCTCATTTATATGTTAAATGTTTAATTTAATGCCTGAACACAAGGTTCTCATGTTATGTGGGGTCTGATACTCAATCTAGATCGTAATTCCTCTTACGATTCCTTTCATTCATTGACCATATGCAAAGATGGTCATGTTTCACTCCTGGATTCAAAATGTGACTTTTATCTCTTCAAAGAACGTCAATATATCTTTTTACAATTTTTTGAAATAATCTTTATATTAGCCTTCTTTTTCAGCGAAAGAATTGTTTACATTATACAAAATTTACATGATCTACAAAAATGTAGTGTCTAAGACATTTTAATCTGAAGGGGAATCCTCTGTTTTTGTATAGACCACAATCATATTGCCACGTGCTCCGAAAAAAAAGGAATTTCACTCCGAAAATTGAATTATACTCCGTCGAGTACAGAAATGTGCAGTTTAAGAATATGATCATATTATACTACACACAGTTTTTAATAGGTCATTTGTGGAACACCCGGTGCTATTATTCAACAGTCGGGGTCAATGTAAGGGGGTGGATGTCTGGGAAACACATGGCGTAAGTTGGTCCTAGAAAAATATGTCTCATCTTATAAAGTAATACACCGATAAGATGTTTTTATTTAGATGATCAATTGAACCAAGAGATAATTTACAATAAATATCAATTAAGTTATTGTATAAAAAACATTTGTGCCTCCCCAGAGGGAGTGAAGGTATGCATGTTTTAGAGTAGCTATGTATTGCGGGGTGCGTTTACAAGGCTACAGTCAAGAAAATAATCGCACCAATTTCCGCTCAACTTCAAGATATTAAGATCAATAAAAAAAGGATAATCTGATCAACCAACACTGACGATTAAACATGAATGATGACCAGAAGAGATCATAAATCCAATAACAATTTTAATGAGGTGTTTCTAGCTATAGAAGCATTATTTTTTGTTTGGCTTTACTGGCTTCGTCTTTTTGTTCATTTGCCTCCTTTTTCTCCATACCATTGCTTCACAGATTCTGCCACTACGTGTCACTAGAATTTTTCATCATTCTGTAGCTTGCACCCTCTATCGAACCTATGTGTAAGAAATTGTTTGGCTTGAATAGGTATGAAATAAAACCATCAAAACTGTAGGCAAACTGCCCACGAAAAAAAAACAAAAAAAACAAACAAACAAGAGACCTGGAAATCTAAAGCAAGATAGCAGACCTGTCTGCCATTGGATATGGTTAAGACAATATGTTCCCCGCATTGTGATGGGCATGTCTGGGGAGCGCCTAGACGGAATTGGTGAAGGGATATGAAGGAGCAACGATATTGGTTCACTTTATTCACGTTCTCTCTTCCCTCCTCATATCGCGCCAGCCGTCAGCTTGTCCGCAGAGCCGTAGCGCCGCGGCGTCGCGAGACCGGGCACCACGAGGCCATGAAGATATTTCCATTTTCGGTCGGTGGCGGCGCAGGCGGCGCCTTCCGGCAGGGCGCGATATACGCGGCTAACAAGCGGCGCGGGGCGCATCTCGCACGCGACGCCGCCGCCCCCTCAAAGCTCCTCCCGGCCCTCGCTCGCGCCCTTTTCGCCGCGTCGTTGCCTTATGACGCAGACAACCGCCCTCGCCATTCCTTCTGCTCTGACGCTTTTTTCGCCTTTAGATCTTCTCGCATGTCATCCTACGCTCTCGCACTACTCTCTATCTTGCTTCCCAGACTAAGTAACACGTTGTCTGCAACACGATCATTAGCGTACCGACGTTTGTGAGAATGCGTGCGTTATAAGTTGTAGGAATTCACCTCGAGCATAACCGATTTTTGTGTTCACAAGTAGTTTCCCTTATTCCAAGCTCCCTTTGCGTAAATTTGTCCAAGACCCTAGAAGACAGCCTTTAATACGAATCAATGAGAGACGATCTTTTCCTTGAATCTTGCTTCACGCGTTCTTCTGCCGAAGCACTCCTTTGTGACGTGCCTCCCACGCGTGACCACTAGTCTGCCACCTCCGTTGCCGTCCCTGCCGCGAGCTCCGCCAGCCCTCATTCTGCTCGGCCACACCGCGGTCGAACCCCACGCCCCTCCCTAAACCGGCGCGGAGCCCGCACTCACCGCGGCCCGCGCCCCGCTTCCCGCCTAAGGTGGGCAGGTAATCGAGCGGCGCCATCGCGGCTACCCCATACATCTCCCAGCCGACAGATAGCGGGCGGAAGCGGTCGGCCGCTCGCGAGCATTAAACACAAGGAGTGCGAGGGCAGGCGACAAGTGCTCCCCCTCGCACCCCCTCGCGCGCCCCCGCCACAGCGCGCCCCTCGTTGACCGTCCTCGAGCGCCCGCGCAAGCGCCTCTCGCGTGAGCTGCCGCCTCGCCCGATTTCACGGCTCGCGCTCGCGGCCACCCGTTCCACCCTCCGCCAGACGCGCGCGACCGCACGCCGCACCCCCTCCCCGCGCCCTCGCCCGCCGCGCCTCTCGTGTCCGGGAGTAACTTCCACAAAACAAATAAGCCAAGCCGGTTCGCAGGCAACCGGTGGGGAGAGCGACGGCGGCGGCGGCGGCGGCGGCGGAGGCGGCAGCGGTAGGAGGCAGTAGCCGCAGCGGCGGCGGCGGCGCAGGCGGCGGCGGCGAGAGCGTGGGCGTGGGCGACCTCTGCTTACCGCCGCTGAATTTGCTTTCCCGGTGACAGGCAAATTGCGCTCACAAACGCCGTAGCAGGGGAGCGGCGGCCTGGTCAATTATACGTAGCCGCCGCCCCGCGCCCGCCGCAGCCACCGCCCTCGCTTCGCCCCCGCGAGTCGGCCCCGGCCGCCGCGCCGCCGCCGCCGCGTGGACCTGAGACCCCGCGGAGCGGGAGTTCGGGGGCCGAGTCGAGGCGAACCGCGCGCCGACTCGCCGGCCGGCTTAATTACCCCGCCCTTCCCCGCTCCGCAGCGCCACGAGTGTCGTCTCCACACCGGCGCCGCCGACGCGATGTGAAGCGCCGGACTGGCGGCGCCCCGCTGCGGGCTCACCGCGAGCCCCGGGCGGAAAAGGCACTCGCACAGGCGCCGTGCCGGCCACTCCTCGAGCAGGGGCGGGTCTTGAGAAGCCGGCAGGGAGGTACATAGTGCTATAAATCCTCACTGACAGGTTCGCAGCAGATTGTCGCGAGGCCCACGTCTCCCTTGCTTCAATTCAATTGCCATATCGCCATTCACTCCTCATGATCGTCTCTTTATAATAGTTTCGACATTCATTATCAGAATTAACGTGCATGTTTACAAAATAAGAAGTAATAATTAAATACTTAATGGCGTTCGAAAGTAATTACCCATTTCCCGAAATTTATATCAACAATTCCAATGATGAGATAATAAGAAAAGGACAACTTAGTTTTTAAGAAGCATGTGTGGAAAGATCTCTAGAAGAAGTTAAGAACCTGCAAAATAACTTAATCGTATGACCATTTTAAGTTTCTTCCATTAGAACTTGTAATTGTTAATTGTAATTGTAAATTGTTACATTAAAAATTGCTAATGTGACTAGAATAATGCTGTTTAATACAATGGAAATGAAATTCGTACCAAATGTAACACTGATTTTCATATTCAAAGTTTGCAAAGTTTCAAACAAAACATATAGAAAATGAATATAGTTTATTGATCAACACCATAAATAATACTCTTTTTCAGATCATGTTTCATAATATTTCCGAATCTTTTCAATATTGCCTTTTGCGTTATTTATGAATTACTAAAAAAGCGTCCGTTCGGTCAGTCAGTTGAAAGAAAAATAATAATTTTTCATATTTTCGTAATTCTGAGACAGTTTATCAAAAACATGATCGTGTTATTTCACTATCAGAAATAGGTTTTGGTGATGAAATTAAATTTAACATTACATTTCCACGTCAAGCCTAGGATATGATACTGACAAAACGGTTTGTAAATTTTAGGCTTCGTCATTTTTACAATAGTTTGTTGTTTAGATATAAGCTGGTTCAATACTTTTTCATGTGATATTATTAGCTGAATCAACTACAACACCGTTGATCACTTGCTTCTCGAAACATCATGGAAATAGCTGACTGCTCCACATAATTATCCATCATAATGTATGCACTGTTTGTACAGGTTATGTATAACATGAAGAAAAATTAGAAGCCTGAGATTCACCGTCATAGTGGCCCCTCTTCATCATAACATTGTCTCTGTGCACTAAAAGCAGACATATGACATCGACCTCAGATCCGACACGTTCCATCATCCAATAAATCACCGCCCTTATTCCAGACTGTAAGTGGCCGTAACTAGGCCACTTGGCCGTCTGCCAAGCAGATGTCGATGTTTGCGCCGCATGAACACACCATGGTGGCGTCTCGTGTGCAGCGTTAGATTGGGGACATGCCCATTCTATACTTCGAAAGAATCATTATGTCAATGATATTTCGACACGGGTTTTTCCGTTTTATTTGTCAATTAAGCAAGTATTTTTCCTTTGAAGCGGTCATGTTTACAATTTCCTTAAATATCGATCAGTGAACAAATAACAATACTCGAGATGCAGATGTAGGAGCCATTGTATGTTGAAAGGACATTTCTTAATGCATCCAAAAACATTTCCAAGCATTCTTTTTCCAACCATGCCAATGTTTTGAGTAACTTAATTCTTCTCTAGGATCGAAAGAAATTACGTTGAACTCATTTGTTTCGTATAAAAACCTATTTCGAGCAACTGTGTAAGAATTTACTATCTGTATTTTCATTTGCATTTGTATTACTCCTTTTATTCAGAAAGTACCTCGAAAGACCCATTACTTCTTACTGTACATGCAGAATGACCTGTTTCTTTACTTCTGTCTTCAAATCTAACGCACTATTTTGATCATACAAGAATTCAAGAAAAAGAATTAAAATAAAGCGTGAGTAAACTGAAGTAAAAAACGAAACGTAAATACTTCGAGTCGGAGATTAATCCATCTGTATATCAATAATTAAATTATCAGCGAACAAACTACTTCCAGTGAATAATGTAATGGGTCCCATTACTGTATGTGTGTACGAATTATATACATGTAACTGACAAGGCTCATAAGGCAATGACTGTTCTTCGTACTGTAGCGCTATAGCTGCTGGAACTACATCCACGCTTCCTCCACCGCCACCACGCCGCCTCTGCGTCCGCCTCCGCCGCCGCCGCCTCGACACACAGCGGTTGCGGAGGCGGCGGCGCGACCGCAAATTGCTTTTCACTGCGATCCGCCCCTGCTCCCCGTCGCGCCCGCCGCCCTCCGCGCCGCGCCTCCGTGTTTGCGGGTTGTGAAGGCGAGGAGTGCGAGCGGCGGCGAGGGGGGCGGCCGGCGTTATTCGGGGGCGCGTCGAGAGCGGGGTTCAGATTGACGCTGGCGGGGAGAGGGCACGGCGCCGCGCGGCGCGGGCTGGCTGCCTCAGGAAGCGCGGGCGCGCCAAGCACCGGGGGCGACGGCGGCGGAAGTGACGGTGACTATGGAGACGGCCGCGGCAGTGGCAGTGGCGACGGCTGAGGTGGTAAAAACAGAGCAGCGATAGCAATGGCGACGGCGACGGCTGAGGCGGCGGGGGCGGCGTTGGCGGGAGCGACGCTCTACCAAAGCACGGCAGCTTTGCGGGAACGCAACGCCGGACACACTGGAGATCTGCAACGCGCGACCAACTGGCTCCATTTGCCCAGCCTAAACAAGATACAAGCCCCTAATACATGCGCGCGAGCACGCCCACACCAAACACGCAAACATATCTGTCTTCGCGCAGCATACACACAAGCGAGGACATATAACTTAAAACATATAACATATAACATAAGAACAGTTTCACTAAATTCATTCGCAAACCAATGTGTAAAATCAAAAACGTCTCGAATAAATTTACAAACGTGTTCAAGACCAAGAGAATTTGATCGTCCTATTACTTTGTAATAAATTAAAAACTTTTGTATCATAATTCCATATTCGGCCAGCAAAAAAAATTCTGTAGTGATCATAAGCATCCATTCTTTTCATAGAAAACAAAATATTTGCAACTATCCAAACTTATTTCATTTCAGTCACCATGGTTACCAGACCTACAAAATACAATATTTCCCATACATAAGCAAGCCGACGCTAGCACCAAATAGATAAAAGGTATCCTTTCCAAACTTTCTTTTTTTTTAATGTAGTCAATACCCCTTCGGCTAGAACCTCTCAGATATTTTGAGTACACAAGAAACGTAAGTTATGAAGACATCCTCAGGCGAAAGTGATACAGAAGGCGTACCCCTCATACCGCATTAATTAGTTTTAGTATTGCATTGTGCGTCACAGGGCGGGGGGATTGGATTAGGATGGGAGATTGTTGAAGAGAATTAAGATCTACATTTATATGGTGGTCAGTAGAGGTCCATTGGAAAGCGTGATCATATGCGAAGTGGGTTTGCACTTTGACCCAGGTGGAAGGTAGTGGTGCTGGGGCATGAAGTTAGGAGTGAGTAGAATTTGTCGTTCAGAAGGTATAGTCATATAAATTGAATATAAGCATGTGCTATATAGATG
Source organism: Gryllus bimaculatus (assembly GCA_017312745.1). NCBI lineage: Eukaryota > Metazoa > Arthropoda > Insecta > Orthoptera > Gryllidae > Gryllus > Gryllus bimaculatus. The sequence continues at coordinate 4,539,993 of BOPP01000079.1, read as the reverse complement.
TCAGAATTTCAGGTGAAATTACGGTGAAATTTGCATAGAGTGATTTTAGGGGAGATGAGAGTCATGTTATTACATCAGTATTGTTATTTGTATTCGTTTCATAGTAAGTTGTGGCATAGGCAAAATTGTTATTCAGAATTGCTAATGAAAGGCAACAATTGGCATTGTATTAGTTGTTTTATCAGGATGTCTACACCCATTACTTATTGATAGCGTAGGCGTTTGAGCTCTTGTTGAACTTTTTGATTCCTGGAGAGTAAACCAGAAGGTATATTTTATTAAAGGGTAGCGATTTTTTTTCCCTGAATAACGATCAGTATGAAAAAGAATGTTTCTGTTTCCCAAGATTTCCTGCAAGCCTCAGCTCCGAGAGAAGCTAAATTTTATATTCACCGTTTGGGTTAATACAGCAACTTTTAATTTGCAATTGATTTAAGTGCTTAATTAGTTTTAAATAGACATTATGATTTAAACATAAAAAAATAGGTGTGATCTTGAAGTTATTGTCAGACTCATTTTGGACCTCTGCTGCGCCTTGTTTGCTGAGCACGTCGAAACGCGAGTGACTTTGCGCATTATTTTGAATATCATTGCCACTACTTTTATGATGGTTTTTATTAGAAGTAATAGTGATTGACAATTTGCGCTTTATATGTTCATTTTTTATGCACAAGGGAGTCCATTGAAGTAGGAACTGTTCCATTCATTGCAGAAATGTTGGCAGTTTTAACTTGCCTTTGAGAAAGATTTTTTTTTTTTCAAGGGGAAGAGATGGTGATGAAAATACCTGTGCTGATGTTGAAAGTTTGGATCGGGTACCTGGGATTGTTGCAATCTGGCATGCGAATTTCGCAGTGATTACCGAAAATAGATCATGTGGAGTGTTCAATCTCAAAAATGTTGATGTGACCTCTGTGGGGAGGCGAGGTCTTCTCTGGTTTCTCTGAAGGGTACTCTCAATTCGCTAATTGTAGCGAAGCCACTTGGGTTGTTGAACGAATGAAATGCACTTGAACTTTGATCACCAGTTTGCGAATTATTTAATAAAACATATTGCATTAGCAATTGCATTTGTGACGTGCTGCCCCGTATCGGGACAGCTGTTAGTTGACACGACACACACCCACACACACAGATGAAATACGAACGTCAAAGAACGCTTATCGCTAACTTTCCTACTCTCAAACATTGGAGTAATAAGCAGAGCGAAACTTAGTCGACGTCCGAACACTTCGCTCGCCTAGCATTCACAGCCTCCAGTCATCCTGAAAAATCTTTGCAAATCTAGATACATAACATTAAGATTCCTCTTTAGGTAGTCCTAACTAGTTTTCTACTCTTAAGCTAATCTCAACCTTTGTGTATGTTTATTTCACTTTTCTCTAAAGCCAAATAAATAATTAAAACTCCCTTTCGTCAATACGCACATCCACGCACAAGTGAGGAAACATTCACGGGAAGACTTTTCTGAATAGCTGTATATAGCTTCTTCGAGTGGTTGTCAACAAGATTGATCACCGGCTTATTCAATGGAAAGTTTCTCTACAATATAATGACATTGTATAGCAAGAATCGAATAAAGTAGAAAAGGCAACAACAGCTATCTGGAATTCATTTGAATTCTTCAGAAATACGTTTCGCTTCTATATCAATAAGTTCGACGCATGTTTAACAATAACCTGACTAGACCCCTAACCTTTGCTTATTCAAGAGCCACGCCACCGAAGGGAATCCCTCCACTAGTAATTGACTAATCATACACCCAAACACGACTCGTGAGTATCCACCTTTGTCTGATATTACGTTCCACTACAACCAGCGATTACATTGCCAACTGAATCATGTCGATACTCGTCGTCCCTTGAGCTACCGGGCTTGTACTAGTTCATGAAATGATTAAAGGGGTAGTTAGGGGGCAGGAGGTGAGACTGAGCCGTCCGTCGCACGTCCGCACACTCACGTCCTCGACCGAGCGTGCGTTCGAGAGGGGCGTCGGGGCGGGGGCGGTGGGGGCGATGAAGGGGTGATGCGGCGGCGGCCCGAGGGGGAGGGGCGCTGGTGGGGGAGCCGCGCGGCATTGCGCGCGTCTGTTCCCCGCGGCGTGGCCGGCGGCGGCGGCGCGGGGGCAATCCAAAACAACCATTCTTTTCATTCGCTCCCATTCACGACGGCGTCTTTCCGCGGAGGCGTGCTGCGGGGGGCGAACGCGCGCGGACCACGAGGAGGCGTGGGAGGGCGGGGGAAGGAGGCGAGCGAACGGAGGCGAAGGGCAAGGACGGGAAGTAACTGGAGTGGAAGAACGAAACAGCAAACTAGGTGGGACGAACTCCAAGGCGAATTTACAGTCGAGTAGGAAACAAATTGGAGAGCTGGAAAAATTCGGAGGTGAGAAGTCGTGAAAGAAACGCGCCGGTGCGTGGCATGCCATATGAGAAAACCTACTAACCTGTGAAACAGCCTCGAAGAAAAGTGGAAGACGAGGAAGAGACATTAGTGGAAAAATACCGTCGATTTTTATAACAATTAAATAAGATAAAGTATCGTTTAATGTCTATTGAAGAGACAAATTATTCGAAAGGCTTTGTTAGGATTGCTAATGACAAAGATAGTGGAGTTCCCGAATCTGCGATCAAGAAATATGCCAAGGCAGTGTCATCAGAACTTTTTTTTTCCAGAAGGTTTTAAGAAGATTTTTTTTATTTTATTTAAAGAAAATCGTTCCGGATTTAGATGGCAGTAAAATGTGTTCTTCTACACACTATTCCAATAGTTACAGCAAACAAAGCATACGGTTCAAACCTACGCCTCGTCCTTGCTGGCTCCATCTTTCTAGTTTCACACAGCTTGTAACGAAGCCCACTCCATTCGCCGCGGGCAAACTGCGGTTCAGGTAGGCGAACGAACCCCCGGCCCAGCGGTGCGACGCGGGGCGGAGGTGGAATGGAGTGGAGTGAAGTGGGCGTGGAGTGAAGCGGGGCAGGGCGGGGAGGGGCAGGGGAGCGCGATCTCTTATTGACACTCGGCGCAGCACCGAAACCAATCTGTCGCGCTGATGATGGCAGATGGCCGCGACGCCGCCACGTTCGTAGGGCGGTCGAGGGGCGGGTCGAGAAGGGAAGCGGGGAGGAGGTGGGGGCGGGGACGGGGTGCGCGAGGGTCGGCGACACTGGCAGCGACGCCCAGCCAGAAACCGCGCCCCATTACGCGCAGACTCATGCCATTTATAGCCGTCAAATCAACCCATTTTTCGGGTCCCTTTGCCCGCTGAAAGGATCGAGATTGGAATCACCTACCAATTTTCTCTGCTGGTGCTGCGGCAGCGAAGGCGGCGGGTTGGCGAAGGTCGACGGCGAAGGAGACGCCGCGTCGCCCGCACATGACGCGCGTCCAGCGGAGCGTCTTGCCCTTCGCGTCTCGAGCCCCTTCCCGCGCTCCCGCCTACGCCGCGCCGCCCCCGCGCCGCTCCTGCTCCCTCCTCCCCGCAGCACTTCCGCCCAGCATCCAACCCCCGCTTTGCTCCATTCTTCTTCTGTTAGACGACGCCAAGAGGAAAATTACTGACAGCTTTATTCCGGGACTGCCGGGTGTTTGCATTCATTCATGCGTCCTGAGTGAAGCGATTGTTGGTATACCGGAGCGCTTAAGGAAGGAAATGAGTCTAAACCGTCAAATAGCGATCGATACCTAATTCCCACCGCGCGAAGGGGCGGGCGGGGCGCCAAGGGAGTGGGCGAGGCGGCGCTGGGCGGCGAGGGGCGGCGCGAAACAAGCAGCGGGCCATCTGCCACGCTGCGCCGCCGCCGCGCTGTTATGGCGTCTTCGCGATGGAAATTGATTCGCGGCCAAGAATTCTCGCGGTTCAGAATGTGGAAGCATTGTTGGGGAAGTATGAATCTATCGCTTTGACATCAATCGCCGCCGATACAATTGGGGTAGATGGACTCATCCGCTGAGAGAACGCGGGAAAGATAGCGAGTTGGGGGAATAACATCGCATAATGAATGTTCTCCGAACGTATATTGCTGACAGGCGCATGAAAAGAATACGGATTATGACGGGTTTACATCGATGTGAAAGCTTAGATGACTTGTCGCTGTCGCTCATAATGTTAATTGACGTGATCGAAATATGTGATTCACATGCGAATTACTCACTGTGTCATTTCTATTGAAAGAAATAAGAAAATTGAAATAGTGGGATTAGCATAACCACTTTCAAACTACGTACGCATGTTATAAAATTATTATTAAGAAACATTAGTGAAAAATATACCATATTAGAGTTCATCAGAAAAATTATTACCTGTGTATTTTTACAAAAAATTTTTATGTAATATATTCTAGGAATACTGTTTTCCCGCCAATTACACAGGCACACACCCAAAAAATTTGTCAGACCCAAAGACTTGACACATGTTGCTCCGTCTTGCGACGTGCTGAATCCAAATCTGAAGCCAGAATTGCGCTACCACCATCCATTTTAAATCGCGAAAAACCACCGTCAAATTGCAGATTGTAAATTTGAAGGGGTATTTTTTCGGGTTAAAAAAACTAGAGGGTGGTGGTTCTCTAGAGGGTAGAGAATTGTGGCCTCATATTCGGATGCAGCGTGTCGATAAACAAAGAAACATGTGTCAAGTCATTGGACAACCTTTTTTACTTTTATTCACTGAACATTTATGTATATAATTTCCTTATTAACATTAAATATTTATGAATTTTCATGGTTTTGGGAATTCCGTGTTATGTGTTTGAAAAAAATATTCTTCTATTTATTCCAGATGCAGTCCAAGAAACATATTTTAACGCTATTCAATTTTAACATTTGGAAATTAACTACTTGGGGAAACAAGTTAACAATTAATTTAGGCATTTCATTGACTCCAGGAAAATGTGTAAGAAGGGAATTACGGCGTGAACGGTATAGCCACATTCATTTCAGTAAAGAAAATGAATGAATAAAAAAATAGAAAAAACAAGCAGTCTGTAAAGATGTTTGAAACAATTAGTTTTGCGAATTTTACTAGTTCTATTTGCCAACGATAAGTTATTCTTCGCTTTTCTAACTGTTTTCCATTTCTTACAGAACATTAATCTGTACTATATATTCGTGACTACTAAATATTTCTGAGACCATGAAATCCATGAAAGAAGTATAGGACACTACACCGGTCATGCTCGGGAAAGGGACTTCAGTAGCAAGCCTTCCTCGGATATTAGCCCGCACATTGACAGTCCTGGAGGCAATACCTGTGATACATGCGTATGTCAAATTTATTATGCAATTTCCTACGCTCTCACATCCATCTAATTAATCTCTTGTAACCATCTAATTAATCAGTGTATTATTTTCTTGATACTGTCAACAATGACACGATACATATGCCAAGGGAAACTTGTCAGGCATCTGTGGTGTGTTGCCTAACCATCGAACATTTCAGTCAAACGTACTCAATTAAATTCGTGGATAATACAAATCAAAATATATTTTTTTATAGAACATAATGCACCTTCTTGTTTGCACAAATAGAATTAGACTCGCTTTTATAGGAAAAATCCCGTGAAAATTAAACTTTAATCATTCTTTGTGTAATCATAGTAATGTTTCGAGGAGAGGTGGACAAGAAAAAAATGGCACAAGAGCATTCAAGAACTGACATACTTTTCAACGTAATGTTTCGCTAAAACATTACGACATTTTCACATATCCAGAGGAATTTGATGCTGTAAATGTAATACTTAACATTTGCAAGAGCCATTAAAAGGAAACCATAAATTGATCGAAAATATTAAGTGATTTTTTTGGAGAGTAGCTTAATCTTTGTGGCCATCTTTTTAAATACGTGCCCTCGAGAAACGTAGCTTGAAGAATTGCGGGGGAAATGTCGCAACTTCTACACCTTCGAGTGCAAGGAACACCGATGCCCAAACCTGGCGACCGCTCCCGCCCTCACCGCCGCTCCCGCGTCCAAGGAGAATGATTTATCAGCTCACCTCCGGCGGTGGCGGCATTGTATTTCATTGCGCCTATTAGAGATAACGAGCGCAGCCAAGCACCGAGCCCTCCCTGCGGGGGAGGAAGCTCTGCGTCGTCACGGAAGAGCGCCGCCCCCGCCCCCGCCGCCGCCCGGCTTCCCTCCGCCCCCGCGCCGCGCCCCGCCGGCCGCGCAGTCACCGGGACACGGTGGCGCGCGCGACAGCCCGCCTTATCGCGGCGATTTTCGCGCGGCCGCGTGTGAAAGTACATGCGTCTGCGCGAGCGCGCGCGCACGCAGCTGCGGCCGCCCGCACGCTAATCGCGCCCGGAAGCAGCGGCCAAAGGCGGCGGCGGAAGGCGGGGGGCGCCGCACAGTGGCTCAGAACGGAAGAAAAACGGAAAGGGCTTAATAACTTCATCGTTCTGGTTACGCCATTTACAATACGACGAGCTGATAGGGTCCTAATATTCTCGTCAGACTTCTCCCAGAACACGTGAGACAGCATTTTACTGAAATTGGAAAACAAAATGTTCTAAAAAATTAATCCGCAAAACTCGACTTGCGCAATACGCGTAAAACGTAAATATTTTCAATCACTGAAATCGGCGAAAATACTTTGAAATGGAAGCGATTGCCATTGCAAGCAAAATATACCAGCATATACGTTGCAATTCTCTTCACAGGGATATCTATCCCATAAATTAGAAACAGTCATTGTTTTGATAAGTGACCGATAATCCCGCGTGACAGAGTCACGAATCCGCCTTGTCCATCACACATTGCCACTGCAGTGTCCGGAATTCAATCCCCTGTACTCAGAAGTGGGATGCCATCTTCAGTGATCGAGCCACGGAGGCATCTCCCCACTCCCCCAAAGACGTAGAGAAAAAATAAATGAAACTATGAAAAGTGCAGGAAAAATCAAAATAAAAAGCACAAGAAAAAAGTTGTAGAAACGTCTAAAAAGTATGTAAATTTAAAATGTACGTATCAATGTAAATAACATACAATAAAATAACATATGTTTATCATTTAACAAAAATCTATCCCGCCATGATCGTCTGAAATCGCCCCTTGCCCATCGTGCGCCTACAATTTCTTCAGGCTGTCTCTTATTTAAAAAGAAAACTCCGGTTTCCTGCGTTTCTCGTTTACCTCTAGCCACTGGCGTCGTCGCCACCGCGGCCAGCCTCCCTTGCCGAGCAGCGCCGCCGCCGCCGCCGCCGCCCGGCCGCCGCAGCCCCCCTCGAGCGACTTCCCCGCCGCGACGCTCTCCGCCGTCCGCCCGCCCGCTGCGTCTGAACGGCATGCGCCGGCGCCGACGCCGTCGCCCCCCTCCCCGCTCCCACCCCGAGCGTCCCGTGCACCGCCTGTGCCCCTTCCCCACCCACCCACTATCCGCAAGTCGCCTTGCAGACTTGCCTTCCGCCTCACCCGGCTCTCATCGGCCTTTTCCAGTAGGAGATTCACCCGTCTTTTTCTTCTATACTCATGTGTCATGCGTTCGTCGCAAACACGTGTTTTTACCTTGATTTGGTTCACGTCCCAATTTTCCTGCTGCCATTAAAATATATTACCAGAATGCATCAATAAAGCAAAGAAGCATCGTCTCGAAATGTTCACATATCACGGTTCTGATTTGTTTGTCTTGCTTGACATTGTCAATTATTATTTTTTTTTCTAATTTCTCAACAAGCTTCATTTTTACATTTTACATCCACATCATTCATTTATAATTCACATATTCCAAGCTACCATTAACATTCCTTGCTTGTGACATCTCTAGATTGTTTAAGCTTAACACACCTCTCGCGATGCTTTCTCGTTTCATGTTCCTTCCACCGTGCGTGGTGACTTCACGGACTGCGCAATACCTTCACTTATCAATGATTGCTAAACGAATCCTTTGTTTTTTATCAATGCGTTTGTTAATTTTCTCAAATATCCTTCTTTGATTGTACCAACAATCATCTCTGACCTTGGGCACGATTCCAAAAATATGTTCTTGATCTTTCCGTCTTGGATGATGTAATGTTGCACTCTGAAGAGAAGAAAGAAAGAAAGAAAGAAAGAAAGAAAGAAAGAAAGAAGGCCTTCTGTTCCACTCTCAACAGAAGGCCTCCCTCACGAGCATGTTCTTCTTATATTGTCTATTGTATGTATTTAAGGATACAAATCATGTTTATTCGTGGAACTGTATTGCTCTGTTACTCTCTCACGTGAATATTTTATTTAAACATACATAACTACTACATAAAAATTATTACAGCATTTGGAAGAGGTCAGATCAAATTATTTTCCACTTGAACTGGCATTAATCCAAATTGACAGCTTTTATAACATAACCTGCAATGATAAAATGAGCTGTTAGTATCTAAGTGTAATAATTCAATGATTTATGCTATTGAAGTCCAGTGTTTCCTTTTAATGCTCGTACGTCGGGGTCTCGAACCTGGCATTTCCTCATATACATGTCAGTCTACAACCACAGGCGCAGCTTAGAGTAGGGCAGTTATGAGCACTTGCTCTCTCCCCGTGACAACTGGTAAACAGGTACAAATAATAAAATAATAATGCAATATATATTTATGATTTTTTACCAAAAAAACATTTAGTGCCAACATTAGAAATATACACTTATTTACTTTATACAGTAATGTAAGTCTTGTTACAACATCTTGCTTCACTCTAGCACAATTCCTGGCTACGCTCGTCTTCAAATACTTCCGTTCCCTTGCTCCCTCGCGCACTTCCATCGCGTTCTCTGCCCCACGCCCCCTGCGTGGCCATCCCCGCCGCGCGCCGCCGTTACTCTCGCGCTCTGGGCCTCCCGCGGCTTCGCACAACGGAGCAACGGCGTCTTTTGAGGCCTTCTTTATGATCTCCAGAAAAGATTGCAATAAGGTCTCCGCACGGTTCAGGGCCGCAATTCACACGTGCGTTACCGCCACGGTAAACTAACCGTAATTTGGGATTTGAATACCACCGAATCACAAATGTGTTTTTCAACATTTTGTTGGGTGTTTTTCGCAAATGGGTCTCTTTGCGGTTTTGGGCATTGAGCGTTTATATATCTAGAGTAATCCTCCGTTAAGTTGTGTCTTTTGTCTTGTAGCCTCGCAGTCAGTCATTGCCTTTTATCCTATCGACTGACTTTTTATCCTAAGCATTCGGCTAACGACTCCAGAAGTACGTTGTAACAAAATGTACATGTTCTTTCATTAGGTAATAATGGCCATTTTGATGTAAAAATATGCAATTTTCATATGTCAAAAGACTAGAAAACTATTGTTTTTAGGACTTGCGACTTAAAACAGTTCATGAGTAACTCAAATACAAGTCGACAAATGCGCGACAAAGGGTCAACAATTAATCTATTTGAATTAATTAGTAGGTGAAAATGATATTCAGAACTCTGTGTTTTAATCCTTACGTTTTCCACAAAATACTTTCAAAACTCCAGAACCATATAATATGATATAATAATATAATGTTACAAGTCCAACACCGACGTTTCCATGTATTCTGGGCGAAATCTAAAGCGTTCACCTATGTAAAAATGGGATTTGTATTTCGTACAAGCTGACATACTTCTTTATATATAATTCAATTCATTTCCCCATTTCCGTCCTCCCGTCTCTTCGTAAACGGTTTTACGGCTTCTCTTGATTTCGTACATTCTCATTCCATATAAAGTAGGAGAGGAGACGAATGAATTTGCAGTATTTATTTACAGCAGAAGTTAAGTAGTTGGCAGAGTTCCTGAATTAAAGATCACGTTTGAGACATCACAGAACTTGGGGTGCAATGTTACAGCCGCAGCCAAACATACAAACATATTACGTTCATTTCGTATTCGTGTACGCCGTAACATCATATACCTTCGGACGTAAGCACCTGAATTCACGACGACGACCTCGACACGACAGCCATTCTGAACTAAACACACACGCCGTTCCGAGACGACGCAACCTCGCACATCCTCCCTCCGCCCTCCCTGACGAGCGGGCGGCATTAGCGTTGATGGCAAAATGATGGCGGCTGCTCGCACGACATGCCGTCTCGAGCGACTCGAGCTGCGGGCGGTTCATAACGAAATACTCGAGTAAACAAACTGCGGAACACGATGAATGTTGATTCTTCCATACGGTTAAAGACAATTACGAGCAGCGGCGGCCGAGGCGGTGACGGTGGCGGCGGCGCGGGCTGGTAATAGCCGGGGAGGGCAACGGTTCCCCCTCCTCACTTAGGACATAATCCTATTTGGTTTAGGATTTTCTGCGCCGAGGGGTAACCGGGAAGGGGGAGGCCGCTCGGAATTAGCTGGGCCGCGGGAGCAATCGATGTTTTATTTAATTGATGCGTCGGCGGCGTCGGCGGAGGCGGGGGGCGGGGCGGCCTCCGTGGCCAATAAGCCCACGGAAGAGGCGGCGAGCTTCGCCACGGGCGCACCCGCCTAACGAGATTGTCGAAGATTTAAAACTGACGAGGGTTCATAACGCCGGCGACGGCGACGGGCGCGGGGCGCCGGGAGCCGGGAGCGGGCGACGCGGGGGCGCCCTCGAAGTGGGTCAGGCAGGGAGCGCGCCAGGAAATTGGCTCGGCATTGCGCCACGTGCCGCTTTCACGCACCACCGCACCCGCGCCCGCGCCGGGCGGCCGCCCCGGGCCGCGCACCCTCCCGGGCGACGCTGGCGACGCCACCGGCGCCGCCCCCGACGCCCACGCCCGCTCCCCAGCGCCCCGCCCCTCAGTGACTGACGCGACACAGCACGCTTCTTCCCTTAGACGCTATTGGCTCTCTGTCCGTGATCGCCTTGCAAACATCTGTCGTGGTTTTCGTCCAGTAGTTGTCGACTCGATCGAAGATCTGGCCAGTTTCTCAACGATCCGAAAGCAACAGCTGAGATGAACCTTTGTTTACTTCTGTTGTAAATACTGTTTCACTCTTTTCCATTAATCAGATGTACATTACTGCTAATACATGTCTAAGTTGTTATTATTATTATTATTATTATTATTATTATTATTATTATTATTATTATTGTCATTGATATTATTATTATCATTATCGTTATTTTTATTATTAACAACGGAGCGTGCGCTAACGGACTTGGCACATATTTTCCAACCCGCCCCTTACATTACAATTGTATTTAATTTAACTTTCGCAGACTATGCATGGTATCATGTAGGAGGGACTACATCCTCACGCAACCAGCAGAAGACATTCCTTCTTTCCACCAATTACCTCTTCTACTAACACCTTCCTCTCTACCTCTGAGAAAGAATGTCGGATGATTGGATCACTGCCCGTAACTCCACTCCAGTTCCCTTCCCCACCTCGACCTCCTTTTATCTTTCTTCTCGGCCGAGGCAGACGCCCCCACTCCAGCAGACCCCTCTTCACCATCGCCAATACTGCCTTTACACCCAGCAACCTCCGTGGTTTTTCTCACCGGTTCGTTCATACCGCCGGGTCATCCGGCGATTCTCCGACTTTTCATTACGCGGCGATCGTATTAGAGGTGGAAGCCTTCCCTCAAAATCAAAACGTTAATATCGCGTTCGCCGGCTCCCTTCTGAAGCACTGCGTGGGGTATTGTTCAGATACACGTTTGAAAGATGAATTACAGAGATGATTGCGCCGTGGAAGGGACGAAGATCTTTTTCTACTAAATCTACGTACAATGAAATCTCTCTATTAATTTCACCCTTCCGAGATTAAATTTATTCATTCGCAATAATTGCCGTGTGAAGTAGGTCTTCAGCAGATCAATTGCGAGATTTCATGACGCACGCTTTGTGAAACATGTTTCTCCCTTACCGCCCGACGTAATTCGCCATCATAGCTCACTGCTTATCGTGCCGAAACCGCTTCTTTAAATGGACTCGTCAAATCCCACGATCGCCAGTTTGCGTGCGGTTCGCTATCGCTGTTGCTGACTCAAAGCACTTCCTCGCCATCCCTCACCGTTAGGGTGCATTCAGTTTCTTCCATATCGCTTCGCATTTTCACGCACGTTAACAGCGCTTTCGAGTTTGTCTCAACTCACACGTACCCACACTCTCACCTTTCCATTAATCAGAAAGGTGAGATGTGAAGACTTCTCGGGAAGGGTGAGAGAAGGTACGGAACCAGTTGGCGAATCGTCTGAGGAAAAGGAGATTAAAATGAAATAGAGATAATATAAATACGCCGCAACTGAGAGAGTGAAGACAGATTGCTTTTCAATAATTATTTCAATTATCTTTTCACTTCTTAAAAGAATTGCAGGATCCACCGTTATAAATAATCATTACAAAGAAACCGTTTATTTGAAAGTCATCAACATTATTCAAAATTCATGTGTAATACCGACCTGTTTCGTGTACAGTCGTACAATTCCAAGCATATAGATCATTGACTTCAATGAAATATAATTGTTATTGGAGCAATGAATCATCCCATACGTTGCACTCAAAAGAAAAAGCAAAAAGCGGAGAAAATGGTGCGATAAGAAAAGAATAGGATGTGCAGTGTAAAATTTGTCTACATACTTCCATGACGAGAAGTTTAATTTGAATTAAAAAACAATTACAGAAAAAGTAGTCAACGAACATATCATGACGTACTCGTTATGGTGTATAAACAAAGTTGGACGAATCGCAAGTCTACTCTAATGGGTGAACGGCCAACGCCGCTGCCGTGTCGCGTCGTGACGTGTCGTGTCACTAAGATGGCCTCCGAGGCAGGTTTCGGAGCGCTCTCCTCCAACGGCCCGCGCCTCCCCATAGCTCCCCGTAGCGCCGGGCTGTCGCCCGTGGGCGAGCTTGCTCTTCTGTCCTCAGCCGCCCTCTTCTGCCCCGGGCGCTGCCCTTCTCCGCGCCCTCGCCCCGCCCTCTCCCTGCTCCGCCCCACCCACCGCCCCAGGGGTGTTTGACAGAGTCGCCTTGTGCGCCCCGTGTTCATTTTCCTTGCCTCTCCTCTCTTCAAGATTCCGTCTTTCTTTCTTTTCTGCCCCCCCTCACGGCCGGGCGCGGCGCCCGCGCTTGCCGGAAGATCTTGACGGCGCGGCGCGCGGTGGCGGGGTGGCGGGAGCCGCGAGGCGACGGGGGGGTAGTCGAGTCGGCGGAATTCGGTGAGAACGCCGTGCACAAAGCGATGAGGTACACAGCGGCTGAATTCAGAGGACCGAGCAGGGGGAAACTCCAGATCGCACAGCATTAGAGCGCAGTGGGCGCAGATTTAGCGAGAGATTAAGAAGACCCAAGTAATTAATTGAAAAAAAGAAGCAGAAAATAGAGAAAACAAGAGATAAGAGGAAAAAGCTGTTAGAACATAAACGCATAGGAGACAACATTGCTGAAAGTAGCAGAGTACAAGCAATGAAACAAGAGAAAATAAAATCAGATTAAGTATAACATACATGACAGGCCAATATTGGAGAGTACGAAAAAGAACGCGTGAAGACTTCATGTTGGAGAATACAGCGGGGCAAAACAGTTCAGCAAGGAACAGTTCAGCAAGGAACAGTGAAACAAAGTGTGAGACGGGCCAGAGAAGTCCAAGGAGAAGCGGATAGATAAATAAATGACCACGGCGGATCTCAAAGCGCGGGGAGAAAGAGGATATAAGACACTGAGGGGCAGGGGGAGGACGGCGCGAGACGACGCATGTTGAGGGAGCGATGGAAGGGGGCGGGGCGGGGCGGGGGGCGCGAGGCGAGGGCAAACGCCGCCAGCACGGGCCAAGGGTCGTGAACCGAAGCGGAAACGGCCTGCCCAGCCCCGCGGGTGAGTGGGCGCATGCAGACAATGCAGCGGCGGCCAGGCGCGGGAAACAACGCTAAACAACTCTCGTTTGCGGTTGCGGAGGCCGGTTGTTAGACCGCAGCGGCCACATGAAAGCGCGGCGCGTACGAGTGACCGCCACCCTCCCCATCACCCTGCCCCCACCCCTGTCTCATCACAGATCTGGACCGTCCCTACGGTGCGTATCGTCTCCAGGTCTTCATTAAAAGAGACTAAAGTAAATCAATATTTCCTCAATATGCAATTATATATTGTTATCGAAAACTCGTTCCGATATCGCCTTTTTTGAGAGTGTATCGATACAAAAAGAAATGCTGTTGCCAGTATCAAACGATTATAATGCCATCTTAGTTCATTTAATCATTATCGATGCATGAGCGATATCTCGTGCCTCACACCGGTTTGTAAACTGAAAACTTCTTTCTTGGATATTACATTTGTGATCGCCGCAAAAGCAAGGACCAACAGCTCAGTTCACTTCATTTTTCTTTCAATTTTACAATCCATTCTTGAAGTCAAATAGGGAAATCGAAATAGTACACCATGTTACAATAATGCATATTGGTTTTGGACGTCTAATATACATAAAAAGGGATTCATTGGAATTCTAAAATAAAATGTAGGAATTCCGTCTTTTCCGCGACTTGGCCGGCCATTATTTTACGTGATGGGTGTGAGAGCGAGTGCTCGTAACTGCGATTGTCCCCACGAGCTGCGCCGCGCGGCAGGGAGTGAACACAGGGAGAAGCGAACCCTCTTCTCCCAAGTGGAGCTTTAAAGACTCTTACTGCTCCGTACGATCGCAGTGTTTGCCGGCGGAGGGTGAAACGCAAAAGCGTGAAGCTTAGTCGAGACGTACGGCGAGGAAGAGGAAGAGGTGGGGAGGGGGGAGGGGGCGATGCGAATGAAGGAAGCTCAAGTATGTTGGCTTCAAATTGATTAGGGACTGGGATTCATCCCTTTGATGGCTGTCATTTACTTCATGTGCTGGAGTGGTTGAGTGGAATAGAGTCAGGATAATGGATGAATAATCAGCATCACACACATTTCCTTAAGTGGTATAACCGCAGCAGGTTCACAATAATGGTATTCTTTTTTAGGGCATTTTTTCATCATTGTTCTGATTTAACTAAAAGCACACAATGTATTTTATAATCTGTGCAAAAATATTAGTTAATATTTCAAATGAATTACTGCGACTGTTGGCAACGATGAGGTGCAATAGCTACATTCATTATATGACAGATATAACTTTGCAGAAAAAATAGATTTTTGTTAAATAATGATTTTATCGTTCATTATATTCCCATATTCGAAAATTGTAATTAAGTACATAAAAGATACCAGATGTTGCTATATCTCGTAAACTTCTTTCTTTCATTAAGTTTTATTGCACCCGAACATTTTGTGATCAATTAACACCATTATTTTATAAGAGAGCAAGAAATGTGCCGTGTCAAAATATATTGTTCTTCAAAATGACACTTCCTTATTTGTTTCGAATGTTATTTCAAAACACCGAGTGACATTTTATTACACGATAAAATATTTTCAAGATAAATCGAGCAACAAATTCTTCATTTTAATCCTATTGATTAATCAGGAAATGACGCTGAAACTCCCGGAAAAGATTGCGCTATTTGACGCCAGTATGCAACAGTTGCTCTTTAATCGCTTGCATGGCTTCACAACCGAAGAATGTTCGAAGTGCATTTATATATTACATATTTTTATACAAATTATGAAAATTGTGTATTGAGTTTAGGAAATGTTATATCAATATTCAGTGTCATGTGTCCTTCAACATATGAAGTGGTTGGATGTAAGTATTCTCAACATATAAACGTTTTGATTATATTTATTTCAAAAAGAATTTTACGAGCAGGAAAGTATAATTTTTTTACGTAGTAGGATTATACTAAATTTAGCCAACGTTAATGCATTGAAACTTAGAAGTCAAAATTCTCCTTTCGAGGCTCATGAATTTCCCACAATTCCTCATTCCTAGAATTGCACAAAAACTACAAATAAAACAATAATATAGCAAAAGAAAGTAATTTTGAGAAGTACTTATAGCTTTGTTGAATGGCGAGGCCCGTAGCTAGAAGTGGGACAAAACGGGTATACTCATATTGACCTTCCATTTGCCCAAGCAACTTTTACTGTGACAGCGTAATTTCACCTACAAATCGGATGACAACATGCAAAAATCTAGGGGGAAAATTAAAATTCCGTACGTAGTATATTCACAGTTTTTTCAAGTTGTATTTTTAAAAAGAAGTACTACTGATTTTTTGGTTTTTTCAAAAACGTATTATTATTGGCTAGACCTCACGTGATCCATTAAATTGTCATCCCTTCTAAAATGTACATAGCCCTTCCTTGGAAGGACCATGTACTTCTGAAGCACACTTTTAGCAATGTAGGCTACATGCCCATAACCAACGGATACAATGCTTTACATGGTCAGGAGAGAAGATGGCTTGGAGAAAACTCTCACTGAATATTTTACATTAATAAGATTTCCTATCGTACATTATTATTCGGCACAATATTAAATTAGTCAGTGCCGAGTTAAAACTCACATTACGTAGCCACACGGTTTGCAAATAACTGTATGAATGACGACGGATCATTCCTTACTTCATCCAGAAAATATAGGCATTAGGCACAGCGCGCAGGCTAATGTAAGGGATTGGCCGAAAGTGATAAGTTTTAAGTATTCTCGCGAAGTATTGCGGCATAAAAATGCGCTGAAAATAACGTATAACACAGACTCAAGTCTCGTTGCCAACTCGAAAATGTATAGAGAAGCGTCAACTGAGCTATTTAGTGTTAGGTAAGGCTGGGTTTGGTTGTATCGTGTAAATACAAAATTTACTACATTTACGGAGGTAATTGAAACTACATACTTGTCTCTCAATAACATTAGAAACTTTCCATCGGCAGACTCATCCCTGTTTATTACATTTCTGTTATTCCAAGTCATAAGGTACTACACTCACTCTATGATACTTCATCTGGCCCTCTACCTTTATATACTTAATCCGTCTGTGGCCCTAGGTATACTTGGAAGCTAATGATACTTCGTATTTTAGCCACCAATTTTGAATATTATTAACATTAACCTGCTAATTCGCGAATTAGAGATATTCGGACATTTTGCATAACATATACATATTATACATATACTTATACATATTAAGTGCGTTATATATGAATTCTGTGTAATGGTACTTTTTGGAGCGTGTTTGATAATAGTTGGAGGTCAGAAACGGTTCTTGTGGATGCAAGGTACACAAATTGTTTTGCTCGCTCATCTCTGAGTTAAACTTCTTGAATTTGAAACCGTAATAAGAACGATTGCAAAGAGATACAATAGAAGAGAGTGAAGTGGCCCATTCATTCGCGGGGGCGTAGTCGCAGTAGGCCCAACGGACGTTGTTTCACTTCCCAGCGTATTGTATAAAACGAGCCGGTATTATTTGCTTACGTTTAACGCTTAGGCCTAGACTTTTCTGTTTGGCTTAATTGTGAATCTTTTGCTAATGTAGATGGTCCGTTAATTCCAATTTCAGAAGCGAGTGTGCAAAAATTAAAGAGGGATTTTTCTTATGCGATATTTTATGGACTCTTAACTTAGACAATTATAATTAACCTGAATAACAGATTTGATTGCAAAAAATTGTTGACGATTTCAAGTTAGTACCTTCAATGTTTTTAACGAGAAAAAGAACACATAAATGCATTTTAAATTGTATATTTTGAATATTAATATATCTTCACGAAAATTGTAACAGCGTTTGAAGTTTCTAATGGCACATGGAGTTTAATGCTATCTAAAATTAAGCTCTTTATGTCTAATCTCTTCCTCTCCCCCTCTTCCTGTCCCACCCCTTCCCCCACTATGTGTGTGACTCACACATACTGCACACTGGCAAAAATATATTTTAAAACTACCCAATTGAAATGAATTATCTATGAAGCTTGCAGGAGCAGCTAGCGGCGATCAGAGAGCGAAGGGTAGCAAAGCGCTGTTCGAAAACGTGGCGGCGCGGGAAGTGGGCGGCGGGGGAGGGCGCGCGAGGCATATGCCGGGTGGCCGTTGCGCGCGCTTCGTGAATATACATAGGTGCTGCTCAGGTGTGACCGAGCGAGGGACGTGCGCCGCCACCGCCACCGCAGCGCCAAACAAAGGGAAAGAAATGCGCAGATCGCCGATAACGTCACTTGCGGCCCCAGCGCCCGGGGGAGGCCGCCAACTTTCAATGAACGCAGGGCGAGATACCTGGACGGTCACGGGAGAGGAACAACACATGGCAAGTGCGCACTGTATTTATACACGCGTTTTTTTTTATTCAAGCGCGAATTTGACGAATGAAGGATGCTTTACATGCATGGATCGGCAACGCATCGCTCGCGAGTGACTGGTTGTTTACCAAATTTTCAATTCAGGTAGTGGAGAGATTTTAGAAACCTTAGTTTTTTTGTACACGCTGTTAATATTATCGTCGTAGCAAGCTACTGCATTATAGATAGATGAGGCTTCGTTTATTTTCTCATTATATATTTACACGATCATTTTTCTGTTAGTGCACTGAAGTGAATAATGCATTTTAAAAGTGATCCTATAATATGTCGTTATGGTGAAAAAAGACTTAAAACCAAGATATATGGTTGTTTTAATTTTCAACAAATTTATTTTCTAAACAAAAATAAAGGTATGCAAATAACTAACGATAGTGTCTGATATTTCGCAATAGATACTTTGAAGCTAACAATTTCATTAAGTAGTTTTCATTTGTTCATAGATTGTCGACCAATGGTTTTAAATACATGGTGCGATAAAGCTTCCAAAACTAAATTTTGACATCAAATACAGTAACACTCCATAGGTTATGTTAGGGTATTACAATGTTATGATAGGATCCAGCAGTGTTAGGAAACTAAAAAGGGCATCCATTTAGTGCAAGTAAAACCTAACCGCAGTGAAACCTAACCAAACTCCGAAATAGAAGTTTGGTATCGCTTACAATTCAATGTCTACCAACAAAGACGAAATCAGTCTAATGGTATGCGCAGTTGTTCGATTACTACTCTACTTTGTCAGAAGATATTGCTAGCTCGTTGCTGAAAGAGTGTAATGCAAACAACCACGTTGTGGTACACACAATACATACTCAAGTATTCTGATACTTGCGAACACGTGTATTTTTCTCAAATACTTTTTTCCAACACTCATGATGCGTAATTATGTAGATGATAAATGATAATACATTCACCCAAGGACAACACGAGACAAACATGCTAGTTGCACCTACATCGCAACACGTGATGAAACTGCGTACCGCAACTTACCGGAAATCTAGGAACATAGCGAAGCGCTCAGAACCACAAATTGCGTTAACACTGTATAAGCGAGGCAAAACACCATCAATTAAGCAATAAACATTTCATTCCTTGGGAGGGAACAGAGCATTTTCGTTTACACATATTAAGTCGCTTATTTTCGTTTTCTAACTTGGATGCGACATCTCTATCACAATATTGACAACACATTATAAAAGAACTAATACTCAGTTGTTTTCTGTCAATTATGAAATTATTGTTTGTACAGGTGATTGTGAGACACTTTGAAGTTTACTTTTTATCTACCGCGCCAGTCAGAATTGTAAACATGTATTGACGAAGGGGCAGTAGAACCTGTAACGCTAGGGCAAGGTAATTGCCGCATCACCTTTCTGAGTTACTTAGGTCGGCCATTCGCCCCATTAAGGGTGAATCAAGACCATTATTAAACGAGAAGGCATGCTTTAATATTATACCTTTTGAAACTTTATTATTATTATTATTATTATTATTATTATTATTATTATTATTATTATTATTATTATTACTATTATTACTATTATTACTATTATTATTATTATTATTATTATTATTATTATTATTATTATTATTATTATTGCTACTAGCGTATGGGTCACTTCTGACCACGCAACACATTTCTGTCTCCGAGGCCCAGTTGTATCGTATCCTGCAGAGTTCAACGTGCGGAATTATGGAGATCAGCCTTTCGGCTGCATCCCTTGATAAAGAGAAAATTGTTAGCCTTGAATATCAATTAGGGGGGATAGGAAGTTATTGTTGTTACAGTGTAATGATGAGGGGGTTAAAGGACTAGGATGATGGTATTAGGAGGGGGGTGGGAGATGGGAGGTGAGGAAATCACGAAAACTCCGGTCAGGATCGAACCCGGACCTCCCGTTTGCGAACCCAGCGCGCTACGCACCGAGTCACTTCACTCCGTAAAGTCTTTATTAGCAGATAAATATTAGAGTCTAATCATTGTGACATTCTTTTGTCAGAAGATACATGGATCACATGAGAAAATGACGCAGTGCATGGGGCGGGAGCGGCAGCGCAGAGCCGGGAACGCAAGGACTGCGTTGGAAGCGCAGGGTGCGAGGGCGAAAGCAAGAACGTCGACGCACAAGTGAACGAGTAGGCGAAAGCGAGAACGTGAAGATGAGAACGCGAAGGCGAAAACGCAGAGAAGAAATTGAGAATGCGGATGCGAAATCGAGAAGTCAGGTAAAATCGAGAACGCAGAGGCGAAAACGCGGAGGCGAAATAAAGAACGCGGAGGAAAACTGGAAACACGCGAGGGAGAGAATATGGAGGCGAAGAAAAAAAAACAAGGGGATGAAGGCTAGAATGCGGTGGCGAGGTTGCGAGGAAGAAGAGTCGAAACTGAGAACGTGTATACGAGGCGAAGGCGGAGATGAGAACTTGGGAGTTGGAAGGGGGAAGACCGAGACAGGGGAGGGAGTTCGGAGGCAGAGACACGAGCGTGCAGAGGTAGACTTGAGTGCGGAGACGGGGGCGAGGAGGCCGGCTCGGAGGCTGTGACGAGGACAGGCGCACAACGGGCGGCGGGGGCAGGACCGAACGGGGGCGGGGCGGAGGCGGAGGCGAGCGCCGTGCTCGTGCCCGCAGTCTCAGCACGCGCCGGACGTCTTGGGTTTCAGTGGCGGCGCGCAGCGGCGGCCGGAAGCAGCGGGTCGCGGCCACGTGCGCGGCGCCGCCGCTTCCGCCCACTGCGCGCCTCCGCCTCCGCCGCCGCCTCCGCCTGCGCGCCGAGAAAGGGAGCCCGCGCTTTGAATCGCGCTCCTCCTCCCCGGCTCGGCCCCTCCACGCCACGCAGCGCGGCGGCGCAGCGCACCGGGCCGCCAGGCGTCGTCGTGAAAAAGACGCTAGGGGAGCGCGGGTCGGTTTTTGCCAGCTCCGTCGCCCTTTGTGCGAACAAGAAAATGAGCGACGACTGACTCCCCACACGAGCAATTACGCAATTGCTGACGGAGCGTTGGAAGTAAAAGTGTGCGACAGCGGTCGGTGCTATTTTCATAATGATGCGTTTGATTGTTAGCCACTAGCTTGCCAGAACATTACTCCGGTTTTTAATTGTTGCGGCGGTTAGACTGCTGTGATCCTACAAAAGAATGTCAATGCATCAAATATATTCGCTCTCAAAACGTAAGATAATTTAGAATATAATAAGAGTATAATTCTGTTATGTTTGTTAACATACCAGTGAACTGCAACTGGTCAATTCTAAAATTTACTTGATATTTCGGTATTAAACAATCGATTTTTGCAGTCCTTCTAACCAATAATAATCGTTTTACATCCCATGCCTTCAATAATTATCAGGTGTAAATCTAGTACTAAATAAGTAATCTATACTATGTATTTTCCAAAATTATTGCACTTCACAAATGATGTTGGCATTCAGGTTTGGTATTATAAATGTATAAAATTATTTTCTATTCACATGCACAGTTATGATACTTGTGCACTAAAAGAATCAGTTTTTTCTTTTCAAAATATGTTCCATTGAATTAGGTAAGAGAGGTATTACTCGAAACAATCAGATGAAATGCGAAAAAATGACGAAGTTATTTCGTAAGCATAGGACGGCAAATATAAAACTATGTAACTTAGGAGGTGTAATAATGTGAGAGAAATACCTAGAAATTTATTATTGTACATCTATTCTGAAGAACCGTTAGTTGCAAACACTGTGTGTCACAAAATTTCTTACATTGTTAATCGCTTCGAAAGTTGAACTCACGTCTAAATACACCAAAATAAAGATGATAGCGTTTGAATTATTCGGGAGGCAAAACAATTTCAATTCTAGGTAAATAAACGGGACGCTCAAATATTTGGTTGATACCAGGTGAATTTCGTTCCTTACCTCCATAAAAGCCGAATAAGAACACAATCGTATATATGCACTTACACTTGTGAAAGCGATTTTTCGCGAAAAAACTTCCTGTTTCCACAATGCCGCAAGCTTTGCACATTTTCATTGTAGGAAACTTGCGGAATATAAGTGCAGTGCATTGAGACGCCCATTAATGCAAGATACACTTCTCTCGTGCACCATGTGGATGTCCATTATTGAAGCTCAAAAGCAAAACATTATATTGAGCATAAACCAAAACTGATTATATTACTAAGCCCATTTACGATCACATATATTTAAATAAGCAACAAAATTATAGAGGTAGTACTGCGGGCTTCTGGAAACATCTCTATATACGTTATTACCCACTATAAAACTACAAAAACTGAGTTTCGTTGGACAGGGACACACCTGGACGAGCAAAAAGCAATTATTTATTAAGCAATTATTCGAAGCACAAATGGCTTATTTTCCTTCGAGTGATATTCAGCATCTTCGGTGTTTCCAAATAGGTATACAGCGGTTCTGAAAATACAACGCTTGATTTGCAAAAGACAAACGAGTAATGAAGGTAATGGAATCAGAAACATCATATAATCCATATAAAATATATGATTACCAATTCTACTAATATTTGTTTGTTTGAAAACAGATCGGAATTGGAAAAATACAGAATTTTCTTAGCCCTACTGTATTTAGGTTTGTATAAGATGAATAACATTTTAGGAGGTATAAATGTGAAACAATAAAATTGATCATAACTACTTTCAAGAGTGTAAGTCAAAAATGTTAAAATAAGCATTTTCATAGACGTGCGTAGCCCAAAACAAGAGAGGGAATGAAATGCAATATTAATGATACAGTTTATAAAAACAAGTATTTGTTGAGCCATTTACAGGGATGCCACATAGGTTGGAGGGCTTCTTTTCCAAATGTCGTCTAAGGATATTTCAAATTGTGGGGTGGTTCAAAAAAAAGGGAAAATCGGTGACTGCTATAGGACGTACGGCTACAGGATAGCCTTTGAAAACTTTCAGGGGGGTCACGACCTCCTGCCCTTCCTGTATGCACACTTATGTGCATTTGACTGAAACTCCGAAGTGCATGTCAGAGGAGCTACAACTTGGCGTGAAACCGCCCCTGAAGCGCGCAACGGCGTACCTCTTCGAGCCCGTTGTGAAGGGCCGGGGGCGTGGCCGGACGCGCGTCTCCGCGAAGGGTGGAGGGCGCAGGGCGAAGGGCGGGGCTGGCGGAGACGGAGGACGGAGGGCTTCCTGCCCTTTGTGGGCGAACGCGCATCTGCGCGCGCCGCCACGCGCCAGCTTCCTTACACCTTGGCCGCTTCCGCCGCCGCACGCGCCGCGTGTGTCTTACGGCGGCGGCGACCGCCAGCGTTTCGTCAGGGCACGCGTATCCGGCTAACGGTCGCGCCATAGCCTGCCCCCTCCCCATCCCCGAGCACGGGGTCGCTGGCATTTGATCCAGGCGCAGATCCACGGGGTGAGAAACTAGGTAAATCCCCCTCCCCCTAATTTTTTCTGTAACTATTAATTTTAACTTGTCACGGAACTTTCAAGCAGAAATATTTTCGGATAATCGTTAAAACGAATAAAGTCGAATCGCAATAAGAGCTGAGTGTATCGTGAAGTATTTTACAAAACCTGTAATGACACATTCAACCAAAACATTTTTAATTTCCTCCTAAAGTTTGTCTCTGAATCCGCCCGTTTTTGATCGCTACCCGGCCTGAGAGAAAGCAAAATAAATCAGCGTTTTAAACTTGTGGAAGGTACAAAAAAGTGAGATGGACAATACACAAGTTTTAGTTTCGCAATATAACTCATATCAAAAAGGTTTTCCTTTCTTGTGATGCGTTGTGCAAATGCTGAGATTTTGACTTTGCGTCTAGACAGGCATCTCCCCAACTTCGTTTTTACAGTTTTTACCGTTTCAACGTAAAAAATTAATATAGGTGTTTTGAATTGAATATTTACAGTTTCGGTCATTTATTTGTACTTTAATTTATTACCATAATAACGTATAGACCTAAAGAAACTATTAAAGAAAAAGAAGCAATACCCCATGCATTGCACACTCGTATCCACTTAAAATCTAGAAATCTAATATTTTTCGAAAATGAGTTATCAACCGTTTTGGCTAGGGATTGATTTTTTTTTTTATTTTGGTAAAATAGTTTTTAACTATGGTGCTAGGACAGTCCGTCGGTCGTGAAACGATCGTATCGACGCTTAAAAAATTCAGTATCAGTTTGTCTCGAATTTTAACATTTAATCTCAACTGATAAAATGTGTTAGAGGCAGAGAGTTTGGCTACGTTTACGGAGTCGGACAAACGGAATTTTGCGTAACATATCAAGTCACATTTACAAGTTTAGATTGTCGCGAGGACATTGCCTTTGTTATCAAACTTACGCATTGGACAAGAAAAGGCAAGCTCAAAAACAGTAGAGCACACGGAAAGGGATTGCCATTGATGAGTTACAATCCCGAAGACCACGTCCAAGGCTCTCGAGGTAACAAGGACGTATTGCGTATAATAGTACTGACTTCATTTTGGCACTACTTAATGAATGGAGTTATTTTCGGCTGTCGCAAAGCAAACAGTCCTCAAGGAATGTTCCTCAAATCATTACTCCGGACATACACTTACGTTCTCCTACGCTATAAGGTCAGCACGCGAGAGCTTAGCGATATTTCGATCAGTACACACGTTTTTCAGTACACACGTTTATCGACTTCCCATACTTGGCAATAATAATTCTTATTTTAATTTGACACTTGCAGAAGAAGAATTAATTTTTTTTTTCATTATCATCGTTAGCGGAACAACTTGTTTAAAGTGGAAGCCTATCGAATTGATGTTCTTCAACCAGAGTGGTTTGCGGAGTGCTGACATACCTATGTCAAACAGCAAGAAAATTTCGGCCATCATGCCGAATCCAATCCGCCACATCCCATTCGCTAGTACTCTCGAGCCGGAAGGTGGTGTTCTCTGGTCGCAGCTTCCAGTGATGTTATATAGAATGTTACGGCAAATCAGACTAATTTTCGAATTAGACGGTTAATATTACTAAATTAAAAATGAATGGATAAAGTACGAATAGAAACAGCTTTGAAGCATACTTCGGACTTTGGACGGAAGAAGTTGGTATTAGCCAACATGAGGTGGCAAGGGTCGGTAAAGTACTTACCGGTGACGTGGAATAGTAGCAATTATATAGAAAAACAGGGATCAGACTGCTGGTGGGAAGTTTCTAAGCATAATGAGATACAAGGTGGGTGGATTCATATTATCCTGACAATCGTAAATTTATATTAGTCTAACCTCAATAAAGTACACTTTAGTTGTCGCTTCGTTACGCAATTATGAGTTGGCAACAAGGTTCTTGCCTTTGGTCATCGCGAATTACATAGTACTACCATGAGTACGTACAAAGCGCAATTTATATCTGATGAAAGAAATCCTCTTCAGTTAGAATTACATTTGCATTTAGCAGCGCTAGTAGCCGTGGCCATTAGTATGAATACGTATATCTAATACACGTGATATTAATGTAATATTATAAGTGAATAACTACGTGTCGTTAAAGTACTCTTTATCACCTGCGTCTGATAATTTTTTCCCACTCTCACTGGCGCTCTGGACGGCGAGCTCCTCTCGCGCGTGCTCCACCGAGTGGCGTCGAAATATATTTAATCTAACGTCTAATGTGACAATTTAAACATCTCCAATTTTGAAATAATTATATGCGTTGTCATTGCCAACAATAGTACTATTGTTGGCAATGACAACGCATATAATTATTTCATTAGAAATGCCAACGATAACGCACCACAACACCTATATCTCCAATTTTTCTAAAATATGCGGAATAAAGACAATTAAATTTAACACTCGTCAATAAAGGTATTTTATCTACTTGACAAGATATCTCATTGACCCTGATGTCGTTCGTGTGGTAATTCCATCCCTTCGTAAAGCTTCGTTAATCATCTTGTATAACGAATCACTAATACGAAAGTCAAACCGATAACTGTGATTTACCTGCTGAAATCAATCCGCCATAAAATTCAGGTGTTTGTAAAACTGAAACGCTCGCGTCCGGGGAGTGGCTAACGAGCGGTTGTTCCCTAGCTTGTACTCCACGCGTTTCTTTCCTGCGCCCGGCGCCCTCCGCCGCTAAGCAGCCGCCCCCTCCCCCTCCCCCCCCCCGGTCGTGGCTTGCGGCCTGGCGGGCCGGGGGCGCCCCGCCGCGCGCGTATCGCCCCGGCCATCGCGCCGGAAGCCGACTTTTGCGCGGCGTAATATGCCTGTCTTCGCCGGTAATTGATTCACCGGGCCCGGGCCCCGGGCCGGGACCGGAGCCGGGGCGGCGTGTATGAGGAATATGGCAGGCCGGCCACGCCCCCTCACGCGACGCCGGCCCTTGCGTGCGCCGCGCGCCTCAGGGAAGGACAGCCGCCCACGCCCAATAACGCCCCGGGTATATTTTTCTCAGGCCCGTGCCATTGGTTCAGAAAAGCTAAGGAGCTCCACGTCAGCGACGAGGCGTGGATTCAAATGTAGAACTTGGGGCTGTAAGAAGATAAGCTAGCCACCAGCCGCCGCAACCCCCCGCTATTTGTAAATGTTAATACCTCGATTTCGGGGAAACTGTGGATTACCTTGTTACCAGATGTGTTCTTAATACTTACCATGGGCTTGGGGCACTGACATGATGAGATTTACTTCGATCGAGATTTACAATTAGTGAGAGACTTGTGCCTGGTGTGGCTTATCTGCTTACTACCCCAAGCCCTTCAAATCGAAGGCACGTTTGTTTGTTTTTGTTTATGTTCTGAATGAGATTACAAAGTTCAGTTTATGTCAACTTTACATTTGCTATCGAAGCACGATATAATTTCAGTATAATATCATATCATAATAAGCACGAAAATTTCAGTGTAATATCATTGGTCATTGACGATGATACTGGCGCAACAAAACAATGTTAAGAATATCTTAGGTGTTGGTGAGAGCGTAGGCTTCCGCGGCCGGAGTCAGTATTTACTAGTCTGTCCGGGTGACGTCCATGGCATAAGCATTACGCCCTGAGGAAGGTCGCAGAATGGCGACTGAAACGTCGGCACCTTCGCCATGGACGCGGCGTCACCCGGACAGCCTAGTAAATATCTTAGGTGTTGTGCATGCTAATCACTCTCTAAATTTTCATATGTCTGTCTCTACTGCACAATAGCATCTGATGGGGTGAAGGCCAACCAGCGGTATCCCGGCCTGGTCGTGGGTTAAGGGGTGCGAATGGTCAGCGCATAGACATCCCTACATCGTTGGTCCTCTCAACCTGAGAAGTGAGGTTGCTCTTCATCACATAGCAACAGATTCTGGGACATTCCAATGAAAGCGCACTCTATAGTCGGCTCCAACCGGGAATCGACCCCGGGGTCGCGTCATGGAAAGCGAGCACGCTGACCAGTGGGGTTGAATCTTCATATACCATTGGAATATTCCATGTGTTTAAAATGGCACAAATACCATTCGAATATTCCTTGGATTTAAAACGTTATTATTTGCTGTCGTAAAACAGGGCATTGCTTCAATTTGCAATGGTGAACTTTTCGCTGTGAACTTTCATTAAATTTAACTTAGTTTTTGTTTTACAAAAACAATTTTGTTTTGTTTGGAAAATATGTTTTTGCAGAGACGCAAACCGCCAACGCTGGAGATGTGGAAATGCACTTGACAGAAACTGACTGTGAATCTTTGTTTATCATAAATCACTGATGGTGAAAAACGTATATATTTATTTTCCGCAGAACGTTTATATTAACTTTTCAATACATGTTTTCTAAACACTTTTTCCCAGAAGAACAAGAGAACAGCAATACTGACTACTGTTAGCTTTGCAGGTGCAGAAGAGGACTTTAAGCTATGGAATGCAGTTTCTATTACTGACATACATTTAAAGCAAGCAAGAAATATTGTATAAAAATGAAAATACTGCAAGGACAATCCGTCATTCTTATAAATAGATTAATAATATTTCAGTCAGATACAACCGAAATTATTCACAAAGAAAAACTAGAAAAAATACTAGAAGAGAAATATCTTAAGTCTATAAGAAATAATGCTTGGAAAACTTTGGAAAGGAAAACGACAATAATTGCAATAATCTTTGAATGCGAAAAAGCGAGGTACGCTGTGTTTTCCAGGAGATAGACAAGTTTACAGTTTATAATGCCATTTTGTGGATTTCATCTTGCGGTTTTACGGAAGGTCAGTATCCTCGTTCTTCAAGCAACACGGCCAGCATATTTTATAGTTGTGGCATTAATCGCCTGTTC
>BOPP01000079.1:4479256-4500248 GCA_017312745.1 Gryllus bimaculatus | reverse complement strand
GTACGCCGCGAAGGTGCTGGGCCCGCCGCCGCCCGCCCCGCCCCCTTGCGTGCCCACGCGCGGACCCCTCGACAAGTGAGATCCGCGAGGCGCCGCGGCGGCTCCCGGGGTCGCGCAGCCTCCATGCAACGCTTGGCTCGCCGCTGCCCTCCTCGCCGCTCTCGGCGGAGCAAGTAGTACAGAGTGGTTTGTCAGTTGAACGTCTCAAATTCTGTGTTCGTTACATCGCTCCATTCGATTAAGGAAGATCAACTGCATTATCCTCAAATGTTGGGAGGAGCTTGATAACTTTCAATGTTACGTTGCTAGATGGTGATTAATGTCACATTTCAAAGTGGGATATTTTGATTTCATCATTTTTGTAATGTCCGTTTGACCGTGAATGGCAACACTCATATGGAAATTTCAACGGTCCATGGGCATTCTAATAGAAACTCCACGGATTTCATATGAATGAAATGTTGACAAAGGATGAGTCAAAGTAAGTTATTTACATTAGAACTTCCTTGGTACTCCAAACGTGTGCTTCTAGACGTTGCCATAAATTGCTCCTATGGTAATATTAAAATATTATCTGGCGAGAAGTGCTAGAAATATATTGTGAAGATGCTTGTTTTTCTGGGCATTTGCAGAGTCAAAGTTTGCCGAATAACTAACATTCCTGCAAATAGTTCACAAATGTTCTTCGCAATAAAATAATATATTTTCAAGTCGAGAAAGGAAAATCCTTCGTGCGTTGCAAATTTAATAAATTGGTAGCAGCGTTACAAAATAGGATGTTACGTTTTTATTTACGTACAAGAACTGTTGCTTAGTGTCGGTATGAACTTTATTTGCGAACATTTCCAATTCACGAGCACAGAACACTCAAGAGTATAAGTGCTCTTCTAAATTCTTAAAGAACGAATGATGTAGTTAGTTATGTGAATTTTGTGCAATATCTTCAGAGGTGAATGTTCAGTTGTGTGGTTTGGTGCATTCCCAGTGTTACAAGAATATAGAAGCAGAGGGGAAAGTGAGTTCCAGTACCCCTGGTTACGATTATTGAGTACCTGGAAACTAATACAGCCAATATGTCATTTTACGAGTGAACTGCAAACAAAGGACCTCATCACTGTTCTTATTCGTACTCAACGATATTAGGGAAACAACCACAAGGGATATTGTAGTGACCAAGTGCGAATTTTTGAGTTACGCTTATGTACAATTGTTTATGCTATCAGATGTAACTATCTCATTGCTTTTGATTTGAATTCCGTAAATTGAGTGTTACATTTTTCAGAATTTTTATGTTCCTTGTAGAGTAGTGCAATAAATATGGTTTTGCTGAAGTCAATAATTTTTGTTATAATATTCTGGATTGTGCATGATTCCTTATCATTGAAGTAGTATGTTTAAATTTCAATATTATTAAGGGGCCTCATTGTTTTGTCTTGCTTAGAGTCCCTTACAATATTAATCCGAACTGGCTGCAAAGCCAGCAAATAATACCTTGAATGTGTCAGAAAGGCGCTTGTGCAGTTAGATATTAGGAACAGTTTTCACGAGTGATAAATTCCGATATCATCTCGAAAAAACAAATCATATGGTATTATTGAAATGAATTCTCTGATAGAAAAATTAAGTGTACTCGTCAACGGGAATCACCCAGTATCAAGGCATCCGGGCTGCTAAATTTTATCACGCATTCATTTTAACTTGCAATTCATCTCCGTACTTTTAGTAAGTTATGTGTGTAAATAATACTCCTTTAAAAGAAAGTTTCGAAGTGCACGGTTTTTGAATTCCAGGAAGAAAAACTTTGTTTTCTAGGGAAATTTCACCAGTTGGCAGAATGAAATGACATTGGGAAATTACATAGTGGCAGCACACATTTGCCAACGTTACTGAAATAAATGCAAATCATATGTAGATGTTACTCACAAACACGGAATGCCCCCATCCTCATGAATTTGGCAGGACTGAACGTCAAGGTAATGGGTCACATGACTGGACCAACTGTAAATGCTCAAAACTACTTCACTGAATTTTGATATAACACAAATTCAGCGCTGACTGCAGGTTTAATCAAATTGTTACTAATTATTTTAAAACAATATCAGCTTCTACAATTCATACACTACAACCCTTACCCAGAGATAGAGTTGTTGGGTAAAGGAGTTTTAGAGGCATTTTTTGCTGAGTAGTCAGCCTTTTATTTCCCTTAATTTCTCGGTGGGAAGGAATCCACGTAACAGTGACATTACAATTATTTTGGAACAAGGATAGAAGACGTTCATGGATTTTTTGAATGAAAGAATTTGTTGATAGTTTATTTTGAACAGCAGAACAGCAGCTTTTGATTACTGATAATGAATATGTGAAGATAACCAAATCTGATGAAATTTTGCACTGCAAAAAGAGATCTAATGCTATAATAATTGCCCAGGTTTTAAGGAGTAAATAGAAAAGAAGTCAGGTAAACGAGTAAAATAAGTACGTTGAGGGTGATATGAAATTATAGAACCTCCAGTGCTACCTTCTTGTTTAGTACCATCTGTAAAAAAAATGGATTTTTAATGAATTTGTCTTAAAGCAAAGAAGAGTGCGAGAAAATAGCAGAAGAATAGAACTCCGAATAGGGAATATTTGTGAAATGTAGATTAACTGCAGGAGGTAAACCCAGGAGGAATGTAATTTAATATTTTGTGATAAAGAAATAAGGTCGATATAAAATTCAGAAAGATGTTCAGAAATTCTTATACATAGTGATTTAGGAAGAGAAAACAATTTGTTATAACTTTGCTGATTAAAGGATTCAAAGATATATTTGTTGGTTTAATTAGAAGGGGAACTAAATATAAAATAAGAAATTTTTTAAGCAAATTAATGTCCTTCTTAATATAGAATAATATTAACTTCCTATAGAGGAAGTTGTGATCAACTTGTTTCGCTCATGCAGAGAAAAATATTCAGCTCAGGTTGTAATTCTTCGTTTTACATTCATTAAAAACATTTAAATAATGAATCAACGGCAAATAAAAACACTTTTTTTTGTATACATTAATACAGAGAATGTACATCTTATTTGAAGTCATGAACATCCAGTTGTACACACAGCATTCTTAAGGCTAAAAAACTCCAAACAAATTATAATATTCATCATAAACAAAAATAAACGTCAAAATATAATAACTGAAATTAAAAAATGCAACTTCTATTTCGATATTAAGAAGTATATTCCTTATTTATACGGTCGTTTTTGTCCTTTCTCCGATGTATACATTTCCCTTCCCTCATACATACAACATTCGTCCCTGCGATTTAAAAGACTGCCCTCTTCCCTGACCCAACAACCTCAAAACATAAGCGAACATAAAAACATTTGCTTCAGACCACAGAAACGATGCGCCATGCCAACAGGCTACTATTCAGGTATCGACAACACATCGCTCAAGCAATGAGGCGTCACTGAAATTGAATTTTTAAATCGAAAATGGAGGTGATAAATGTTGGGTCTCGAAAAATAATTTTGAAAATGTTTGCCAAATTAACCGAATTCCATTTTGCTCAGGGAATTGTTAATTGAAAATATCAATTTTAGTTAATGTGGGAAAATTTTTAGCATTTTTATTTATTTAAAGTCAAAACAACTGTGTGACATACCATGACGAGAAGTTCTGAGCACTATTCGTGAATTCTAGGATCTTTACCCTAACCCATATACAAGTTCAATTATGAATAGAGGTGGAAACGAGCATTTTTGACAGGCATTTATGACAGCTGAAATGCAATACTGGTTAAAGTCATATTTTCTCTTTTAGAATAATACAGGACAAATGTTAACTAATGCACTCAATATCAGAGTAAAAATAAATATTATTTTCATTTCTGTAGAGCCTATAGTGTGTAATTGCACGGAAACAGTTACGCAGCAGAAAAGAAGTTAGAACAGAGTAGGGATTTCAAAATGTAGGAAAACGTGAACAGAATATATTTCTCCTAAAAGTTAGTCCGTCACACACAGTTTTTAATTATTCTTTTTACGTAAAATATAAATAAATAATAAAAATAAATAAATTGATGTCTTATTCCAAACTTCATAGTAAAGAGTGAGAAAACTCATCGAGCCAGCCAAAGAATCACCGGAAGATTATATGAATTGCTGAAAATTGTTTCTTATTAGTCGATGGTAGAAAAGCATTTTAGAAAGGAAGAAAGTGGGTATCTGTTCTTAATTCTCAGGAAGAGCGTGTTATCTACTTCGCTGTCATAGAAGAATGGTCCAGATATGTTTGGTAGGTGGAAGACGACATTGTGGGAGATGTGAAAGATTTTATCTTTTATTGGCTTTAAACTGAAATAAATAAATAAATAAATAAATAAATAAATAAATAAATAAATAAATAAATAAATAAATAAATTTACCGGGTACTTGTATATGGATTTTAATTGTTTAATGTTATCTGGTAAAGAGTTTTAAAGTAACGTACAGGTATTGAATGAAGATTTCGTGTATTGAGCCTTTCAAACCGACAGCTGATGAATGCTATACCTACGACGTGTGTCGTAATTACACTAAAGAGCCAAAAAAACTGGTACACCTGCCTAATATGTGCCCTGCCTCGTGTAGGGCCTACACGAGCTCGCAGAAGTGCCGGAACACGACGTAGCTGGAGGTAATTGACACCATGAATCCTGCAGGGCTGTCCATAAACTCGTAAGAGTATGTGGGGGTGGAGATCTCTTCTGAACAGCACGGTGCAAGGCATTCCAGATGTGCTCAATAATATTCATGCCTAGGGATTTTGGTTGTCAGTGGAAGTGTTTAAATTCAAAAGAGTGTTTCTTAAGCCACTCTCTAGCAATTCTGGACGTTTGGGCTGTCGCATTGTCCTGCTATAATTGTCTAAGTCCTTTAGGATTCACAATGGCCTTGAATGGCTGCAGGTGATCACACAGGATGCTTACGTACGTGTCACCTGTCAAAGTCGTATGTAAGACGTATCAGGGATCCCATATCACTCCAACCGCACACGCCCTATACCATCACAGAACCTCCACCAGCTTGAACAGTCCCCTGTTGACATGCAGGGTCCATGGATTTATGAGGTTGTCGACAAACTCGTAAACACCCATCGGCTCGAAACAATGTGGAACGATACTTGTCAGGCCAGGCAATGTGTTTCCAGTCATCAACAGTCGGCGTTGACGGGCCCAGGCGAGGCGTAAAGCTTTGTGTCGTGCAGCACTAACAAACAATATCCATGATTATCTGCATCAATAAACCAATTTTCATCACCCGTGCCAAAATCAACCTAAAAAAATAAAAGATTTGGTTCAAATATTACAGAACATGACAGGCTTTAGCCTCAATTTAAATAGAGAAATGAGAATACTGCAATAATCAATTCTACCATTTCTAACTGCCACTAATGACATTTCAAGCCTTATTTTAAAAATATTCCAATAAATTGGGAACTTAGTAAATATTGGAAAACATACCTATTTGCAATTCACAATTGAGTATAAAAAGGTAATCAAATAACTTATTTTTTAACAATTAAAAAAATCTCAAATGAATGCATAATATTGAGTTGGCAAGGCAAGCCCTCTTAATGTTGGAATTTGAATTAATATTATTTTAATCAATGATATAAGACGAAATTATTGTTTATCTTGTTCGACATAAGCTTTCAAGGGAATTTTGCAATTAAATTACATTTACATTACTTTGAGTTGGTGTAGAACCCAATTGAAACATTGCACATAACCTAATATACAAATATTATTACAACGCATAATAGGCATATTTACGTACCTTAAAATTTTTGACAATTTCATCAACAAAATCAATGTTACGTTACAAGTTGTCAATGCATTCATTCATTCATTCATTCTTGCTGCAATCCTAGTAGGTATAATTTAATTCAAGTTCTTTTGAAATCACTAGCAATGTTCTTCTTCACAAAAGTAAATAAGAAATTAATCGTCACTTAAGTCGAATATTCCTTTCACTCCCAATGAATTAAGACTTTCACTTAAAATACTTGAATTCATACAATTAAAGAAATTACCACCAGATACCAATTCACACCAAATCGCTGTGAAAAAAACTGACAAGTATCATTTATCAGCAGGCACTGAGCGAGCTGCTGGCGAGCTGTGGCGATCAGGCAATCGCAAGCAACTGAGGCATGTTCTGAGTCATTCTCTCTGCGGGCGGGCGCGGGCGGGCGGGCGCCAGCAGAGACTTCCTGCCACCACCATCCATCAGTATAGGGGAGCGGTGGCTCATCGGGGCGGTGGAACTGGTAAATCTGATAACTATATTTTTCTAAAGTGATTAGCCTGCCTTTGAACATTTACATTTACTTGTGCAAGAGTGTAGCCGGAAAATAATATAATTATTGAAGTGTCTCAAAATTTGGGCTTGTTTTGAGTAAGAATGAGAGGTATGTTTTCTTCGATTGTGATAGTTATAATTTTCGTATCAAACTTCCATTATGAATTTGAAACAATATATACTATACAAATAAAAAAAACACACTACAAACAAATAAAAATTATACTTATCAATCACACACTACTAATAATATAGTAAACATTAAATACTTTTTTCAGTTAAATATATTTTTAATGTTTGTGAATGTTTATTTTCAATATGTAATTAATCTGACAAGGTACTTTGCTGCTGTGACCTGTATCTGCTGCGCAACGTGATTAGGCTTGAGGAGGGGAACAGGTCCTTTTATGAGGCATCATCACCATTTCAGAAATCACAGGCCGGTTAGTCCAGCATGGTTGACTTTTATTTTAGATGCCTAGTAAGGTTTTGTGTAACTATTGAAATCTTGTTGCGATATATGGATTCCTTTTTCAGTGTAGATATGCATATTTTATTGAATGATTTGTGATTCCGGACGCGTCAACTGCTTAAGTCATTAGTCTCGTAATGATAATGTTTCTTGCTCGGGAGGTGGCGGTGATCTTCCCCTGCTAGATGATGAGATCCGGCGCCGAACTACCGTCGGGTAGCGGCGGTTTCTCCCAGGTATCTCCCACCAGCATGCCACTGCCCCAGCCGGGACAAGCTCTAAGCTACCCAACCGATCTCCCGGCATGTGTGGGAGTGTAAAGCATGTAAGTGTAAATGTGTGAGAGTAAGGGGTATGATAGGTCAAGGAATGGGAAGAAAAGATCACGCACGGACTTTCTCCCGCCAATTGTTAGGGTACTGCTCCATTCGCCTGGTATTGATAAGAGAAACCACGGAAAATTACCGATCACAGCAGCCGGCTGCTAGAATTCTCCCCAAGCCAGCCGCAGAACCAGCTATCTAGCTAATGTCGAATATACTGCCACCGTTGGGACTCGAACCTAGAACCTCTCGGTCAAAGGCAATGCATTGATATCAGGTGATGCTCTGAGCTACCTCTCCCGGTTAAGACACACCAGAGGGATCGTTAGATCTAACAGTACTCAATCGACACTACGAGAGGGGTCACCAGGATACGAGACTGAGATCTAGGGGAACAGGAATTATACCGATGGCGTGTTATCATATTGACGTGCCTTATGAGAGATTGACATTATTATCGTCGAATGTGAGAATAATTTAATGATCTTATGGATTTCCACAATTGTAGCCGCCTCAATATCACGTGAAATAACTTACCACAGATGGATTCTT
This sequence comes from Gryllus bimaculatus, assembly GCA_017312745.1. NCBI lineage: Eukaryota > Metazoa > Arthropoda > Insecta > Orthoptera > Gryllidae > Gryllus > Gryllus bimaculatus. Next base: position 4,492,576 of record BOPP01000079.1, on the reverse strand, counting down.
TAATATTTCAAATACTATTTGAGGCCCCCTCAAAAAAACAGGTAAGTGACATTTTTTTCAAAATTCGAGTTAATTACCATTCCATGTAGATGAATATAACTTTCTTGAGGAAATTCCTCACAATAAACATAATGATTTTGCTACCATCTAAGCTGTCACGTTTTGAACTCTCAGAACATTGGCGGCAGTGTTTTGAGCAAAAAAAAAAAAAAAAAAACAAAAAAAAAACAGGCATTTGCACTATTATTTGCTACAGTAGCACAATTTTTGTTTACTTGGCATGGGGGATACAACATCAAGCGGACGCGAAGAGATGGAATCTTATTAAAAACGAAATTTTGAAAATCTTAGCAATTCATTATGTCATGTAATAGGGTCCAGTGATTTTTGTGGAGGTTAAAACCTAAACAAAAACATAGTTAAATTTTCGATGGCAAGAGAAATACATTGCAATTTTGAAACCACACGAAAAAAAGATCAGCTGCAGCATACCAGATCTATGATATTGTTACAAGTTCCGTCTTTACAGTATCATAGATCTGGTATATACTGCAACTGTTCTTTTTTTTCGTGCATAGAAAATAACATTCTAGAGTCACAACACACAAATGGAGTGCAACCAAGATTTTGGGTTAATCGAAAGCATTGAAAAATTATACAGAATGCGTTCGTTCCCTCTCAATGGATGAAAGTGATTAGACATTCTCCAAGAAAATTCGTGGTTCATGAAATGACTGCTGGTAATTTTGTATCAGTGAAATCCCTTGCTGCAAAATCAATGAATCCGTGATTATAAAAGGTGCAGAAGGAAACTTCATCTTGGTGGAATATATGAAGATTTCTTATACAATGTTTTTAAAAGTCACTAATTGAGGACATGCCTTTTAGGAATGTTAACTTTTTATAAATTCGATTTGGTAGGCCTTCTGCAGCAAACCTCCAAAAACTGTACTCAAAAGGAGTGGAAATCAAAAGCAAGAAGAATAAACATTTGCCGCTTTGCAAGACCGTATTCCACCAGGCAATTTTTGACATTTGACTGCACAAAACAAAAAGAGACCATCACCTTGCTCAACACGAATTAGTAGTGTTGAGTGTACTGAGTGTCTCACTTCATCCTTTCACATGTCGCCATCTTCATAATTATTTCTAGTTTTAATTTCTATTGTTTTATTTCTCTCAGAAACACCTGACGCTACATATTGCTATTCCTTACGCTTCTATACCCAGTTCGAGGTTTTCGGATAAAAGCAATATAACCTGAATAAAACAGGAAACATTCTATTCGCGGAATATCACACTTTGAAGAGATAAGACGCAAAATAATTTATTTTAGTATTTAGTAGATTTATTTAGTAGAAAAACAGTAAAATGTGATGTATGGGGAGAAGATTTAGTGCGCACGTTTTCTTGAGTTTCAGAATCCCTTCCCGTCATTTATACTCTTAAATAGTTGAAAAATGAGTAAAAGTTTAAAATAAATAAATACAAATAAATTTTAAACAATTGCGAGATTATCAATATTTGAAAAATATTCATTTTCGTTTCTGAGTTATAGAAAACTTTTTTGCATCAGTACACGAATTGCAAGTATGATTTTTCTGCTTTACTAACAAAATAGCAACTCGCCCTAACCTCTACTCTTGCCATTACTAGCAAAAAAAAGAGTTCAACAAAACGCGCGCATAGTGAAGCTACATTTATGTCCAGAAGCAAAACATGGGGCCATCTCAGCATTTGCTTAATGGATCAGGGAACTGGACAAAAACCTAATCGAGATGTGATATCTTTATAATAAACAAGGGACAGTCAGTGTAAAGAGTGTGTGGACACACAGTTAATCTCTCTCTTTTGGGACAGTTATGGCAGTGCAAAGCTAATTAATAGGAATAAATTTCAACAATATTGACAACAAATAATATTTTCCTTTATTTTCACAAAGCTAAAGGAATACCTCGATACTTATGAAAGCAAGGAACGCTACGTCGAAATGGGGGGCAAAAAGTCTTTTGATGATTTGATTCCAAACTATGTTCTATTAATATTGTGTAGTAACGGATAAATAACAGAAAACTCGTATTCATATATTATTAATAATTGGAAGAATTAATTTCACTTAATTCGCAATACAGTTAATATTCACAATAGAAAATATGTATTGTACAACGTTCGTAAAACTCAAGCGATGTACTCTTCAGGTAATGATTAACTTTAAAAAAATGTCCATAAGAACCTACAAATTCAAGTACGATTCAATATTAATCTCCAATCAAACTATTTAGATAATTAGATTCAAATGCACTCTTGAGTCGGGTTTATTTCTAATTTTCCTTTTGCAAATGTTTGTTTTTAGGATGCATCATTAATATTCAATGATTTAAATTCAATGTTGGGTCGAGGAGTGTGCAGTTGTCATGATATATTGTTCAGAATCCAAAGTTTTGTACTCAAAGCTATTTTGCTTAGGGACAATACAGTGCTAAAACATTGTATTTTCCCCAATTTATTTTAAATGAAATAGTTCGCAAATTTGTCTTTAGAATGCTAACGTGCATGATTTTATTCATTATTCCATTTATACCCTGTAATGGCCTCCGCGCCACTGGCATTCACAAGAGCATCGAATCACCGCCGTGTATGACGGTGAGATGTAAGTTTTGTGGCCTTAGCTCTGTCACTACCATGCTTCTATCATCTTACTCTCAAATGGAGTATTTGCACTCGTCTGAAAATACGATCTTTTTCCAAAAGTCATTCCCGAAATTTACATGATTTATTGTAAATGCTATGCATTTCAGCCTGTTCACTTTATTCACCCCAAACATCTTTTGAGCGATGCGTCCATGGTAGACGTGGCGTCGTTACTGCTGGTGAAAAGTTTTATCCGTTTCCAGGAAATCTGCAGGCTAGACCGGTACTTGTCCTACAATCTTACTGAACGAACAATGATCGTGTCCACTTAAGCCTCGACGGTGACCGTTGAGTGATTTGTGTGATAATAATAATAATTTCCTCCCTCGAAAATGGTCTACAATAACATGTTCCGTTAATCTAGGGTTTCCAGTCCGTCGAGACATTTCCGTATCGCTCCGCACTCATTGCGCCAACGGATTACTCTTTGCATTCTTCAAATTCCCTCCATTTCACTAAGGATATCCTCACTGCAGAGTTCGTGCGGCAACTGACAGACACCGAAGAGGTACCGGCTAAGGTGGCTCAGGACATCAACTAATGTCATTGCAGTGCTTCGGACCGGGAAATCCTGGGGTTCGTGATCCGACGATGGCACGATTTCCCACACTAACGTGTTGGCTAGTTCGATTTCAGCCGATGTTTGGAGGAGAATTCTAGTGACCGGCTTCCCTGATCGGTAGTTATCCCTGGTTTCTCCGATCAATATTAGGCGAATGCGGAGCAGTACCCTAGCGAACGGGCCATGGGCCCACACGATATTTCCATCCTCTTCCGTGATCTGTCCTTGTTCTTTTCTCACCACTCACATGCACTACACTACCACACATGCCGAGAAACAGGTCGAGAACTTGGAGTTTGCCCCGGCAGGGGCGGTGCCACGCTGCTGGGAGAAACCTGGTTGGTAAAAATCCCCGCAGGCCGACGTAGGCTCGCACTGGATCTCGCCATCCAGAGTAGGATAACAGGACTATCTACCGCGATAAAAAAATAAACTACACTTACGGGACTAACGAACTTAGCCGTTGACATGTCTAGAATCACTATTCAATCGAACAAAAATCAATTGAAGGAGCAGGAGCGGCAGTGGAGTAATATTGAGCAATAACACAAGGCGCTTACTTCCCAACTTTGTAAAGCGTAATACTGATATACAACATTTACTTCGAGATGTCCAAAGACTTTTTACGCCCCACTTCGACGTAGGGTTTCTTGCTTTTCATTAGTACCATGGTAATGCTTTGTGAAACTATTTTTGTGAAAATAAAGGACGAAATTTATTTTCAAGATTGTTATATCTAGTTGATAAACACTTCTCTACACATTATCCACAGTCCGAAAACAGAGGATACGCGAGGGTCCACCCACTTTATACACTGACTGTAGATATCCCATCAGCCAACTTTCTGAAAAAACACTAGACAAACCATTAAAGGATGCTCAGTAGGTAATAATTGTTTACCTGATTATTTCCCGTTTCCGGGTTGGTCAACTGCAGTGGTCCTGTACGTCTAGTGCGTGTTATGTATTGTAGGGGTGCGGGACTCCTTCCCCCGCTTGAACGTGAGACCCGTCGCCGACAGGCGTCGGATTACGGGGTTTCTCCTTCCAGATAACTCCGCTACGGAATCACCACCCCACTCTGGGCAAGCTCTGAGCTCCGAATGTCTTCCCACATGTGTGGCAGTGTAGTGAATGTAAGTGTGTGTATGTGTGTGTGTGTGAGTGTGTGTGTGTGTAAGGGGAGCGGAGAGGCCACACATAAGAGAGGAATGATCGCGTGCGGTCAGAGGCCCGTTTGTTCAAATACTGCTCCGGCATTCGTCATGTATTAATGGTATAAACCACAGAAAACCGCCACTCACAGCAGCCGGCCGCTAGAATTCTCCTCCAGGCAGCGGCTGAACTTGACCTAGCTATAAAGCTAGTGCCGAAAATCCGCCTCTGTCGGAACTCGAATCCAGGGGCCTCCCGTTCAGACACCTTGGCGGCGGCGATGGCGCCTGGCGGCGGCGATGATGTAATGGTTAGCGTATCGGACTGTTATACCCAAGTTGGCGGGTATAACCCGATCGAAGCCGTGGATTTTTAAGGGCGAGAAAATCCTTCGTACGCCTTCCTTCAGAGGGGAAGTAAAGCCGGCGGTCCCATGTTCGTAGATTTACTGGGATGTAAAAGATCCTCAAGCTTAAATGACGCCTCCTGAGCAAAATTCAAATCGCCTGTTTCGGCGCCCAAGAAATACCTCGTTTCTCCGCTAGTTAGTGAAAGGAGCGTAGCGAAATTTGCGTGGTCAGACGAAAGAGCGGGTCTGATGGCCCGAGTCTCACCACGTAAAATAAGGCCTAATTCAATTCATTTTTTTTTTTCAATCTTATTGTGACAACAGTGGTTGCTACCGCCATTTCAGTCGGTCTAAGAACTAATATTATTATAGTACGCGCAAAACAAAGTTAGCAAAAATATACACTTGAATTCACTCTTGTAGTAGAAGAAAGAGAAAACATTCTCCCCCAAATTTCAACTAGTTTTAATAAACTCGGCCTCTCCTCTCCCTCGGCGGACACAATTCACTCACAGGTGAGCGCTTCCGCTCAGATGATGCCCAGAGGACTGCAAAGCGGCTTCCAGGTTCCGGGCCTCGAATGAAGAAACATGTGCTGTGCTTGTAATCCTCCTTTGAGAGTAATTTTGAATGGGAGAAGAGTGAAGCCGCGGCGCGAACGTCCTGCGGCGGTCAGGTAGACCAAGGAGCTCCCGCCCCTCTGCCCTTTCTGCGACCCTCCCTGACCCCCGATGCCGCGCTGCCTCCTCGTGCGTCAGGGCCCCCGCCTCCACCTCCGCCACCGCTCCCTCTCAGTTAATACGTTGCTGATCAGGGTTTGTTGCTCGTAGTATACTCCCGTGGCTCCTGTGTCCATTCTGTTGACCAGTCGTCTTCGTCGTGCATATTTTCAACCCCATCGTGGCAGTGAATTTTTGCTGTCGCATCATAGTTCACTCTTCGATGTCAGGTCGTTCTGTACCGCTCTTTACCTCTAATCTTCTTGTAAGATCTCTCACTACCAACGCTAAGAGCATCGCTTGCAATACTTGTAGCGCCAATTTCTAACAACTAAACATTTTGGCCGTCATCGCCACCACCACTGCTAGCCCCGGCGTCGCCAGCAGTGTCGCCATCGCCACGTCCCCCGTCCCCGCCCCCATCGCCGCCGGTCGGCCGGCCGGGCGGCCGGCCGCAAAGCCGATTAAGGCCGCTGGACCGCCAGTCCGCGTGCCATTGTGTGGCGTACTCGCAGCACAGCGCGTACGTTGCGGCGCGCCTGGCCGCACGCCGCCGCCGCCCGGGGCGGAGCGCTGATCCGCTCTCCGATCTCCGTCGCTGCCTCTGTCCCTGTGCCTGCGCCGCCCCCGCTCTCCCCGGATTTGTACGCGGCCTCTCCAGCCGCGCCAGTTCCGGTCACCTCGGCCCGCCGCTTTGTGCTCGCCGCCCCCTGCACCCCGCCCTCCGTCCACCACCCGCCGCCCACTGCCCGCCGCCCGCCCGCCGGTTCGCTCCGTTGCGGCTGCACGCCCTCCGCCTGCTCCGCTTCGCCTTCCGCACAGAAGATCAGCGGCGGCCGCTACCCAGACTCTAGGATTCTGCGATCTCCGAGTAACGTTACGGAGCTCTGCTTTCGTAGATCACGAATGTATAGGTCTCCGAAATGCAGAATAGGTATCTGTGAGTTGATCCTGCTCTAGACAGAGACGCACGAGAGCTTCGGTACGAGGGGAGATGAATAAACGACTCGTAGCCCTGGTCCCCATAAGAAATTCGGCAGATTTGTTATTCTAGTATTCTGAGCATGTACAAGTATTTGCCTTGTGACACAAAAGCTGCAAGACTTTCAAATTCGACGGCATGAAATGATAACAAAGTTCATCATTAAACTTGTTGGATATCCTTTATGCATATCCTTACTTCGTCATATTATGCGGACACCAATGTGGAATCTCATTGCAAAAAGTTGAACTTAAATATTTTGTACTAATTATGCATTATTGATAATTAAAAGCAATTTCTGATTTAATAAAATCTGTGAAAATAATCAAAATGTGTACAAATTTGTAGAAGTTCCGTTTAAACATTCTCGTTAGCACAAAATATTCACAGTTTACTAGAGGCAAGTGTCTCACAGTTTTTTTAAATAATAGATTCCCATTTGAAGCCTTTCTCAAAATCTTAACCAACTATGATTCATAACTCCGAGATTCTCCCCTAGAGTATCCTTAAGTAAGCTAGCTTAGAGTGAATAAGTTAGCTTGGATATTTTAACTAGCAGAAGTAAAAAACATCTGTAAAGTGATTATACTTTCACCTAGAAGAAATAAATGTGTTTAAAAAACTGTTTTTAAATTAAGTACAAATAGCTAACTAGTGATTCTACAACAGCATGCACTTTTTTACATTATTTTTAACATTTGCAATTTAAAAAAAGAAGAGAATTCAAAGCAAATTAAAACTAATTTTTTACTTTCTTGGTCTCTTCGACGGGAAAAAATTTAAGTTGGTGATGTTTTTGAGAAAAACTTTTTCTTGACTATTTCCCTTGTGAAATTATAACCTTGATTTTTCTTACTTACAACGATTTAGCGGAAACTAATCACAATCTCAGATAGTCTACACGACCTTATTGGAGATCTACCTTTCAAGAACAGATTTAATTAATTAAGGAATCTTCAATACTGAAATTATAGAAAACGCCCAAAAAAATTGAAAATTTGACTGCGCCATTTGTAAAGCGTTCTTTGCTCCATCCGAAAAAAAAATTTAAAAATTTGGAACCTTTCTTGACAAAATTTTGAATATGTTAACGTTTCATTTATAGTAGCACAATCAAAATAATCGTTTGCAATTCTCAGGGCCTTGAAATCCGCCAGATTGTTCGCGTAATACCAATTTTGAAGAAAATTGACAGAAAGTTTTAAGGAGGCCTTTGCGTTGACCACAAAAGAACGGAGGGATAGACGGACAAACGGACGTTTTGCGTGTTTTCTGACTATACTACGTGATTGAGGAAGTAATTTACTACATCTTATGTAACAGGATTTTTCTACTTTTTCGGTGTTAGTGTCCTACGTGTTTATCATTGGAGATTTTGCCGGTTTTGCCCAGGTTTATAGTCCTTTTTCAGTTTTACGTAACATAAATGTTCGATTATGTGGTATACATATTAGTGTAATTTCTATTATATAGACTACTGATGCCACATATGCCTACGACGTTCCTGTATTATTTGTAACAGTTATGTAGAATGATAATCATATTCAAAATTGTGTAAATTTAAGTGTCCTGCAGCAGAAAAAGTGCTGGTGAATGAAACCACACAAAATGGTTTTCCAAAAAGTAGCACGCCAACAGCTCAAAACAACAAATAAAATGCTCTCGTTTAGTACTGTAACAAATTAAATTGCATTCTATACGAAATCTCTAGTTACAATGTTGCTCGAAAAAAACCCACTATCAAATTTCCAGAGATTTGAATAAAAATCGGATCTATATCGTATTAAAGGTAATTTACTCTGTTCGAAGATTTAAATATAAAAATGAATCCGTTTTTGTGAAAATATTGCTTAAATTTTTTTTAAATTATCACTTTACTCAAAATAGAGCGAAAACTACTAATTACTTTAAAAAATTGTCCATTAAATAACTTGAGGTAATAAAAGATGTAATTTGGAAAAATAAATTTCCAAATTACGTTTCCGTTTTTGCCCATGCAGACACCAAGATATCAAACTGATCAATTGGGAGGAACATAATATCTTTTGTGATTTGAGGATGCATTTGTAACTTATCAAAATACGAGAGTGAAAAGTATCGTATATTGTATATTCTTCAATATTAAATTTGGGAAAATATGGTTTAGTGTCACATAGTCCGAACAAAAAGTAATGTTTCATTACATATTCCAACGAATCTTCTTAATTCATAAATGTAACGTCTATTTTGGGTTAATTCATTATTGGAAAAGATAACTATTCAGTAGAATGTTTCCACGATAATTCACATACCACATGTGCATTCCAGATACTCTGTGAAACGCAAAATTCGTGAAAACCGTAACCAATGCAAACTCCTACTTCCACTCGCGGGCATCACGCAAGAGGTGCCGAAATCAAAGTGAGTTGCTGTGCCTTGTCCGAACGGGCGCAGATTGTCAAGCGGCTGTCAAGAATAGTTAAGCCTCTGAATGGAGTCCGCCGGCTACTCCTGGGGAAAACCGAAAACGACAAAGTCCGCGGGCAGTGTCCGACTCCGAGTGTATAGGTACGGTGGGACGGACTAAGGTCCCGCACCCAACCCTCCACCCTGACACTCACCCCCACTCTCGCTTCCCTCGCGTCTTCCTCCTCCCTGGAAATTGGAGAGCCCCGTAAAGCGCCGGTCAGAGCACTACCATCAAATCCCTGTCGATAGTGCGGAATTCAATCCACTCGATCCCCAACTTTCGGTTCACCATTCCTCCATTCGATCCATCTTCATCAGTATCATCTCATTACACTAAAGCAAAGTCAGGTCAATCTATTCAAAATTTTCCCAGCAAAAACAAGGAGATATAATGTCTCAATGTTCTTCTGAATTTCTAGACACTGCTGTTTTTTATTGCATAATCCATATTGTGCTGTATAGTGTAACTTCTTCTCTGTAACAAACTCTGGTGATATTTTCCATTGGCCAAGTGCAACACTAGATGTTAAGATTTCATGTAGTTCAACCTAACTGCTGTTACATTTATTTTAGTTAAATATTGTCTAACCAGCTTTATTTACCATAATTCTAAAAATGGCTCAAACTGGGGTTTAAAGGTTCATAGTAAAATTATTAATCTGAAATCATTTTTAAACTATTCGTTACACTCTTATTGCCTTTCTTTGGCAGCATCACAAATTACACAGGGACACAAAATAAACATAAGCTGTCAGACCCAATGTGCTGGCACATGTTTCTCCATGTATTTTCATGTGCTGATTTCGTATCTGAAGTCAGGATTGCGCCGTCACCCTCCAATATTTCTAAAAATCTCCAAAAAACAGCGTGACATTTTTACGGGGGTTGTCAGTTTTAAAGACTTGACACATGTTTCTCTGTGTATGATCACTCGCTACATCCGAACCTTGAGCCTCAATAGCGCCATCGCTTTCCATTTTTTAAATCGCGAAAACCACGCTGAAATTGTAGATTGTAAATTTGAGGAACGTTTTTTAAGGACGATTTAAAAAAGAACTTGGAGGGTGGTGGCGGACGTCCGGCTTCAGTTTCGGATTCTGCACGTCGACATTCGTAGAGAAACAAGTGTCAAGCAATTGCGTCCGACAATAACCCCCCGAAACAAAAACCAAAATACAATTTCAGGATTTTTTTCGATTGAAAACAAATGAAAAGTGGTGACGCAATTATGTCTTCGGATTCGAATTCAGAGGGTCGAAATTCATAGATAAATATGTGTAAAATCTTTGGGACTAAAACAAGCCCCGAAAACAAAAATGTGCAATTTCACGGTGGCTTTCGTGATGCAGAAACAATTAGAGGATGGTGGCGCAATTCTTACTTCATATTCGGATTCAGATAATAAAAAAATAAATAAATAAAATACACAGAGAAACATGTGTCAACCCTAAAATACACAGAGAAACATGTGTCAAGTCAATGGGTCTAACCAGAAATCTCGAAACAACAACAAAAATATCACTTTTTTTCGATTAAAAGAAATTGAAGGGCTAGGGAGCGGTTCTGGCTTTACATTCGGATTCCGCGCTTTGCAATTCAAAGAAGAACATGTGTCAAAACCTTTTTTGTGTGCCTGTGTTATTTGTGGTGCATCCAGACTATGCGTCTCCAGTTAGCCTATGTTTATACACTACCGCCAGTTTACGTTTATAAGGATTCTTAAACGTTGTGTTCGCGGTCTCGACTTTATACCACATGTGAAAATATGAAGCAACAGAAAAGTTATGCGTGGCGAAGTAAGACTCCCATCAGGAACAAGATTAAAGAAAACGGACGGGATGAAAAAAGGTTTCTAAGAATGGAGAAAATGTTGAACTCAATAATAATATTATGAAATCTAGTAATCTGTAGCAAGTTGAATAAAAAAAAGATCCAAAATAGTTTCCCATAAAGTAGCACGCACACTCCTAAAAAAACAACAAATAAAATACTTTCGTAAAACACTGCAATAACTTACATATTCAACAAAAAGTCTTCACGTACTCTGCAATACAATAGAACAGTATAAAAACAGTCCAACAGTTCTGTACGTATCAAGAACATTGAAACCCAACATGCAAATAGTATATATTTGATGGGCGACTTCTTCCTTGAAGTCTTGCTGTCGCATGACGTCAACGGTGTCGTAAGCAATGACGCAAAGTATGGAAATTCAGGCAGTACGTACGCGCAGAATGACAAGAGGCGGAATAATACAATATTAGAATAATCGACGTATTACTTATATATTAATTCCAATACGTATAAAATAATCGAGTGATGTATAGATATTATTGCTTGAATCAGTTTTTTATTTCCACTCGTAAATGATTATTGCTTTTAAGGAGGAGATAAGATATATGATGAAGATATAGATATATGCCACAATCTCACACATTCGAGAAAGGTAAGATAGTGCCAGGCAATATTTTAGCATCTATTGAGTAGAGAATTCAACACAGCACATTCTCGTGTCACCACAAAATGGCCATCTGAGGACTTACAAAATGAAAGTCAATAACTCTCTACCTCATTTTTAACGCAGTTTTAGAATTAAGGTTTCATTCTACGGATAGATATTATATTTTCTAATTTCTTAAGGTGCGTTAACTTTTTCACCTAATTTCTAGAATATCAAATTTCATCTGGTTCCTCGAGTCATAAGGCATGCTTTCTTTTTTCGTATTGCTGCAATATTGTCGCATCAATTTCTTCAAAAATTTAGTACCTTTTGTCTGGATAAAAGCGGCAACGACTCTCAACGATTCTCTCGTGATTACCAACACCCAGCTTGAAGTGATTCAGGTTTGTCGTGACCATCTTCTACACTGATAATTGACCGATAATTTTGCAGGACATTTTCAAGTGATCACATAGTTTCATCACTCTCTTCATTTGGGATTTCAAAATCTTCATCTAACGACAACTTCTTGTTTCGCTTTGAACCCCTTGGACTCTTAACACTTGTATCATAACTCACACAAGGAGTAAGATAAATAAACGCCTATTTAGATATGTTTTCTTCTAATACGCATCTACTCACATATCAACTTACATGATCACATTCTGCATTCACTGAAGTCCAGCAAAGGAGTCAATTCCTACAATCCTCAAAACAGCAAACACACACTACTTAGGCATATGCATTTTAATTTTGTTGAGCACATGCATGGTGGAAGTACACAGCTTTCAGGAGCTCGCTAGCTATCCCTGGACAATGAGGCGGCAGCAGACGTTGAAAAAGGCACAAGCCTGCAAACAAGTTGTGGGCGCAAGACACTCAAGCGTGGGGAGAAAATTAATATCTTCTCTATATCAGGATTTGCCAAGGTCATCAGGCTCTCAATTTGTGGATGTTAGAAACAACTAGATTCCGATATCTGTCAGTAAGATGTGTAAAACTCAATAAAAGGAGACTGATTTATTCTCACTCTACATGGCACACTCTCGTCCCGCTTGACGCAATGAAAATATTGGACATATATAATTAAACTAATATGAAAATAAAACAATCTTTCTAATTAAAGCCCAATATGAAACTATTTCTTCATATTTATGAACTAAAAAATAATACTAGAAAAACATTGGGGACTTTAAGCAAATGCTTATTTTAAGAATCAATACGATCCGGCATGATGAAACTTTTCCCCTTCGAAATAGTACTTTCGGTTGTGCCACAATGTTGAGTTCTTCCAGATAATCCTCTTCTCAGAAATCCTTGCTTTCCTGAAACCTTCTCTCACTGCATCACATTTTGTTCATTATCGAGCTCAATAACTGCAAATACTTGTCTCCTTCTTTGTTTCGAAAATCTTATATTATATAATTATGTCTTCCGGCTCTTTCACATGACGTACCTATTTTAGCTCAATTCTCAAGTAAACACGCACTAGCTATATTCAATTTGTCAATATTATTATAGGCGCCCTTTTATATTCTTCCCAGATGTTGTCACTGTGATTAACGTCCCAATTCTTTCCCTTACTTCATTTCCCATTTCTTCACGTTTTCCTTTGTTTTCCATTTACTTCACATCCTCTTCGTTTTTCATTTATGCCTCCTCTTTGTCTTTTTTCTTCGCCTTGCCCATTCTTTTGATAATATCCTCCTCGTTTCTTTCTGTCCCTTTTCGTTTTTTTCTTCCTCATTCTCGTCATGTCCTTTTTTTCTCTGCTCAATCTTCACAAACACCAACCAACCGCATTACAGCTAGCCCAGCTAGCAATAATACTATCCTTTTTTCCATTCTGTGTGGGAGCGAATGCTTAGAGTCGAATCCGTTCCTTCCCATGCTGTTGCCTTTTTTTAATCGTATTTGGACCTTCTTTCACACCGTAATCTTCCAGGTCTCTCTCTCTCCCTCTCTCTCTCCCTCT
>BOPP01000079.1:4452921-4479204 GCA_017312745.1 Gryllus bimaculatus | reverse complement strand
CTCTCTCTCTCTCTCTCTCCACGTCCATCCTTTCGGCACCTTCTGTGGGCCGTTTCACTGCTTCCCTCCCTTCGCCCTCGCTCGCGCCCCCCACCCGCGCCTCCGCGCGCTCCTAAATCCGCGGCGTTCGCGGCCTCTAGGGGCTTACGTCTTCTAATGACCGCATAATAGATTTGTCGCCGAATCGGCGGGCGGCGCAGGCGGTCGGGCAACCGGGCGGCGCGAAGCGATGCCCTCGGAGCCGACAAACAGGCGAGCTCCAAGGGCGTCGGGCCCCTTTGGCGGCTGATCCGCAGGATTATTTGCGAACGCTTGGCTGCTCGACTCCCTGAACTGCTGTCAACATAGCAATTGGACAACAGATGTGGAGCTGCGGTCTTGCCGTTACAATTCCATTCGAACCCGCCAGCGGCCGCAGCAAAGGTCTGGAGTAGAGAAGTGTTTAAAGCGGCAGTAAGAAACGAGAAATTCTCCCTAGAATTTTCGTAAATGAGTTTAGAGTTGGATACGGAATTTACAGTATTCGAGTTGTTTGTAGGTGTTCAAAAGACTTATACTTCGTTGAACGTGAGGTGTGAGTTCATCATTTCAGGTTCGCGTTCTATGACCATGCACTGCTATATGGTTGTGGTGTAAGCAAATCCATTGTCCGGTACTCTATGATATTTCTGAGCATTCACTGAATTTCTTTCCAGACAGCTTAGATCATGAGTGGCTACAGCTGTTCAATCGGATTAAAATAGTAATATTACAATAGGACTATTTTAATCCGTTTGTTGTGAAAGAGTCCGTGTTTCTTACTCCTCGGCTATAACAATCTGCTAAGAATATATTTTCAATTAGGTTGTCTAGTTATTTTCAGCGTATCATGATGTTGTAAATAGCAAAAAAGGGAAAATTAATTACGACAATCATGTTTAAATAATGTAAGGCTGTGATAGAAAGTTAGTACAATATAAAAGGTAATAAATTACAAGATTTTTATAGTGGTATAGTCGGTAGCAATCATGCAAATATATCGTAGATCTATCGTTAGAGACGCTAACAAGGAACACTTCTGTAAATGCTCATTATATCTATTGCGAATTGCTACGAGGGCAACCAGTGTGATTGGAAGAGCAATATGGCGCATTTGTCCCCTCTCGGTCCAGGGATACGAATTTAAGATTTTTCTCCCATTGTTGAATTCTCTATCCTTGTATCATTACATCAGGTGTCATTACATTTCAAAGAGTTCATAATTGAGGCGCTTGCTATCAAAATCAGCTTATTTAATGTGCGAAAACTTTAAAAAGTAAAACCAAATATTTTTGCGTCCATTCACTGTCATATAAACAGTACGTGTTCTCATCAGGCCCGCATCAGGTAGCTATGCCCACAAAAAAATTCCGAATGGGTAGAATACCCTCTCAGAATTTGGGGTGAGAGAAATATTGTATAAACGTCAAATTCCAGAAATGAAGTTTCTTGGTATTGTGTAAACTTAAGACTTTGAATGCAATCAACTATGTTACAGGATCGACTCAACAGTAATGCGATTTTAAATGTTCATAACGACATGACCGACATAATCTATTTGCGAAAATTGTTTAATGCGTTTATGCATGCGCAGCGCTGCTTTTGCATTGCAACATTGAACTTCTAAAGTTACCAAAAAATATGCGAAAACAATTTAACGATAAACATAAGAATTTGAAAACGTTGTTTTGTATTTTCCCTTCATTTTCGATGGGGTATTGAGGAGGGATCCCCGCCCACTCGAACTTAGTGGGTAGGGGGATTGCCTAACCACTCAGACGTAACTCCAATCGCTGGCGCTGGTTTTCATCACTCCGGACATGCGAAACATTACTGTACTCGTACTAAAACTCCCAAATGTGTAAGATACGCTAACTCACATGACCCAGGTAAATGCAACATAAGTCCCCAACTTAACATCTGCGTAATTTTTTATGGAACTCATTTAACGTCATTACGCAATTGTAGATATTTTCAAAAACGTCAAAAAGTGTTCATGCAAAAAAGTTCATCTAACTCTGGTTATTCACAGGCAGCAATGAATCCCACCTCCCCCTCTTCCTTTCCTTTATTTCTCTCTAGTGTCAACAACCGTCAGTCTAGAAACACTCTCCAACAATTGCCTTAACCTTCCGCTTCCTCGAAACCCTCTCGCTCCTCAACAGTGCATTATTCCTTCTTATCTACAATATCCATTAATCAAAGCCCTCTCCATAATCAACAACCAAACCCACACACCTCTTACGTTACACCCATATTTATATCAGTTACATCCAAAACATTCAGCAAAATGTCTTACGATAAATTAACTCCTCTCACTATTCTAAATGTTTATAACCCCCAAAATTGTAAACCCCATCGCCCCCAAAATCTATTTTATGAAATATATCTTAAATATCTTTAATATAGATGTTGCTTTTATCACAGAAATGCACCTTACGGCCAATAATAATCTTAATGTCTCGAGTTACTTGACTTACAGATCCGACAGGCCCCTCCGACTGTGGCCGAAGGAGTAGCAAGTTTAATTAAACTAGTGGTGCTACAGAATGGCACAGACATTCCCGTGTTAGTTTTCTTTTTCCTTTGGTCTCGGTTAGCAATTTGGATTTGCCACATAATCTTACCAGCTGCTCTCTATCGCTGCCAAAAGTACTTTTTTTTAACGGACAGACAGACGGACAGACGGACGTTTTGAAAAGATCACTTTTTCGGTATTCTGGGACACCAAATGATATCTCGAAATCCGTTGATATTCCGTTGATATCTCGAAATCTATTTTCCGCAGCATTACATAACTTTTCTTATACTACATACGTATGTATACGGGAAAATAAAAACAGATTTGACAGGATACTCTGCCACCGAATATCACCCCAGAACTTGAAAATTTTGCAATAGCGCTCCAGCAGTAATGCGATACTCTAATCACACTAGTCGAGGTATACAAACCTTCAAAAATTCCCTTTTTAGCAGACTCACCTTAATACTGTTCTAAAGCCCGACAACCACGATAGCCTTAGGCGATAGCCAGAGCAATACCAGACATACCTCATGGGAATGCAGATCTTGCACCCGAATGGAAAATCAAAACTCAAATATGCTATCGACAATAACTTAATTCTTTCCACCCCTTATAAATCCTTGCATTACCCGTATTATTGCAGAAATGTTTCGGATATCCTAATATTGCAGTATGTCAAAATATCTCAAATGTTCTAAATATTATAATCTATTCTAAGTTATAATTTCTAAGAATCAAACTCGTATCAGTGACCACCATCCCAACCCACATATCCACGAATATCATTACTCCAAGAATCTCTTTCTTCATCTACCCCTTAACCACATTTCTCAAAACCCTCAGAGCAAATTAACTCAGCTATTTTTTTGGCAACCCCATTGCTACATGACTAATTACGGCTACTCCCAATCACAACCACCACCCTCCGCCCAACATCCTGAATTGAATTATATAAAAGCGAAAAAAAGTCAGCAAATGATAAGTACCCCAGCTACCTCAGGTAAAAACTGATTTAAAGAAGGCAACTTATAAAGTTCACGATGAGTTAATTAAGTTTCGGTACCAAAATGTCCGAAAAGAACTGGTAAATATTAATAAAAATTCTAGTTCTTTATTAAAACATTCTCGTCATTTCATCCGCCCTAACCAAACAATTGTCATATTATATTCTAATTCTGAGTTCTACGGAAGAAGGCAAACTAAAACTGCTTGCCAAACATCTCGAAGTGTCTTTCAATTCTAACTCCTCTACTAATCTGAACTTCCAGAGTTTTGTAGTCATTTTGAAGATCCTCATACTATTCTGCAGTGTTATCACTTAGTTATATCTCTCCCACTAAAGTGAAACAAATACTTGAAACACACACACAAAATATTTCACCAGGAATAGACAGTATCTTTCTCTCTCTCTCTTCTCTCTCTCTGTCTGTCTCTCTCTCTCTCTCTCTCTCTCTCTCTCTCTCTCTCTATATATATATATATATATATATATATATATTTCTCTCTATTTCTCTCTCTCTCTCTCTCTCTCTCTCTCTCTCTTCTCTGTCTCTTCTCTCTCTTCTCTCTCTTTATCTCTCTCCTCTCTCTTTCGCTCTCTCTTTCTCTCTCTCGCGCGCGCGCGAGCGTGTCGCTTATTGCTCACACACATCTAAAAGGAATTTAAATATCTCAAAATAAAATCCCACGGTCAGTTAACGCCCCGTGATAAATGATTCTAGTGGTGCTACATCAGCACATATGTTCTAGCATTATTACTAGTTTTTTACTTTTTTCGAACATTCAGAGAGTTAAACGAAAATGACATTTGGCCATTCTGTGCCATTTTTTTAAGCGTCCCTTGTTCTATCTGTGAACACAAAGTTAAAGAAAACATTGGAACGGTGTTTGAGAATTTATTTTACATTCCATTAACTTCAAAAAGAAATTATGTGAAAGCTATCTTGTCTGGTGGTGTGCCTTATCTTGTTACTGCTCCAAACTGATGCAGTTTCTTTTTCTTTTTATATTATATAAGAACAACTGATAAACGACTTTACAGGTTTGAAATGGAAAGGTTTAGAAACAGCACAAAACAATACCAGATAGAAAACATTATTTTAACAATATATAACTCAACACGTACCGAGGTACTTGCGAAGAAACTAGGTCAAAATAATCCATTCTATACGTGAGAGGGAATCCCCATCAGGAACCTCATTCATATTAATTTGAGGTTCAGCACAAACGGAAGCAGGAGATGGAATGGGAATGGGAAGGAGGTGTGTAGAGGGATTGGAAGGGGAAAGGTATAAGCTTAGGATTAAGTTCTTATAATATAGTTGGGTGGTTTATGTTAAGCATTAGGGAGGCATGATTTCATTCTAGTGGGACCACTATTGGATTTTCCGAAGTCGTAGAGTCTAGCACCGGTAACCAGGTTTATGGATGTTGGAGGAATATGGACAAAAAATGATTTTTCGTTTATATTCCCATGATATTCCCCGGAGTTTTTAGTAGATTCTCCGAATGTTTTGCACCAATCAAGTTTCCAGAAGATCATCAAAATGTAAATAACACCTCAGCGCAGCATTAGACGTAAACTTAATGGAAGTCTGTCAAATCAAGAAGAAGTGAAAGTTAGCAGAGCTTGCAGAATAATAGACTTGTAAATCATTTCTGAATCATTCATTATTAAATATTGTTATTGTTAATGATAAACAATCTATATTTAGGAAATAATGATAAAATAATGACATAAAAGTAAAAATGACATAAAGTAACTACTCTTCGATGTTTGCAAACAATTTCCCTTAACCCTTTGTTCAAAACGTATTCAACGTATAATTTTCAAATTTCGTACAAGTTGCAGTATACATTGAAAAGAATATGTGTGCAAGGATTGCTTCAGGTATTGTTCAGATTCATCGTGGCTACTATTTTAAAATCAATTTTTTGCATCTAATAATGAATATTCATTCCTTAATATTTAACAAAATATAACTAATGCCGCAATATCCTTTCACACATTGATTTGTATTTCAGGATCAATTTCGCAAATTTTCAAATTTAAAATATGATCGGGTTTTGCGAAAAGTGTACCTCAGTAAAGTTGAACATTAAAAAAATTCAACGGCTGGTCAAAAGGCCTTTCCACAAAAGTAACTACACGCATCAAATACATATTTGAAGTCAACAAACCTAATATAAAATGATAATAAATTCGCCAAACATCACAAATGTCAAAACTCAATATCGTCAAAAATTCATCGGACATCTGTACCTTTAATAACGCGCAATGTAATAAAATAACATGCACGTATACAGTTACATTACACGAAGACAGAAAACTGATATATAGAGTTCGGAAGAAGACAACCTCGACCGCTGTCCAGGCTTGCAGGTAGTTTATATATATATATATATATATAATATATATATAATATATATATATATTATAATTATATATATATATATATATAAAAAAAACCTGAAGTTACAATTAAGTGATTCTTCTTGTTAAAATCATAAAGTCATAAAATAGTAAAAGGCATTCTGTCAAACTTCCCCGGGCCTCTACTAATATTCCTTGTGTCTCAGGGCCAGTCGCGGTAAGAACTTGTGGGCCGCGTTCTGTTGTGTCGTCGCCCGTGCTGCGAACGCATGGAATGCCTGGCCTGGGCATTGGTATGACGCTCTCGAGTAGGAACGCCGTTGAAGCCGAAAGGCTTCGTGTCTTTCAATGTTAAACCTTCAAACATGATATTATACAACGCTGCGTTGCCAAGCTGCCTCGAGACGCCAATAGACAGCGCTCAAAAGGCGCTCTTTTCAATTCAAAAGCGATTGCTTACATCAATATTACTGCAATATCTGATTATTGAATGACATTAAATCAACTAATTTCTAGGAAATGTGTGATTATTTTACGATGGTCTGTGAGGTTGTGAAGGCTAAGATACGAGCGTGCCCCACATGGTAAAGGAGAGTGGGTGGGTTAGACAAAGATAAAGAAGAAACAGAGCGGTGAGTGTGTAGCCTGTTTGTTAGGCTACTATTATAGCAGCTTGTGGCATTGATCGGGAAACCACGGGAAAATTAGCGATGCGCGCAAAGATCTGTAGGAATCATCAGACGGTTGAATTCAGCAGAGTGTGGTTTCCTGGAGCCGAATATCGCCACCATGGCGAAAGTAGAACTTCCTAGAGCCACGGGTCAGGATACGCAGTACCACAGATAATAAAAAATGAAAACCAGAATTGATGCGTTTTGAGCCAATACTGAGTTACATTATACAAATAAGATGTTAGCTAGAGAATAAAACAGGAAATGGATTGGTGAACCAAAAAAAAAGAAGACCAAGTAGATGCGATGACCGATAAGATAGTGTATGTTTTAGGACTCTCCCTTTAGGGTAACCCTCCCCACGCCACGGCTCTACTTAGGTTGCAACGTCGCAGTTCCGCCGTTTCGTCGTCCGGCTCAACGTCCGCGCCACCCCGTGCCACCCCGCGCCGCGAGATCGACCACCCGCAGACACATGCGTCGCCTTCTCCTCCGCCCCGCCCACCATCCCGTCACACCCACGCCCTGCCCTGCCCCTGCTCGATCCGTTCCGTCCCGCTCGCAAATTTACTTCCATTCCACATCACGCCGCACCCACACCATCCACTTCCCCACGCGCCTCGCTCCCCGACACCGCCACATCACTCCCCCAACACGACACGCACCCCGCCCCAAATTTTCCCCGCACGCCATGTCCACATCACACCAGTCTCTCCGTCACGCCATTTTCCACGCACGCCACTCTTCACGCAGCGCCAACTCCCGCCAAGCCCACGCCTTGGCTCGCCTCTCCCCCATGCGTCCCCGCTACGCGCCTCTTTTCCGCCGACAGCCAGTCCCGGTGCCACCGTCGCTGTTGCTCACCCGCCCGCCCGCACCACCGCCGCCGCCGCCCGCGTCGCCCTCCCCGGCCCTTTGTGTGGGGACACGCCCGCCTGTTCTCGACGGCGCCGCGCGGGGCGGGCGGGCGCCGGCGGGCGCGAATGGGCCGCGCCCGGCGCCCCGCGGACAGGGTGGTCTTATCGCTCGCTATCCGCCCCGCTTCGCGCTTCGCGCCGCGTTTTCTGTCTACACAGCAAGCCCCGGCCATTCCGCGCCCTTCTGCCTCGATCCCGTCGCGCCGGCCTCTCCGCCGCACCGCGGAAGCTGACGCCGAATCCCCGAAAATCGCCGGAGCTGTTTCAAGACTCTCCAGCGGCGATAAGCAAATAATGGGGAGAGGGGCGTCGGGGAGGTGCCGGTCGCCTGCACTGTCGCCAACGGACCGGTTTCCGTGGGTTTCGTTAGATCCCAATCGTATCTGACAGGCAATCTTGTTAAACTGAGCTGACAATATCTCCTTGGATAAAATACGTGAAACTGGCTCTTTCCCTTATTTCACTGTTATGTGATAAATAGTAAGATTCCACGATTCTATTGATTACCTTTTTGCCATCCAGTCTCACATGATGGGGTAACATACATGTATTGAAAGAAAAAACCTGTAGATTTGACGTAAATTTGCAACAACAACAACAATAACAACAACAACAACAACAATAATAATAATAATAATAATAATAATAATAATAATAATAATACTTAACTTTCAGTTAACGAGAATCTAATAAGTGGCCATTTAAGAACACATTCACGACATTTCTTCGTTACTTAGAAGTCATATCTACAAATGTAATGACATCTTTAATGAGGAAAGCTGGTAGTTTAATGGTGTATAATTCATCCAAGGAATCTTCCATGCTGTATTACCATCCCTCACGGCGTCTTCAAACCAACTTCAGAGAAACATAGGTTAAAAAGTTGTCACGAAATTACCCCAAGGCACGGGGAAAATGTCTAGAATAATAGAATGTCACAAAGGTAACAAATAACCCGATCAAGCAAGTGTAGGGCTGAAGCGAGCCTGGCGCATCTGAGAACTAACAACAGCGACATTTCCGTCGCGCTTTAGTGCCGGAACGGTATAATCTGGCGCATTCAAGTTCTTGTTACAAAATAATAAAACTTTTTATTATTTTTATTACTAACTATTTTTATTAATAACTATGTATAACATAGTACGTAATGCTAATTAATCAGCTCAATTAGTTTACGTTTAGATAATAATCCATACAATCATTACTTTAATCACATAAAAAGCACGTAATAATTTTATCACTCGTTAACAATTTGAAACATCTCCATTACATTGTATTTTATGGCAATCTTACGTGGCGCAACAGAATGGCACAGACTTCCCCGAATTAGTTTTCCATTTCTTTTGGTCTCGGTTAGCTACTCGGACTTGCCACATACTCTTGCCAGCTGCAATCCATCACCGCCCTAACTACATTTTTGACATTTTCTTCATTTTTCGGTTTCCTAATTGTAGAGCGGGTATATTATTTTAAGATTATTAAAGAACAGTAAAATCTCGTCCTAAACAGAATTTTGAGCCATTTTTAAAATACTTGCGTTTAAGCACTACAGTAAATTCGAAGTTTGAAACTCTTTTTCACAGAAAATTTTTGAGTTTTCGAAAAAATAATTCGAAGTCGTTTGAAGCAACTCACAAATACAATAGTGTTTACAAATTGCTGGAAATGTGAATAAAAACGGCGTAAGAGATCTTTTAAAGAAATCACTTTTGGAAAAACTAAAAAATAACCTGAAATGAACCTTACGTCATATTAAAGAGTGCAATTAGCACTATCCATTCGAAAACCTTAAAGGAAATATTTGGAGCCGTTTTTGACAAAATAGCGTTTGAGCGTTTCTGAAAATGCGGTGTCTTGCGCTAGTGTTCACGGAAAACGTTCGCGTTTTCGCCGCTAAAGTAAATATTAACGACGTAAGAGAAGTCAAAAAAATGACATTTTTGTAATTTTTGAAAAAATAAAAGAATAGAGCAAACTGTTGTTTATGCTATCTCGTAGAGTACATTTATCACTCTCTCTACCAAAAATTTAAAGAAAACATTTGGAGCCGTTTTTGAGAAAATTTTGAAAATGTCCGGACGGTTTCATGTTCAGTACCCACAATTTTGAATTTTTTTTTTTCATTTCTCAAAGTTTCGACTCGTGCCAGATTGACAGGTTCTTCAATGTGGAAAAAATCATACCCAGGGTTAGGCGCCAGAGGTGTCCACAGACACCAGATTGACGGACAAACGGATGGACGGACGGACGGACAGACGGACGGACAAACAGACGGACGTTTTGTAAAAAAATACCTGTTTTAGAATCAGGGGACTCCAAAATGCCTATTTCCATTGAAATCTCGAAAACTATTTTCCGCAGCTTCACATAACTTTCCCTACACTACATATTGGGTGATATGAATAAAAATCAACTTTTACTTCTTTCTCGAGTTTTCAAAGCAATTGCTTCAAACAGGATAAAAGACGTGAGTAATTTCTCTTCTCTTGAGGAATTTCCCCACCGGTGGGTTACTGCTCGACCGCGAAGCAATTGCTTCCTTTCCTTATGAATAAAAATGAGAATTTGCTTCTAGTCCGAAGCATTTACTTCGATTTTTTAGAGAAACCTCTGTAGATGACTCAAATAGTATTGTATTGTTAGAAAAGAGGTTATATACGTCTGTTGTGAGGGTTAGTAAATGCGAGTGAGTTAATGATTGAAACATTTGGACGATGGCGCCATCAAAAGGTATACAGGGTCTGAAGAGAGGAATTACAAAACTTTGTACGGTTTTCACGCGAAAAATGTTGAGTGGTTGACGAATTATGTTCTCGGCAAATATAATGACACCAGAGGTGGGGTAGTTAATAATGAAACGAAAACAATAATATTTTTGCGATTCTTGGGGTATCCTGATTTCAAATTGGAGTGGCTGAGGATATAGGTGTAGACCAGATCACCATTTCCAAAACCTTTTCCTATGTCCTGAAACGAATTGTGGAGAAAAGGAATGAAAGGGTTAAATTCCCTAGTACAGCTATGTCTTTAGATTCTGCCAAGATGGAATGGCAAGAATGTTATTATTCTCCAGCTGCTATCGGGGCTATGGACTGCACCCACATATTAATTAGAAGGCCTCATATGCACGAAGATGAGTATGTGAACAGGAAAGGTCACCATAGTTTGGATGTTCAAGCTACGTGCAATGCAAAAGAGGAATTTACAAGTATTGATGTGTTTTGGCCTGGGTCTGTACACGATGCCAGAATATGAAGAAACTCAAACGTGTGCAGAGTAATGTCAAACCAGGCAAATGCTCTCCTCATCGGTGATTCAGGATATCCTATTGCTCCATGGCTCATGACCCCATATCAAAATCCCACACCAGAACAAACAGCCTTCAATCAAGGTTTTAAAACAGACAGATTGGTAATAGAAAGGTGTTTTGGACAATTAAAACAACGGTTTCGTATTTTACAAACTAGAATAAGATTGTCCTCTGACAAGGTTCCGTCAGTGATTTTATGTTGTTGTATTTTGCATAACGTAGCAAAATACTTGCAAGATGAAGATTTCCCTGAACCTGGAGACAAAGAGAACGAAGAAGAAATAATCCATGATGATGGTGTAAATGAACAAAATGCGAGACAAAGAGGACAGCAGAGAAGAAAAGAAATATCTCAAATAATTCATGGATTGAGAAGAGTAAGTAATTTTGAACAGGTGTCATGTTTATGTTCCAAGACCAGAATGTATTAATCACAACTCATCTATGAATAAAATGGGAATTCAATTTTTCTTACTTTACAATATTTACTCGCTAAAACAGTACAATCTTTGCAATTTTGAGCCGATAAATATCTTGTGTTTTTATTTTTACAGGTATAATTGATTCTTCATATAATCCTGCACCAATGTCATTATGTGACAATATTAGATGCTCAGAAAACTCTGCTTTAGGCGTCCCAGCAGAAATTATTACTAAAATAGTCATAATTATTATAATCTAACGATTGAATTACTTACCAGTAGCAATAAAATGTAGTTATTTTATAAATAAATAACAAGTCATGTCAAAAATTATTTTGAAAGAAAATTTTAAAATTATTCAATGAGAATTCAATGAGACAGTGTAAGGTCTAAAAATTGTATGAAATTTAATAAACAAATATTATGTGAATGAATGTTTGCCTAAGAATTTCAATGACCTTCAAACCAATTTTTTAAAAAAATACAAAATGAATATGGGCTCTAAACCTAATGAAACCGAGTAAGAGCAAATCCTTGATGGACATTAATAACACCAAAGACAAAAAGGACAGCAGAGGTAGGATGAAATAGCAAGAATCAGAATTAAAAGTCAAGAGAAAATTTATTAACCGCATTCTTCAGAACGCTCACATTTATTCATAAATTAATTACACTCTTAATTAATCTGATCCAATTGCCACTGCAATTTTCTTTTTTTAATAGCAAAACTTCCAACTGCTGAAAGTCCATCATCTGATCTCATTGCCACTTCAATTTTCTTTTCTTTAATGGCAAAACTTCCAACTACTGAATATATACCAATCTTTGCAAAGAGCTGCATTAGAGAGTCTGTTCACATTCCTTTTTCTTTTCACAGGCGTAACCTCTTCGTACCATCTTCGAAAATAAAACTAATACTTGTTGATGAACCAATTTCTTGTAAAGTAATTGTAAAATCTGCACCACCATCATCATTGACTGAAGCAACACCCGCTTCTATTGCTCCTGAAAATGTATAAATTACGTATTTTTTTAATTCACTCGTAGTTCACTAATTGAAATGCAATTTCAATAATTAATTGTATTCTATAAATAATAAAGGAATGAATAAATAGAAGTTATTCCATATTCTTACCTTCGATTCGGGTTACAGTTGGGTTAGCATCTCTATTGATCAGTTTAAGGTAATATTTTTCCCGTCGGTTTTTTCTTCACTCTATCCTTTAAATTGGAAATTATTTTGGATAATTGTCGAGTGGTTATTTCTTTATCAAACCTCACTAGCTATTTCTCCACTGCTTCAGTAAATGCTTCGGCCTTCTTCATCCTTGATGAAGGCAATTGCGATTTTTCAAATAAAACACTGTGCTTATTCAAAATGCTAACGAAGACTTGCCGATGGTAGAATTCGGGACCCTGCTCAACCGATCGCTCTGAATCACTCATATTTAAAAATTCGAAGCACAACTCAACTCAACTATCACAACTAATGCCAGACTACCACGTGCTGTAATATAAACACGGTCAGCTTCGTCAAAACATGTGGCCCGCAAAACCACTGAGTTTCTACAAAACAGACGAAAGTCGACCAATCGCAGCAGGTTACTGTCAAACTGTCTGAGAATTGAGTATGTTGTTCCTTAGATCATACTGATCAAAAGTCGTTATAGTCGTTAAAAGTAGCAAAACAAGTTGTTCTTTTTGATCTACTGTAAATTTTTAAACGGAGATCATGACGATTTGTCGGGTGATACAAATGTTCTCGGATAGACCACAAGAGGTTTATAAAAAGACGCAAATGCCAGTTAGGTTTCGGCACACTCTCTGTATTTTTGAAAATTGCAAAAGTTTAAAATGTAAAACTTAAATATTTATGACAGGTTTTTTAAAATAAAATCTATTCTAAAAGTCAGATATTTAGGTTACACAGAACTTACGTATAGGACGTACGTAGAGGTTACAGAAGTACAACTTTTTGAAAATATTGGTACTTTTTGCGTAATTTGTGTTTGAGGTGAAGGCATTTAAAAAAACCTTTAGAGAAGTAACTATTTATAAAAAACGCTATTTACGGAATACATTTTTTAAAGAGATGAATTGGACAAATTTTACAGAAATAAGCCAAGTTTAATATATTAAGTGCACATTAAGTTTTATGCATTTTAGTGTTCATTTCTTGCACTTTTAAAACTTGAGATATCTGCCGGCAGTTATCAAAAATGACATGGAGACTATTAGTAATAAATTTAAAATTAGTGGAGCTACAGAATGGAACAGATATTCCCTTATTAGTTCTATATTTCTTTTGGTCTCGCTATCTATACGAACTTGCCACATACTTTGGCCATCTACCATATATCGCCGCCGAGAGAAAAAAACTTAATTTAAAAAAAAACTTAATTTTTCGGTTTCCTAATCGTAGAACGAAAATATTATATTAAGAATATAAAAGAACAGTAAAATCTCACCCTAAATGGCAATTTTCTTTGAAAAAATTGGAGCCCGCCGTTTAATAAAATGGCGTTTAAGCGCTACTGTAAATTCGCAATTGAAGCTCTTTATCAAAGAAAAATTTTGGGTTTTCAAAAAAATTCATTTGAAGCACGCCATCTCGCAAATACAAGAATGTTTACAAATTACTGGAAATGTGCATCGGCGAGAGGTCATTCAGGCAAACGGCGAGAGAGATCATTCAAAACATTACATTTGTGTAATTTTTTAAAAACAATACCCTAAAATGAACTTTACGTCATATTAAAGAGTACGATTTGTACTATCCGTTCGAAAAGTTTGAAAAAAGAAATTGGAGCCGTTTGGTGTAGCACTTCAGCCCAAATTCATCCCAGGCATCACTGGCATCACACCGATTTTCGGCACTTAAGCCCATTTTAGGAGCCATTAATCCACTAATACCTATTGAAACATGCCAACTTGTAAATACAAGCGAAGTTCTTGAAAATAGTTATTTAAAAAAAGTTATTTTTCCAATTTCCGGTAACTGAATCCCATTAGAGAGTTATGTTAAACTTCCGAATGCAAATGTGCAAAACAGTATTGCAAACTTGTCAGTGGCACGCCTTGTGCTAATATGCCATGTCACCGGCTTGTCAGAGAAACTAGTGTTGTGAGAGGAAATTATTAATATGCTGTTTTTCTTTAGCGATGGTGGGACCAAAACCTGGAACAGTATGTTCTCAAATGATATGAATTATCGTAATCCCGCTAGAAACGAGAAAGCGCAAAAGTAAACAATTATTTATAGCATAAATTATTATTTATTTTCCAATTCTCGCTTACTGAATCCCATAAAACAGTAATGTTAAACTTGGAAGGCAAATTTGCAAACTTACAAGTACATAATTACTCTTAGCATCATTCTCAACATGAGAGGCGGCAGCTGTTGTTTAGTTCGCTCCAGTGTTTTGGTTAATTTTGATTTATCCAATGACTTTATGCTGACATGACATGTTTGCAATACGTGAACGGCAAAGTCTAATTTGCGCCACGGGTATCACGAAGTAACATTTTCACAATCAATAAATGGTAAAGGTTAGTACATCTTTCTACACATGAGTGCTGAAAATAAAATTAAGATCTTTAATAAACAACAAACGTACTTTCATTGATTTTTCTTACCCCTGCTCCTAATCATATTTCTCGCATGTTCCCGAGTCACTCTCACTTCTGCTGTCTTGTGGTGAGGTGGTGAAGCGTTCAGCAGGGATTTCATTGTGCCACCCGTGTCACAAAGTATCACTGGTGGAAAATACCTTAACATCCATAGAATCAGTGCCGCAACCATAAACGTGCACGGGCTGAAACTATAGGGGGGAGGAAAACTATACTCCAACAATTGAACTTTTTTTTAAACTAATACATGGGATTCAAATGTACAATAATTTCCAGTCAATATTTGAATTCCAAAGTATTTTTGGGGGGGGGAGAGGGAGGTTGTATGAGGGATCGAATACAAACCTGGTCGCATATTTTCGGGGTAGTTTCCAACAGTCACGACATTTTTAACGGAGTGGTTTTGGATTTTTTCAAGCAGGGCGTTTCTATGGCGGGGAGAGGTCCAATATAAATTGGTCACCTTGCGTGGGTAGATTCGATTTTTTTGTCCAGAATTCACCGGTTACGCTAAAGGTACACAAAGTACGAATTGCATGTTTTCCATACTTTTGGGAAGTTAAAGAATGTTTCACACATTTCATTCCATTGTTTTTATGTAATACGTTTAATATGATTTCACAAAGTTTGAATGGAATGTTATCAAAACGTGCTCAATATAACAAGTTAGTTATTTTCGTGAACTAAAATGAACTCCACTCTATTAGACCGAGAGTCAGAAGAAAATCCACGTATGATAAGCTCAAAGCTAAAACTTTGAGAAGTTAGCCAGTGTTATGAGAAACAAGGAAACGCAAATATGATAGCTTGCATGTGTCGGCGTTGCGATGCGCAATTTTTTAAATAGTCTAAAAAGCTATGCTCTTGGGGAGGGAATACACAGAAAATTATTCTTCTATATTGTTTATTAGATAGTCAAAGTGTGAAGAAGTTGTTTGCCATACCGAAGTAGCGTCTCAAACCGTCCGCTATACTGAATTCAACGTGTCATTTTTTATGGCCATTTTTTAGATTACGAATTCAAGGCTGTTTTTTTTGTCAAATGATAGAAAAACAATTTTATCGCCGATTATGATCATGCAATATTGTTAATTAAACAATTTTTATATGGACTCCTCTCTCATTTAACCAGCGCCGTTAAAGATGCATATATAGGCCCAGGATCAAATAGTACTTACCTGCACCCTGACTTTCCGCAAACAAGTTGTGAACAAAATCTAAAAACATTTAATAACTACTTTGACCTCTCCCACATGCCACCGGATGAAAAAATTAAAAATCCTTAATACTCTGACAAATTACCGCGACGATTTTCTCTTGAACGGAGACAAAATAGGACGAATGCATTTAATTAAACACACTATTCACACGGGTAAACGCATCTCCAATCTTCAAAGCTCCTTATCGCGTCCTCCATTCTCAAAGATTCGCCATGAACAAAATTATACAGGATTTACTCGACGACGGTTCAATTGAAGAATCTACTTGTCCCTGGAAAGCGCCAATTATTTTAATTGATAAACACAACTCCACCTCTGACAAACCAGAATACAGACTATGAGTAGATTACCACGCTTTAAATTTAATAACTAAATGAGACATCCTCCCTCTTCCTAACATTCATGACATTAATAACCAATTAGGCGAATCATCGCTCTTTTCAGTTGTAGCTGATTCTTTCACATCCCTATGTACGAACCCGACAAAGAAAAAACTGCATTTTCGACACTGACAGGAAAATATCACTTTAAGGTTGTGCTACAAGGATTTGCGAACTCCCCAGCTACTTGGTCAAGATTTATATATACGCCGTACTTTCAGGACTGAATAATGAAAATGCCTTATCTACGTTGACGATATCATTGTCCACTCAATGGGTGGATTGCAACCTGACTTAGACACACTATCGGAAATTCTTGACAGATCCCATTCCACTAATATCCAACTCAAATCTACTACAAATCTACATGTCAAATTGCTAAACAGGAAACTCATTTTCTCGGTCACATTATATCTACAAATGGTGTCAAACCAGACCCCTCAAAAATTTCAGTAATCCAAAATTGGCCCCGAACCAGAAAATGCCACCGATATTTAAAAAATTCTTGGACTAGTACAATTTTACAGACGATTGCCAAAGTATGCGCACATTGCAACATCATTAATTGCTCTCACTCGGCTCGATCTCCCCTTCATTTGAACCCCGGAAACTCAAAAAGCTTTTGAATCATTACGTAATGCCCTCACTACAGAACCCAAATTTTCAAATTCCATTTACTCTCACCACTGACGCCTCAAATCATGCCATAGGCGCAGTTTTATCACAAAAGTTTGGAGGAAAAGACAGAACTATCGC
Source organism: Gryllus bimaculatus (assembly GCA_017312745.1). Classification (NCBI taxonomy): domain Eukaryota; kingdom Metazoa; phylum Arthropoda; class Insecta; order Orthoptera; family Gryllidae; genus Gryllus; species Gryllus bimaculatus. The sequence goes on along the minus strand of BOPP01000079.1, from coordinate 4,461,983 downwards.
TTTTGCTACTAAACAATTATCAAAATAAGAGAAAAATCGGTGCCACAGAACGTTAATGCCTCGCAGTTCTGTGGGGGGTAAAACACTTCAAAGTCTACCTCTATGGTCGTCACTTCACCTTAGTTACAGATCACAAGCCTCTCAAAAGGCTAATTACAATAAAAGACTCAAGTTCAAAATTATACCGATGAGCACTTACTCTTTCTGAATACAACTTCGAAATTATTCATAAATCTGGCAAGACAATTTCCAACGCTGACGCTCTTTCACGCCTCCCGCCATAAAATTTCAATCATTACTGAACCCATCTTAGACAGACCTCAAATTCGAATTGAACAAAGAAATGACTCTTATTTAGCAAAAATAATAGAAAGCCTTGAAAATAATCTAGGATATCCAGACTACCGTAATTATTACCTTGACACTGACGGAAATCTCTTCGAACGCACTCTAAAACCAAATCGACCTGACAGACTAGCCGGACCATCTTCAACGCATCATTCCATTATTTTTGCTATCATGATGCACCATTTTCTGCTCATCCAGGAATTTCAAAAACTCTTCATAGAATTCCCCTAAAATTCATTTGGCCCGGCATCAAAAGATAAGTAATTGACTATTGCAATAAATGCTCCTCTTGTTGGCACGTAAATTACTCAACATTAAACCTGCACCATTACAAATATTCACTCACCCGACAGCTTCCGGACAACTCGCCGCACTTGACATCGTAGGACCCCTTCCAAAATCTGGCAAAGACAACAGATACGCTCTCTCCTCTTTACAATATACGTTGAAGCCATCTCTCTCCTCGACGTTGCAGCACTAACTGTCACACATGCTTTTGTCACTCACATACTACCGTCTCACGGCCCTCCTGAAAAACTACTCAAGGACCAAGGCAGAAACTTCCTTTCACACCTGTTCAAAAACATTTACAACTTACTAGAAATTAAACGCCTCTTCTGCACGGCCTATCATACTCAATCAAATGGCTCTCTTAGAACGCTTTCACTTCTGTCTCAAGAAAAGGATCTCTAAACAGAGGCATGAGAAACTGGGACTATCATTCTCAACGTCTTAACTGCCTGTAGATCCACCTACACTCCTTGATTACACATTCTCTTGATAAAGGACGACTTATGATATTACCCTCTGCAACCATACACAACTCAAACGATCTTGCTACAACTTGGATGACAACTAACCAGAAGTCACACGAGAAAGAATACGCATAGCTTACCAAGAAGTAACTCAACTAAATCAAAAAGCTTCAGAAACTCGAAAGAAATACTATGATAGAAAAACTGCACCAGTTACTCTAAAACCAGGCGATTATGTGTATCTGCATACACCAGCAATTAAGAAGGGACTAGCACGTAAGCTCTCAAAACCATAAAAAGGTCCATTTATTGTAGTACAAAATCTAAGTTCCGTAAATTTTATCATAAAAACACCCAATGGCTCTAAAGAACAAATTGTACATGCCAATAGACTAAAGCCTGTCCTCCCTCCTCAAACTCAAACAATGACAACTTCACCACCCCCTTCACAACCTTCATCTTCAAACACTTCACCTTATCGACTCCCTCAACTCGTCAAAACAGCAATATAACAAATGTTCCTTGAATTATGCAAAAACCAATAGAATATTCACATAGAAAACGCAAACATGAATTCTTCATTCTTCTCTGTTTCAGATTAAAATGCTCCTCCTTGTTCTACTAGTGTATCATTCTCTTTCCCAAATTCAAATTTGCCATACCCCTTATGACCAAGGCCTCACTTTCGCTCCTGAAGGAACGTTACTAACAGGAGACAAATGAATAATTGCTCATTTTAATGCAATGCTCAACTCAATGAATTTCACAAACCAATTGACAATGCTTTTGGATTCCTTAACACGCTCTAAAGCCAGATTAACAAATATTCACCTCTTCCTAACTGTTCACACTACCCCTCCATCTGAGCACTAAAACGTAATGCAATATTTCAATACTAGACTGAAATTACCAAAATTACAACTGACATTACACTATATAGATCAGAATTTAACGACATTAAATCAAGCATTCCACCTCCCACAAATACCCACATCAACAAACACGGCCTTATTAATTGGAGGCATCGCCCTCAAATGGTTATTCGGTACGGCAGACGAATCTGACTTATACAGACTAAACAATATCATTTCATCCCTTCAACAAAATAATAATAAGTCCATCCACTTAATCCGCGAACAAGCCACAATAATAAAACAGACTCTATACAACTCCGAAGCAAACGGCAATTTAATCCGCAAACTACCTATAGCCCATAACAATGAAGTTACTTTCTTTATCACAATTGAAAATTTCTTTATCAAAAATTATCCGACTATACTATCAGAGAACTCATGACAATCAATACTATCAATTCCAACATTAGAATCTTACAAACGCTGACATAAGAATTTGGAAACAATTTAAACCAATTCCAATCAGCTTGGTCTCTATTACAACAACACCGTCTTTCCCCCTACTTCATTTCCCCACAACAACCTTTCACTTCCCTACTTCAAATTGAAAACAACCTTCCAGGAGATCTCCATTTACCCATCCCCCTTGAAAAAAAACCTCTTCACCAATTATGACATATGCTAAGTTCGTTACAATTTATCCTGATTTCCTACACCTTTACATTGAATCACACTTCGTGCACCTAATAGATTCTTTCACTTATACAGAGCTCTTCTACTCCCTGTAATCTTATCCAACAGCTCCAGTCTCAATTATCCCCTCTCACCCCTATCTTGCAGTAACAAAAAACAAATAAGCATTTATGGAATTACAATTAGAAGACATGATCGACTGCTCTAATGACTACTTCAAAGAATGCCCACCGCGCAAACATACTTTCAATCCCCTTCCTCATCATGTTTATATGCTCATTTTACTGGTCAAACTGACGACGCTAAACGACACTGTCAAAGCAAAGTTATAAAAAAACCCGCACCCACATTCTTTTGCGCCAGAAACTCCAGTCTCTGGTTATACAGTACCCTCACCCCTCTAGAATTTACACTACAGTAGCCAAACTCACGTTTCTCTGCTAACTCCACCTCCATTTCCCACTTGTTACTCGACGGCACAGGTCAAATACAAATCTCTATGACATGCTGGGCTTCCCGTTCCATCACTTTGAATACCCACTCTAACAGACTACTAAATATCCACGACGCCCCATCACGCTTTCATATACCCCAATTACCAACTTATTAAACTACTCTTCCCTACCCGACATTAGTTTCACCCGCATTTCAAACTTTTTAGACATTCAAGATTACAAACTCCAAATTGTTCCTACTCCTACCCTAAAAATGAAGTAAATGCTATCGATGAAAAGGCAAAATCATCCAAACAACCCAACTACTTCATTGTTTCGGACAGTCATCAATATCTACACCTACCCTGTTTTACTTGCTGCATCTATTTATCCTCTATGAAAAATCACCCGCCAACACCTTCATGATATTCCCTATTGCAAAATTTTCTCCAGCAAAAAAACAACCTTCAACCCCCCCCCCCCATCCAATTCTGAACCCTATCTTCACAACAACCTCTTAAACCTTTCCTCAATGAACCTCTAACCCCATCGAGGCCAGCGCCATCAGCACCACCTCAACAACGCCGGTATGCAGCTCCGTCTGGTACCACAACCAACACATCTATCAGGATGCTGTATCCACGTATGGACCGAATCCTTCAAAGCCAAAGCAAATGACTGGTATGACATCTCCAAGAATGCAACAAAAAAGACACATTCTACTATAATCCTCTTCAAAATTTTTCCATTATTATTTTTTCAAGAAGACTCAAAGTGAACAACAAAGTGAATAAGTGTTAAAAATGTAATAAGTGACAATACAAACTACAGCTCACGGCTGAATATCTCATAGTTCAACACAGTGAAAGTGATAAAAAATGTTGACATCTACCATAGGTGTTTATTATAAAAACCCAAATACAATCATAAACCCATCTCATGCCCATCAGACGTCATCCAACTATGAAGAACTCTTAAAGACAATACTTCAAATAATTTTTCTACATTATACCATAAATTTACAAAGTAATTCTTCATCTCAAAAAAACATTGTTATAATGTTTTATTATTACTCTAATGCAGTCAACTACCCAATATGAATATGTAGAAATCTTAAAATCATTTTTCTCAATTTTCAATTTTCAAAATTAATTTCTTTCATCCAACCTACTCATATTTATGATCGTTAGCGCTGCATCTAAACATTTTTCTTTCTAACTTTTCTCCTTCTTTTTAATGAAACATTTTTTTATCTCTCCTTTCTCTTAATGGTTATTTCTATCAATATCCACGCTATAAATTGGAATTCAAATCCGAACTCTCTCCTTGCTAGATAGCTTCGAACAATCTCATAAATATAACCTCTGTATATAATGTATATAGCCCCAAATATATATATATATATATATATATATATATATATATATATATATAATTTCTGTACATTTTAAACAAAGCCCCTTGTATATAACACGAAGGAAATGTTCCTAAATCTTGATCACATTTAGGAACATTCCAAATCTTATATATCGTGCATCTGAGACCCCGTGCATCTGGTAACCACCATTCACTCTGCCAATAATTTAGTCCCTTGTTTATTACATCTGTCTACTATTATTTACTATCCATATTATACAATATTATTTACTCAATATTTTATTTTATTTTTATCAATATATAGTTTTATCGACAATATCAATTTATATTTTATCATAATATTGTAACCATTACTTGCTCTGTCTCTAATTGTATTTAGTATATTTAAGTTTCACTCTCCCTACATCCCCAATAACTCACCTTCCCCCTACCCATGTCGAGAGAACCCATCTATATTTCACAAGAGCTTCGTCACAGCCTCAACGCCAACCTCCCACACCAACGCCAACGACTAACTCCATTGTCCCAAGAAGACCACCATCAACATCAACGACAACCAACAACCGCATCGAAAAACGCTGCCAAGTGGCAACGTTTTTTTTTTCTGGAAAACAAGGGAGCCATGTGAAGAACTATATTTAAAAAATTAAAGAAAAACTTTAAAAGTATACATTTTCACTACATGACCAGAGCCCAATCTACCGATCGGGAAAAAGCTACCGAGCGGCCGCGATGAGAAAGAAATAGCTCTTCAGAAAACATGCTGACAATTCTGTACAGGACCTTAAGGACTTCCAAAAACACTAGAATCGTATATATATAAGACGCACGAAGCGACAGTATTCAGTTCTGAGCCGGCATCGCCAGTGCCAGGTTCGCCACAAGCCCTCACGCCGTCCACCGTTGTGCCAGCCATCAGCCAAGAAGGAGTCGTGACACCTCTGCAGGGAGAGACTGGTGCCATGATAAGCAGCTGACGCCATGGGGAGTGCCTCTCGGCTTCCCTTCTTCTTCTATCTTCCCTTTCTCTCTCCCCTTCACTTACTTCACTTACTCTTTAAATTATGTAAAATGGTGACTGTTAGGGTATAAACAAAGATCCCCTGTGTGAATTACGCTTGAAACTAGCATTCGCACAGGAAAGACATCACAACACCCCACCCCACCAACAACCCTGAAAATGACAATTTCATTGCAGTAGAAATTCTAAGACAAAAAATAACAGTACCAGAATGTCCAAAATATATTTCTCAGATAGAAATCATTAAATATAGTTCTCTGTCATAACCCAAAGTATCAAACGGTTTCGACCAAATCTCAGCGTACATAGAGAAACGTCTTCCTCTAAAAATCGTTGTACACATTACAGCAATATTCAATGCAGCCCTGAGAATGTCATACTTCCCTCGAAAATAGAAATATACACATGTCATTCCCATCCCCAAGCCAGGAAAACCAAATGGCGACCCAGCAAGCTACCGTCCAATCAGTCTGTTATCTTCCATGGGAAAATTAGTCAAAAATGCATCCTCACCAGACTTAATACTCACTCTACCTCAGTAAATATAATACCTCAGTTTCCAACCTCATCTTTCTACATACCAGCAAATATTACGTTTGACAGAGGACATTATCGAAGGTTTTCATTACCATAAACATACAGTAGCAATATTACTTGGCATTGCAAAAGCTTTTGATACAGTATGGCACCCAGGACTAATATTCAAACTCCGGATCAATGGCACACTCCAGTATCTTTCACGCACAATAGCAAGTTTCCTTAGTGAACGTACGTTTTTAGTGCGATTTCCCGGCGCAATCTCAACACCATATCCCATAAAATTAGGAGTTCCACAGGGTTCGAACCTCTCCCCAACCCTAATCAGTATCTACATAGCTGACGTACCCATCACACCATTTACATCCATTGCCACGTTTGCAGATGACACAGCTATCCACTCAACAAACCGAGACATAGGGATAGCACTAGAGGATCTACGAGATCATCTCAACATATTCTACGATTGGGCACTAAGTGGCATAATCAGAAACGCGAGTATGAGTCAAGGAAAAATATTCACACTTCGAAAACCCCTCGATCTGCCCGCACTCGCCTATCAAAACCATAACAGCATGGATTCCCGCCAACACATCGGCAAAATACCTAGGAGTTTTATGCGACAGACGACTCACATGGAGAACAAATATCACGCACAGAATTTCATTAGCCACTAGAAGAATACATCAGTAATATCCCTTACTCAAGAAATCATTCCCACTTCAATTACACACATCCATTGATTTCTACCAAACAATGACACGATCTATATTATGTTATGCATCTCCAGTCTGGGCTGCAGCATCCAAAACCAATATTCACAAAATCCAAACGTACCATAATAAATTCTGGAGAATAATCACAAAAGCACCCTGGTTTATCCCTAACTCTCAACTCCATTAAGAACTCGGTATCACCCCCATCACTGTACATTTCTCCCATCTGTCCGCAAAATTTCATAACAAAAATTTATCGAATACCTTCAGTTACCCATTTCAAACTCGGTAAACAGAACCCCATCGGAAACATGTGAAAAGTAAATTACCCAGAGAATTTTTTGATCTTCCTTAAGCAGACTGGAAACGATTAGCCTTTCCATGTAATATAAAGTGCTTCTGAAATGAAATAAGCACGACAAAAAAATATTTTGCTGTATAAAAAATCAACTACTGTATCAGTCGATCACAGCTGCTAAGGGCCAAGCAATAATAATTTTAAAAAAGTAATATAATGATCTGAGGAAGCGAAGTTAATTTGTAAATTAAGTTCTTATATCAGATCCATGTCACGTCGTTATGCGTGCTGCCTCAATAACGAATTTGTTTCCATATGGCATTTGTTTGAGAGTTACGATTTACACAAATTATAGATTCGTAGCAATAAGAGATCTTGCATGAAGCCGCATATGCTGAAAACTCAATAATTCCAAAAACGTGCAGCAAACGTAATGAACAAGAATATTCAAATTTTAAGAATTGGAAGGGTGTAAACCAAATATGTAAGCAAGGTTGTTGTCGTTGCGTATCTGTCGAATCTGTTTGGTTAATAAGATAATATGCACTTAAAACGATAGTTATTAGTGTAATGTGGTATAATGTTTAGTGGAGAAAATATTAAGGAAAAACAGGCACATTAGAATTGAATTATTCTGGGGTAACTTTCAATAACTGAAATACAATTGTAATATAAATATTCATGTGCATAAAAATTAGATTAGGTGTTTTTTGCTTTTTTTTTGTTATATTTTCGGAAATAAAAGTAGGATAGACTTTTAGAAGAGTACATAATTAATAAACTAGATTTTAAAAGTGTAATGTTTTATAATATTGTTGGTTTTTAATGCGAGCGCTGGAATCTATTTACGGGTTACCACAGCCTTCTTTATACCCCACAGCTAGATGGCGAACGGGGTCTGTAAATATTACCTCAGCGATGATTCATATTTTGTGCAGAAATAGCGATGGCGTAATGTTTCGTACAATAATGTGACATATAATGAACGATTTTGTACATCAAAAAAGGTTTTTTATTGCTTGTATACAAAACAATTTTTATACATTTTATTATAGATTTCACGTATTTGCGAATATAAGGTTTATGAGGCTACAGAGCCTCATTCTAATTTTCAGTCGGATCCACCCCCCCCCCCCTGTCTCCCTGTGTGCACGTCTAAGCTCACAACGAAGGGGGACTCATGGGGCTTCGCCCCCGAAGCCAATGATACATAGTAATATACTACCTTCTACACTAACGAATACCATTCGATATATCATGTGGTTACGTTATAAATATTAACATTCAGGCACAAATAACAATTCATAACGCTAGGTACTAGCGTTATTTCAAAATTCTTTACAAGAAAACATTAAGTCGGCTGAACACTATACCTGTGCCCCCTCCCCAAGAAAAATCCTGGATGCGTCACACCAAATCGCCCTTCTAATTTCCGTGAATATGGCATGTAGCTGTAACTGTATAATTCTTTCCAAAAAAGTTATTAATGAAATTTGGAAAGGTCACGATCGTCATGATCTTAAATTGTTAATTAAGTAATGACGACACGGTATCTATAAAACAGTTAAGAACGCAGATTACCACGTTCTCTAAAATTTTGGTACACACAAATCCTTCACAAAAATTCAAAACACTTCTGCCTCTTTCGATTCCGCCCTTTAGACATTTTGCCTCGTACCTATCGTGCACCGTGCCAGCAGAAATGCCCGCGCACTGCTTCCTCGCAGAGCCAGCAGGCTTCGGCAGTCACCGGCCGTAGTCGGCTCTCTTCGAGGTCGGACGGTACGCTTGCGCGGAAGCGGGGTCGTGGGGCGGCGGCCGAGCACCTGGCGCGTTCCCGCCGCCGCGCCGCGCCGCGCCTCCTGAATAAAGAGATCTGAATACCTCGAATGCTCGCGCGGGGCGTTTTCGCTTCAGTGGGGCCATAGAAAGCGGAACGCTCTCTGCAGCGGGGCCCCGCGCGGCCTCGGGGTGGCGTCGCAGGCGTCGGGGTGACGGCGTCGAGGTGGCGATGGGGTGGCGAGCAGGC
>BOPP01000079.1:4440080-4452681 GCA_017312745.1 Gryllus bimaculatus | reverse complement strand
GTGACGGTGTTGCGGCTGGCGTCGTGGTAATGACGGTGGTGGCGGAGGTACAATTGACGGTCGCCGACCAGCAGTGCTCGACAGTCGCGGTCATGCGATATCTAGCGGCACGATCGAGAAAAACGTGAAATGCAGTGACATAATGCCACTGTGCGGCCTTCAGGCAAAATTGCACTATAGTGTCCGTCTCTTGTACAAAGGCATGCGAAATGATATTATAGGCCAAAACAGTGTTGATATTAGTATACCTACATAGGCTACAGATGTATTAGGTGTTTGAAATGGCTGAATACTAAATCAGAAAATATATAAAGAGCTATCTGATAAAAGGAACTATAAAAGTCTTTTCAGATTTGACAAGAGCGTAAAGTGGCCCAGAGAATATTTTCTGAAGGAATCCATGAAACAAAAGGTAAGGCTACAAGCAATATTCCAGAAAATGGACATTGTTTTCTGAGGTATTTAGGACACCCTGGATTTCAAAGTTGTTTGGCTACATTGGTGTATTTTGAAGTAATATTCTCTTGACATTCAGTACTGTTTCAGAAATCAATATATAGATTCGATTTTCTAGGAGCTCTGAGGCATTGCAAAGTGCAATGGAGGTATTGTAAAGGAAATAATCTCCACAAAGTTTTAATACTTTTATTAACAATTTTCCAGAGTTAACTTTCGGGAAAAAATGTTCCCCGAAAGTTAACTCTGGAAAATTGTTAATAAAATTATTAAAACTTTGTGGAGATTATTTCCTTTACAATACCATGGATTACCACAAGATATCCGCTACCACCACGGAATTTATGCAATGGAGGTTTGGCAGGTAACATTTAATTTCCCCGGGGCAATAGGAGCACTGAATGCAAACTGGATTGCACTCATGTCCTCATGATGAAACCGCAATTCCCCAGCGATGAATACACAAATAGAAAGGAAATAGTATTAACGTGCAAGCCACGTGCAATACTATCGAAATATTTACTATTATTGAATCTTGACCTGGATCAGATCACGACTCCAGAAAATGAAACTCACGCAAAATGCTGAAATGTGTAGAATAAGGACAGGAAACAAAGAAAGATTCCGGAAGTGGAATTGTATCATGATTGATGAGTCCGTCCCCAGAACCTAATTCTCTAGAATAATTATCTTATAATAAATGTTTCAATAAGGAAAGAGCAATCATTGGAAGATGTTTTTGGAAAATCAAACAAAGAATTAGTATTCTACAAACACGTGTGCGTATTTTATTCTTGATTTATTCTCTATTATGTAGCAGAAGTACTTTAAAACGAGAATTTTGAAAACCTATAAATTTAACAGGAAATTTTAATAACAGAAACTGGAGGAGGTATATCTGAAGAGTTAGAGGACTGCGAAGGGGAAATGAAATTGGAAACATAATTTATAATTTCAGAAAACGTACACTCGTGAAAACATTCAGTTTCGCATCGAGGTTGATGGCACTGGACATCCCTGCTTGCCGACAGCGCTATCTAATCTATCTAAAATGTCATATCATTTGTTTAAAACATTCTGCTGCTAAATGTTTGAGATTAATGTCCTTGGCTAGTGAAAGTAAAAACAATAGTATATGAAAATTCAAAAATATCTAATCATTATGAAGAAAGTTGAGTAAACTTTTGGAAAATTCTCATTTGTTACAAATCATTTTATAGAACGACGCATAACTGCAACGGACCCCTATTGAAACCAATATCTCATTTTTCACCAATGGTGGAAAAGTCGCATTTTGAAGCTAGACCCCTCAATTCGCTGATTCGGACAATGTTAGAAAAATTTGGCATTTATTTCAGTAGCATTGACATTTTATGCTTTCGGAGATAACGCTCTGGCATTGCCTGCATCCCTACATCATTCTTATCAGTGCTGCGAAAGGAAACAATTTGAATACGTTTTCCGCACACAATTCGGTGGCAGGTGTCGAAGATAACATCGTCAAGCAACATGAGATACCGTCAGTATTCTTCTGAATGATTTGAGACCTGCAATAATGCAAAGCCAACTTCTTAGACAAATGAACACCGAATAAAATAATAATAATAATAATAATAATAATAATAATAATAATAATAATAATAATAATAAAGTATATTTAAGGAAATAAAAGTAGAAATGTCTGTAAAATATAAGATTCAACAGAAATCCCTACTATCTGATGAGTATATATGGCCCTAAGAAATACGTGACCACTCTCACTGGCTAAACTAAGTTGAGAGATTTTTCAGGCAAAAGTGTTCAGAAAGAGATCCAAATACCCCCCGCGTGCGCGATACATAGGTAAATCGCGAAGAAAAGGAATTTTAATATATTGAGCTATTATGTTCACTTTTACAAAAATTAAATGATTTTGTTATCGTAGAGCGCCAAAACTGACCATGAAAATGCGCACGAAAAATACAAATATGACTATCAACTGGAAGACAAGAGAAGATACCTGAGGAAGGGAATCAAGTATCAAGAAATAATTCTAGCAACTCGAATTCATTTCCATGTTGTTCAGTTGCCCATTCATAAGAATAAGCTCAATTGTTGTGGGGCAAAAGTCTATTCAGAATTAAAACTAAAACAAACCTCTATTTTTTTGTCGGGGGATGCATAAAACTGCATTATTCTTTTATTTGTTATCTGTTCAACAGTTAACACCAGAGTACATCGGTGTTGTTAGGTCCCGGATTAGGCCAGTTTCCGGTTTCCGGCGTTTTATCTCTGCCCAAAGGTTTTCAATAGGGTTTAGGACCGGTAGCATGGTGGCCAATCAACAGCATGATTTTTTTTTTTCTTGTTACTTAAGGTCGCATCAACTACTAGCTCATTAGCGACCACCATTGCTTGTAACGGTATGGTAACTGTGGGTTGACACGATAATGATGATGATAGGGGGTGAAAGGACGAAACACAATACAACCATGGCCTAGGCGGGACTCGAACCCGCGATCCTTCGGTCCGAGTTCCCTACGACACTACTGCCTTAGCGATCTCAGCCACCGGATCGGCATGAATATCTTGTTTCTCCGTAAACCACGATTGAACCGAAGCCGTTTTATAAATAAGAGTCTGGTCCGGTTGCCATTGAATTACACCTTCAGTATGCAATTGTCTTACTGATGGGATTATGATATCTCTCAGTATGTGGATGTAGTACTAAGCGGCATTTAAGTGGCCTTCGATTCTATGGATCATTCAAATCCCACGAGAAGACATCCAGCCCCAAACTGCTACTGAGAACTAGTTAATATATATATATGATATATTATATATATATATATATATAATATATATATATATATATATATACTCTTATAGATTAATAATCTAATCACGCAATAAAAAGAATGTTTAAATTCTGTGGCACATATTTTTATGACGGGTGTAGTACGTCGAACTAAAACCCCTTCTGTTCCCTCTTCCCCCTTCCCCCTGTGTGTGTGGTCCACTTCGGGCCAGCTCTCCCCCCTTGGGGGGGGTTTTCCCCCTTCACCCTCGTGTAGTTCCAGGTGAGTTGTCAGTGCGGGCGCGAGGTGCGGTAGTACGGCGTGTGTCGTCGAGCTTGGTGTGTTGCGAGCGAATGAAAAGAGCTGTGCGGCGTTCTCATTATCACTTCTTTGGGGTACTATGGAACACAGCAAGCTCGCCATAAACATATTGCGCGAGGTCACAACTGCGCATCGCCAAGTTTTAAATATTGAATTTTTTTTATCGATGTCGATAATAATAGTTTCCACCAGTTTGATGGTGATAAAAACTCTGTTAAATTGGAATATGTTTTCCATTTTTTTGTCAAAATTTCAGGTGAGTAATTACCCATCTGAAATATTTTTGCGTGGGTAGTACTACCCATCATACCCATTTCTTCCGCCGGCATCTTCGATATATCCAAAAACACCTCTGCGACGTTCACGTTTGGCATTTTTGTAAATTCCGAATGTCACTTATCCGAATTCACAAACCGAAAACACAAACTCAGAGAAGGAGGTATTTCCTCAAATCGTCTCATCTGACGAGAGTAATTACTCTGAAGAGAGAGTAACTCTTTATTCATATTATCTGAGTAACTATTTACATTACGAGATTCGTCAAAAGTTTGCTCCTGAGTATTTAGAGAAAATGCCTATTTTTATTCATATCACACATTATAGTGAAGAGCATGAAGATGAGGGTGAAAGTCCAAAAAAAATTGATTTGGTATGTGGCCTTCGAGTTCCGTAAACACGAAAAATCTCAACATGGATAACACGGGTGGAGATACAACAACGCATAGTTTCTAGTATTATTTGCATACTAGCTAAACATCAAGTACTGTTACCTTGTAAGTTTTCCAGTTTTTCCAAATTAATGTCCACAATATGTATATATTCTAAATTAATCACAAAATATATGGAGAGGTCACATTCAATAAGACGATACGACAGAATAAAAAGAATATATGACGAATATATCTGAGAACTGAGTGTTTCATAGATTCGATCCATTGGTATTTTTCTTCCCTTCTGTATATTAATTTTGAATCAATCAATAGATACATCAACTTACATGAAAACACCACAATGTCATGCACGCAATCACACCACCCTTACGACACACTTTTGCCGACAGAGATGAATTTGCAGTCATAAGCAAACATTCACCTATGTCAATTTTTAATTAAAAAAAAATTAAAAAACGGACCCAAAAAATACAAGTTAAAATGCGCCTGCACGAGCGACTTGCCCGCCCATGACGTTCGGTGCTTCTGCGAGGGCTGGCCACTTCCCTGGCTCCGCTCTCATTTCCCTTCCAAATCCAGAGAGCGGTGTACTCGCGCAAGCTCTAGCGGGATAGATAATCACAAAGCGTCAGCTCAGAATTTCACAATTAATTGTTGCTTTGTCCGAAAATATTTGACGGAAAATATGTTTTTCGGAATAAACCGAGATTTAAACTATGTTTTTTGTATTCCAGCACCTTTTCTGTCACTCATAATCGGGCATTTTACGGCACAAATGATGACGTATTAAATTTTATGTCACGAATGATTGCGTCATCACACATTCAGCCAATCGTAGCGAGAATTGGGGGCATGGAGAGCTAAACCGAACAGCCGACGACCGTTTACTCGCACGATGGCAAATACCCGAGTCGCCACAGGGAAGTTGTTTCGCAAAATTAAGTTTGATTCTGTTATAAATGTATAGTGCTGTTATACAAAAAAATATAGTATGCAACTCGTTTATAATGTTGCTTTATTACATTCGCACAAATTTGAATACTCGCTCCTAAAGTCGCTCGTTTTTAAAGCATGTACTCATTCAATAAAGGTTAAAATAAATACTAGCTAACAACAACTAATTGCATAAACTACTATTATAATGTAGCTCTCGTCGCTTTGTTGCATACATGTATATTTTATTTATTCATTTTACCTTGCATGATATTCATGTCATGAGGTAGGAACATCTTTTAACATCTTTTAGGAACATCTTTTAATGAGTTGTTGTATTTTAATGAGTTGAATTTGATAGATTTTGTTATTTATTGTATATAGCAGAAATGTAAAATTAATTAACAAGTCTTATTTAGCCTATCTCTTCTAGTAAAAATCTCTTCCTAAATACATTATATCACTCTTACGGGCGAACGGCACTTTTAACAATTCTTCTTCCTAACGTAGGAAGTTAATACAATTTTTTGCACACTTATGTGCAATATATTACGAAATCAATATCTTTTCAATTTAATATGTTCTAATCTCAGTTGATAAGTTCAATATTACTAATGTATTTCATTTTAATGGATAATTTCTTTATTTGGTACAGCAAATGCGAAATAACATCTCGAAATGTGGAACAAAACTTAGATCAACCGTCATCACATCACCATGTACACATGGCGATTGGGGTTCACCAGATATCTGTTAAGTGTCTTCTCCAAAGGACTGACATGAGTCAGGTATCCAGTGACGTACAGCAAGTTGTGCAATCCTTGTTTTTAAATCTCAGGCCAGTTGCTCTGGACGCACTGCCAACGAACTCGTAGTAGTAGATTTAGATTCAGATTTATTTAGTCAAAAAACAGTAAAAACTGTATGTGATGTATGGGGAGATCATCTGGGCACGTTTTCTTGAGTTCCAGGATCTCTCCCCATCATAAATAATAAATAAATAAATAAATAAATAAATAAATAAATAAATAAATAAATAAATAAATAAATAAATTCTAAAAATTAATTTTAAAAAGCGCGATATTAGCAATATTTGAAATAAATAGACATTTTCGTTCCCGCTCTTACCTCTACTCCTACCAATACAAGCAAAAGCAGAGTTCAACAAAACGTGCACATAATTTATTCAAGAAGAAGAGACTTGATATTATAAAATCACTATTGACAATATGCAATTTTCGAATATACACAGAGTTCTCTCAAAATTGTTCCTGCATCAATTCGTACGCGTCACTTGCAGATCCCTAAAAAAAATCTAAAGAAAAAAATTGTAGTTGTTTTTTGAGAGAATAATTGTTTGAAAATTGCCTATATTTCACGCAAAATTACACGATAACTACTCGTTTTTTTAAAAAAAAATCTGTACATGTCCGTATTTAAAGACCTGTCTTTGAAGAAAAGACTTCATTATATAAGGGAATAGTATACGTCTTCAATATTGTAATTATAGGAAGGCGGGAAACTTTGGACCATTTTTATAACATTTTGAAAAATGTAATTAAGGCCTCGTCAAAATTAACCCCAAAAATCAAAATATCCCTTTCATACTTTCAGGACCTTCGTTCATATCGATAGAGAAGTATAAATTTTGGAGAAAATCGTCTGAACGGTTTAGATATTGGCGTTGTCCACAGACGAGCTAACTCACGGACGGACTGACAAACGAACGTTTTGCCGTCAACCAATTTTTTGATATCAAGCTATAAAATCTGGATTCTCACTACGCAACATGTTAGAGGACGTAATTTATTATGTTTAGGAATAAAATTTATCCACGTTTGGATACCAGGATCACACATTTTTCTAACGAAAAGTGGTCGATTTTTGCAACAGCATTAAGATACTTTTTTTGCAGCAGCATTAAATTTTTACTATGGAAGTACATAGAAAGGTTGAACTCTCATTTTGTATTGTTCAATTCTCCTTTTGCTTGTAATGGTAGAAGTAGAGGTCAGAGTGAGTTACTATTGTGTTAGCAATGCAGAAAAATTATTATTGCAATTCGTTTACCGATGCAAATAAGTTTTCTATAACTCGGAAACTAAAATGTCATTTTTTTTTCAAATATTGCTAATCCCGCTCTTTTTAATTTTATGTTTATTTATTTATTTTAATCCTTTACTTATCTTTCAACTATTTATAGTTTAAATGACGGAAAGGGAATCTGGAACTCAAGAAAACCTGCGCAGTTAATCTTCTTCCCCATACGTCACATACAGTTTTTACTGTTTTTTTGACTAAATAAATTTAAATCTAAATTTAAAGGAAAATTAATTGTTTACTTCAAGCACTAATTACACAAAAGCTACTTATTTTAAAAAAATATTCTTGGCCTATTTAAAGATAGGATTCTTTACATCAGGTTTTATTAAGGAAAAAACATCATTCCCCCTCTTATCTATATTGTATTTTTGCATATTTATTTTCTTGCAATTTAAAAAATACACAGGTTTTACCGAAAGTGGGAGCTGTGCCATTTTTAAGCGTCCTCGATCCAAGGGAAAAATTAAAGAAAAATTGTAAGCCTTTTTTTGTTTAAATGATTTTTAATTGCTTATATTACACGAGAAATTGCGCGAAAACTGATCATAGTTTCCAAAAAATAAAAATAACGTCATTTAACGATCTGTAGGCAATCTCGTGCCTTAGAGCGAAAGTCGCTTGCCTTTCACCGAGAATTCCAGGTTTCGATTCCCAATATCGGATATATATCGGATTTCTTGTTGCCATCTCAGTCAGGGTTTCCATGAGGTTGATGGTCTGCCCCGTCGTCTTCTGTACGGAGGTATCCATTTATAAACTTGTTTGTGCCACCTCAATTGGGGCATTCTCAGCAGATGGCCGTACCATTAAAGCTGTTCTTCAGTATCTATTGTATCCTTTTAAATTTCCATTTTTTCTTTTATTTCTTCATTGCGTATGTGGTGTAAACGAGATATTCTACTACATCGTCTCAAAAAGTTCATTCGAATCGTCAATAATGTCTTTTTGATTGTTTGGGTTAGTTTCCATACTTCCGAGACATATGTGATAATACTTCCTATTAAGGTACTGTATATCGTTTTCTTTGTTTTCTTTACTGAACTTTGTTTACGTAACTGAGAGTACCACAGAATTGGATTTAGCATATTTATGACTCTTTCCCTTGATTTATCTTATTATTAATATCATTATTACTTGTACCCTCCTTTGAAACTGTGAAGCCCAAATATTTAAAATTATCAAATAATTGTATTTTATCATTTCCAATGTACAGATCATTTCCATTTTCTCCTGTTACCATACACTTCGTTTTGGACACGTTTATTGCAATCCTCATTTTTAAAATTCCTGTTTACCTTTTCTAAACTTATAGTTAATATCCTGCTCAACCACAGCCATGATGACTAGATCATCCGCGAAAAGTAGAACATCCAGGGTTGATTCTCCAATTTGCATTCCTATAACACTGTATTTCCTCCTCATTCTCTCGAAGCTTCGGCAATGAACATGTTAAAAACCTCTGCCGTAATCATTTAGAAATGATTATATCATCTAATACTTGTCCGATTACTTTCACATCTTTACTGTCTTCGTACGATTAAATGGTTTAATAAAAATGAGTATTTTTTTAGAAAAATATGAAAATGTTGAAGTTTTGTATAAAGTACACCCAAAAGTCAAAATAACCGGTTTAAACTCGTAAGGCTTCATGTTTGTCCAGATGGATCGGAGAATATCAGTTTTGAATAAAATATTCGGAACGGTTTGGGCGGTAGCGTTGACCACAGAAGGACAGGCAAGATGAGACCGACGGACAGACGGGGGTTTTGCCGTCAAATTTCCTGCTTCACCAGCAAAAGTCGATTCTGACTACGTATCGTGTTAGACGAAGTTATAAACTACACATAGAAACAAGATTTATTTACTTTTTCGATTCCAGGACCCCACAATGTGAGTTTTCTGTGGATTTCTTTTTATTTCATTTATTTAGGGCGCAGCATTACAATACTTTCTCCTTACTACGTAAATACACTATGTGATCAAAAGTATTCGGACACCTCCAAAATGGTGTTATTGTATGGTCGTGTTTTCCATGGAGGGGGCATGCACCCCTTGTTTTGTGTGGCACTATCATGGAACAGACCTACGTCGATGTTTTAAACACCTTCGTGCTTCGCACTGTTGAAGATCAATTCGGGGATGGCGATTGCGATCAATACGATCGAGCACCTGTTCATATTGTGCGGCCTATAGCGGAGTGGTTACACGACAATTAACATGTAATGGACTGGCCTACACAGACTGACTCCTACCGAAAACCTTTGGGATTATTTAGAACGCCGACTTCATGCAAGACCTCACCGACCTACATCGATACCTCTCTTCAGTGCAGCACTCCGTGAAGAATGGGCTACCATTCCCCAAGAAACCTTCCAGCACCTATTAAAAGTATGCCTGGGAGAGTGGAAGTTGTCATCAAGACTAAGGGTGGGTCAACACCTTGTTGAATTCCAGCATTACTGATGGAAGGCGCCACGAATTGGTAAGTTATTTTCAGCCACGTGTCCGGATACTTTTGATCACGTAGTGTACGTAGTATGGAGAGAAAGTAAAAATCTGAAAGTGTATTTCCAAAATATAAGACATCATATTAAATAAAACCTACATACAGCAACGGAGTTTTGTGTTGTGTAGACTTCAATGGTCTATTAATGGGGTGCCTCCAGCTAGCCTACTTCATAAATATCTCGCAAAAATCATTTAAGTTAGAGCTTAATATATAAATAATTTGCTGTACACTTCTTATTACAGTATTTAACTCCAACAATTCCTTTTATAAAATACATATTTTTTCATGTGCAAATGGCGGTAGATAACTATTAGATCCATTAAATATCATTTAACAAATAGTATCAGACAAAATATCAGTGATAATATTCCTGAACATAAAAATCATTACCTTCAATTCTGAGTCTCATCCAATCTAATTGCAGCTCTCATGAAACAATAAATAAATGATAATATCGTCCATAGGCTGCAATACTTGCACAAGTTGTAACAAGATCTGAGATAAACGTGTTTAAAGTTTTCGTTTGCATTTGAAATACAGATAACATACACCTAACAATTGATGAATTATGGAGTAACCATTTCTGAAAGTCTTCTTTGGAGTTCTTTTAATAATAATTATTATAAAAAGATATAAGAAAACGATAAAAACTGAATACGCGTGTATTTTGAGTTGTGCCAGTGTTGCCGCCTATAAATGATGTAAGCTGTAATAATATCTTACATGAAAATTCGTACTTTTAATATTATAAATCAAAATCTTAATATAATTGCAGATCATTTTACGACATTTTCCTTGATATAATATAAAAATGATACAAACTGACTCTCGCAAATGTATCATAGTGGAGGGGGGGGGGGAAATAGAAGTACGCTACTTCCGATAAATTCACGGGAACTAAAGACTCGCAATGAAAGCTCCCGGAAGCCTTCACGAAGTTGGAAAATCATTTCACTTCCACGCAAAAAAGTCTCTTTCCATGAAAAAGTATCTTTTTTAAAGGATGTTCACGTTCTTTTTCATTTAGGGCATTCTTGAGTAAAAGGCGCCGTGGAAAACGATAGCCTACGGTCCAGATGGAGCGTGCACGTGGCCTGAATGTAACATCAAGGCGAAGGGCGCACTGCAGTCCAGGGACATGATGGAGTTTGACAGGCCAACGGTGAGAGCAAGGGGGGAGGGGCGCTATTGGAGTCGCGAACCGCTGTAACCTAATCCGACAGAGCCACTTGAGAGGGATGTTCTTCGCCCCGGTCAGGTTTGAAAAGCGGGTGAGGGACTGGGAACGCACAGGTGCAATGTACAATGGCTTGGGATCATCCGTAGTCGAAATCCTCTATGATACAAGGGTTGAGTTTTTGCAAGGTGGCGGTCAACAAAAAGTAACGAAGAACATCCTTTACGATTTTTACGAACAGGTATATTTTACGTTTACCCTTCAGTACTCGCCAGTTCCTGCCCAGAAGTCTCGTGCTATGCATTCAGATGTCACCAGACTGGTACTCACTTGTACTCTCATTACTGGAAGCTTCTAGAAAAATATAAATTAATAACTTTTTCTTCAATTAGAATAAACATCGCCATTATTAAGACGATCTTATTGAAGATAAACAACATAGAAGCTGTATGTATGTATGAAAATTTCTGAAATGCAAATTTTTGCAAACAAATAATTTTTTCTAACCAACGTTTGCGTGCTTATTAGGGCTCAGCCTTTCGAAATCTCAAAGGAGTTTATTATGCAAAATATGCTTAAAATTGACTTAAGAACTTACTTTCAAAGTCTTGTTGTTTCCTCCGTGGACATTCTGCATATATTGCTAAAGTAAATATACGTATACAACGTAGAGGGTAATCGAGTTGGCTCGTATTGAAATAATGAAATTTAGTTACTATATTTTTTATCCAATATATTACGCATCAAAATAAATAGTTCAAATTATCCTGGGTCTTCCAGCTTACACCTAGTTGAATTAATCAATATGCTGCCGAGACTACTCGGTGAGATAATGGTGGTGGTTTTCAGTTGCGAATAATTGAATAACAGGGAGTGGATAATTGAATAACCATTCATTACATATATGTTTTAAATATCAAATATTCTTCAATATCAAAGCCTATGGTTTCCGTATTACAGCCTAAGTCCTCGCTAGAAGTATTTAAACTGGCAAGCCATTCAAACGCTAATTGCAATCAGAAAACGATTTCCATGTCAACATTATTCTCAAATATGAATCAGCACAACTAATTCGTTGCCGAGAAAAGGCAGTTCGTCATTAATATCTTGCGTGTCTATCACCAAATCCGCAAGTGCGAAGCGTAATAAATTATGCTGCGCATTCCGACCGATAATATTGTGCTCCATTCATTCGGAAGCGAGAATGATAGACTGCCTTCCATGCGGTACAGGAACACAGGGAATTGAATCAAAATCAGACCCTAATGAAAATCACAATACGAAATTTTAATTGAAGATACATACCAAACCATTTTACTCATAACTTAAATATAATCACCAAACTATTTTTGTCACAGTACAATTTCTATTTGATAGTCTTCAATTGCTACATTAATTGAATGTGTTTATTTTCGTGCGTAAGAAAAAAAGTTTCCAAAATTGCCATAGATATGAAATCAATCCCAATTTTTGTGTTGTATAATTGTTATTTGTGGAAAAGAACTGAACAAATTAAAAATCACGAACAATAATTAAAAAGAGCAACTAAAAATTATTTATGATTACAATGTATTACGTTCCTACAAACATCATCATCATCATCAGCAGCAGCAACAAGGTTTGGGCCTAGTGGCCCGTTCCGCTCTCAAGAGTC
>BOPP01000079.1:4390904-4438186 GCA_017312745.1 Gryllus bimaculatus | reverse complement strand
AGGAGGGGGCGCAACACGCGGCGTGCCATGAAGCAGCAGGTTAGGAGCGACGGGGACGTAGGGGAATGGGGGAGTTCATGGAACTACGGAACGGAGAAGTTTGCAACGAAATGGATTACGGCACGGGCTGGCATGGAAGGGTATGCGCCAGTGAAGGTCGGCAGAATAAGAGTCCATTGTATTTATTTGGAAAGATACGGCATAGTTTGCTTTCAGATTTAACTGTAGAAAATATTTAAAATGTCTCATCGATAATTTTAAAAAATCAAAAATTTCCTCTCCAGTTGTAAACATTTACTGCACTCCTTCAAAAGCATTTTTGAAAAAATTATCGTATTTTTCCACTCAATTATTAAAACGAGTCACCCCACTTCTCCACTCAGACGGGTGCTCCCTAGAACCCACTGTTTGGTGCTCTGATGATTAACAAGTAGTTTCATACATCATTGCTTTCTTCATTTCTTCCTTTACCTTACAAGTTTTTATTAGTTTTGAATACCTCATCTTTACCTGAATCGTCCAGTGAATATCATTCTTTCACTTCTTCTCCTAGGATGTACAAACTATGGATATAAACATGTCTATTATTGCGAATGAAGAAAAGTAAGAAAATGAAAACACAAAACGACAATTTAACAATATCTCAAATATTAACGTACTAAGCTATATTTACAATATTTGCATTCAACACCAACAGTGAGAGATTTAAATGATAATTTGAATTTCAGTTCATGATAGATTCATTATCAAGTTAATAGTACAATCCTGCGGGCAATATGTTGCCTCGATTCGCATGAGTATTCTTAGGTTTCAATTGTTAAGCAATTACACGTACATAGTGCCATGATTGTTGTTTGGCATCCCCAAATTGAGTATTTAAAATTGAAAGTTCTCAAAAACGTTTCTTCGACAGAGCAATATATATTACGGAAATTCGAATTAGAATCATCGCTGTAAGGGGTTTGTAGGTTGCTAAGATCTTCTATTGGCTGGTTGATGATTATGATTCGAATTATCACGGTTTAATAACATTTATCATCAAAAAATTGTAAAAAACTATATGTGACGTAGGAGAATTATATTATGCATACGTTTACTTGACCTCCAGAATCCCTAATCCACTCTTACTATACATAGTTCAATTGTGAATAAAGGTACCAACAAAGCGTGATTAGCAACATTTGAAAATTAGAAATGTGTTCTCGCGAGTAATAAAAAAATAATTTGCATTGGCAAACTACAGATTTGATTTAATAGTATTGCTAAAAAAATTCACTCTTCTTGTTCTATTTCTACCGCAACTAACACCTAGTGGGTCTCAACAGCATATACTTTCTCGCATTATATCTAACTTTTGCCATTTTCGAAAAATCATTATTTTCAATGACTGCTATTTTTTAAGTGTTCATTGCGCTATCAAAGTACAAAGTTTAATAAAAAACTGTCGAGCCATTTTTGAGAAACTTTAAAATGTTGCTAAGGCTTCATGTAAAGTACCCACAAAATTAAAATATCCTTTTAAACGCCCATTGCCTCCAGATCGGCCAGATCGAATAGCAATTTTGGAGAAAATAGTGTGAACAGTTTAAGAGCTAGAGTTTTCCAAACTGACGGGCAGACTGACGAATTTGACTGACGGACGAAGGGACAAACGGTTTTGCCGTCAACGAAAGTTTCGGTCTAAAAAACTCCCAGAACCTGAATTTTGACTATACGTGTTACAGGAAATAGTTTATCACACATAGGAACAGGATTATTATTATATTATTTATTTATTATTTTTCCATTCTAAAGCCCCACAATGAGTTTTTTCTGTCGAAAAATCGCCGATTTTTGAAGCAACATGACAATACTTCGTCTTTAGATCACTACGTAGCAATGTGAGAAAGGAAAATAATCAAACGGGACCATGGTATAACAGGAAACTTGACATAGAGCATGTAACGTGAAAACGTATTTATACTTGAACGAATTTAATTCACGTATTTATTACTCTTTAAAAATTCAAAATGATGAAACAGAATTTCAGAAAAAGAAACAATCCATAAGTAACGTCATCAATCAAAAATCTATACGTAATACATAATTAAATTAATAATGATCTAACTTAATTGTAAATTTTTGTATAATTTTTACATGATATATTAGGATTTTTGTGCAATTATGATCCATTTATATGTATTTTGAAAATATCACACGAACATATTCCATAAACCTAGATCACAAGTTCTCAAGCCGTTAATCTTGTTTCCCGCGCAGAAAAGATAATTATTGTTGACTACATTAGTGGCAAGATGGCCGGTCATCGATGGATGAGGCGATGACCAAACAAAATTAGAAAAAATAATGCATTTTCAATATTTTACAGAAGAATTGAATATGAAAAAAAATTACGGATATTTGAGTGGCAACAACAAAAGTAAACAGCTGATAAATAGTCGTGAAACGACGACATGCATACAAAGGATTTGCCAATACTAGCGCATAAAATTCACTATTCGCCGCGGATTAGGGCGTCTCATCCGGCCGCTGCTTATCGTATTCAATTGCATGGCGAAAAGTGCTCCCGTCATCGCTGTATTCGTAACATCCCGGCCATTCCGGATCATGCGTAGTGACACGCTTCATTAGGATGAAGTTTGAACTTCTGAGTGAAACGGCGCGTTGCTTTTGTGTGCTTCCAGATTCTTGCGTGCTTTTATTGTATTTGTTATGCCTTATAACCCAACCAAACGGAGTGAAGGACTGGCGATGAGGGCAGCACTGTACTTTGTTTTGCTTCGGAGACAAAGTGACATATCTATTGGTATACTCAGTGTAACTGAAAAAAAAGCACTGATCTACACCAAGGTCCGAAGACCTATACATGGTCCTCTTGTAATGTCATCTTAGGCTCAACATTACCCGTTAAATTCCATTTAGAACGACGGGGAAATGCCAACTCGTTCAATAATTATAATAAATACTGATAACAATATAAAGAAAGGAAGTATTTTGAGCCCCTAAAAGTAACCACATATTCCAGTCATGTTACAAACAAATTCTACAACATGAGTACATTACATTATTCGATGTAATGAAAAACATCCATAATTTTTTTTAACTTCCATATTTCCTCAAAATACACCGCATTGGTGATGTGTTTCAAATCATTATTGCCTGATCAAATTATTAAGTGCTTTCTGTGATTAAAGTAATGTGTGTATGGATAATTATAAAGAAAATTAATTGGGCTGATTAATTAGCATTACGTACAAGGTTATGCAAAAATGCTTCATTATTTTGGAACAGAAAGTTGAATGCACCAGACTACACCACATCGGCGTTAGCCCGCGACGCAACTGTCGCTGTTGTTAGTTCTCAGATACGCCGGGATCTCATCAGTCCTACACTTCGCTTGGTCGTGTTATACGTAAGCGTCCCGAATGTGCGACAGGACGCGATTCCCAAGTCAAACAACCAAAGTTAAAACCTTGCAAAGAGATGCGCCCCCGCTCTGTGTGAGCGTCAAGCGCCGATAGCGACGCGAACGCTCCTCCGAGCAACATTGTTGCAGAGGTACTCGAGGGTAAGATGGTAAATTTCTCTAAAATCGAATGACATATGAGTACGTAAACTATGAATCTAATATAAAAATAGATTTTTGGAAGGCCTCTCTCCCCACACAAACCTCTATAGCCAAAGCTTTTTTTTGTGTGTGTGTGTGTGTGTGTTTTTCATTAACTTTACATAAGATTTTCCATATAAAAAAAAGAAAAATAAGAAAATAATTTATACTATCAACATATTTTTTTAAATCTTTTCTCGGAACCAAAATACAAATGAAAAAATTGTTTTTAAAGCAATTAACAAACATTATTTTTACTGCGTTTTTGAACGCGGGAACAAGCGCGAAAAAACAACACTTTCTTTTGAAATATCGGTTGTTTTGAATTTCTACTTTCTCGCTCTTACTTCAGTAAACTTACTTTCAGGTTACTTACAGTTACTTTCAGGTTCAGTAAAAACTACTGCTGGACGGATTGTTTCCAGAGACCTTTTCATTAAGAATCCGAGAATTTATTCATGCTAAATCAAAGATATCATAAAATATTTGGACGGTCCAGCATCTCGATGCAGATTTGACAGAGAGAGTTCGTGCCAATTGTCACCCCATTCGTATTTAAAACGAGCATTTATTTTGACTACCTATCGTTGAAGGTAAACATGAAGAATTAGCTATTATTTCGAAAACTAACATGTCAAAAAAATAATATTTTGGCATTTTATATAAAATCCTCAAATATTAAAAGTCACAAAATATTACACAAATAAATCAATTAATACAACACAAAAGAAAAAGAAAACTTCTAAAAAGTCAAAATAACTGCTCCCACCGTTCTAGTGTTAAATAATGTTTTAATGGTTCAAATATTAAGAAAAAAATGCTGAACATTTTTACATAACCAAAAAAAGAAAAAAGATTTTAATTTCTCAAAAAGTCTCACACAATGTAATCATCATGAAATCTAAATGATTAAAGGAAAATCATCATATTCAATTTCACAAAAATTGTTGCATGTGTACATTCATCACGCATTTCAACAAAAATACAAATTCTTGTGAATATGAGATAAGGTTTCTCAAAACTTTGAAAAAATGTTTCAAAGTGGTACAATTTACATAACCAATTTTAAATTAACATCCATTTGGTGCTAATTTCATTATCTTATTTGATATACCATTTCTGCATTTAGTCACATTAATTTTACTACAAATTTCAATTTGAATTAATCATTGCAAAAATTATTTTATTTCATATTCATTATAATTAAAAAAGGTAGGTATATTCATTTACTTATTAATTATATTTTTTAAACGTAACTATTTTAAATGTTAAAACAGAATACTTTGTATTTAAGGCGTTCAGATGTAAATAAAAGTAACTGATATTTTACGTTGAAGAGAAATATACGTCAATAATCCCCCTGTTTCGTCCGAAGTGTTGGATTCCATTTTGTACACCCTAGCACTTCATTTATCATCATATTTCGCGGGGAACGCGAAAGTTTTCAGGTATGTCCTGCGGGGCATACCTTTGGGGCTTTCACTACAATGTCTCCACGATAATATGGCGACAATCGGTTTTCAGGTGCAGAAGCTGGGGCGCCTGATAAACTAGTGACCGGAGCGCTGCCGCTAACCATCGCGACGCTAGAGGACACGGAGCGTCACCGGCCACTCAGTGAAGTAACTAGCATCCGGCAACTCCGCGTGCGCGTGGAAGTGTATCGTCCACCGCGCGGGCCCACGCAGTGATACAATTGCCTGGATTTCGGGCACGTGGCACGAAACTGCAAGCGCCGCACGCGCTGCAAACAGTGCGGGGAGCTGCACGACGCCGCGCAGTGCCCGCTGGGGGAACACCCCCCAGTGGAAGAGCGCAAATGCGCTAACTATAACGGCGAACGACACCGCGCTAAATACAAGAGTTGCCCCGAGTATAAGCGCCGTTGTTTCAGGGGAAACCTAGCGCAAAAACAACGGCAGGAGCGACTCCAGCGGGACCGCCAGCGACGCGCCCGCATTCAGGAGAGAAGAGCGGCCGACACACAGTCGGAGGCGTCGCGATGTCCCTCGCGGGAGCGCGAACCTTCGCGCCGCCGCACCCCTACGCCGCCACCGCGGCCCCAGCGTTCGCCCAGACGCGAACGCCGACGCGTCCAGCAGATGCAGCGACGCCAGGAGCGAACCTACTCGGACGCCCTGATGCAACGCCCCTGCCACACGCGGGAGCGCCAGCCGACGGCCGCCGACGCAGCTCGCGAGGAGCGCGATGCGCGTCTGCAGCGGCATAGGCGGACGGCGGAGAGCGTCCCAGTGCCCTCCACACTGAGTGAGCAGAAGCGCATGCTGCACAACACTCTGGACGATCTCGCCCGAAACGGGATCGGCCCGGATCGCGTCATGCAGGCGCTCATGCGATCCGTCACTGGTTGCGATCCAGCAGAGTGGGCATCGGTCATGCTCAAGGTTGTCATTACACTACTTGAGCATGCACACGAAACCGCTGCGGCGGAAGCGACGGGGGAGGCACGCTCATCCTCACCCGCACCACGTCCTTCCCACCCCTAAGTAATGGCTAGCTCTACTTTTTACAGGAACAGCGGCACCGTTGTATTTTGGAACTGTAACGTCATCTGCTCGTGAGCGAAGCAGTCAGAACTGCACAGTTTTCTCGCTCGGCGCAATATATCAACCATGATGTTGGGGGAAACATGGCTTAACCCGCATCTTTCTTTAAAAATTCCAGGTTTCTACTGCTACAGAAACGACAGAGCAGCACAAGCAGCAATCGCGACAGACGCCCACAGAGGGGGCGGCACTGCAATACTAATAAGACGCAACGTATCTCATTATGTTACAGCACTTCCGCAGCTGCAGCACGCCGAGGCCTCTGCTGTTGTCGTTCAGACAGAGCGAGGGCCGCTGCGTCTCATCTCCATCTACGCACGCCCCGACCGCACCGCGGAAACGTGCGCCCTGCTAGCTGCAGATATTGCAAAACTAGTAGAGGCAAACACAACTCCAACACTTGTGGCTGGCGATTTTAATGCCAAACACACGGCCTGGAGCTCCCGCATCACCTGCCCCCGCGGCCGTAAGCTGAAAGCAATCGCTGATGCAAACGGCTGCGACATATACACTCCTATTGCACCCATCTATTATCCCTATAGAACGAACGGCAAGCCTCATACTTTAGATATTGCGCTCTGCTGAATACTCCATTACCCTCCCACACTAACAACCACCTATGAGCTTTCCTCTGACCACTTCCCAGAGATAGCGGATATGAGGCGCGGCGGCCTGACCCTGTCGACTGCACTCACGACGCAGAAGAGGCGCACGGACTGGAATTCCAGACGGAGCTGCAGCAGCGCATACCAGATGCAGGTTCTGTCAGGACCGCAGCAGATAGAATCTGAAGCACAAAAATTCGCCGGAGCTGTGACTGACAGCCTCAACGCAGCACCTGAGAAGCAGCATTCCTCTAAGAAAGAGCAGACATTAACCCCGTTTCTAATTAACTTAATTTATAGGAAAAACAGGGCGTGTAGATTGTGACAGAGCACGCTACACCCAGCGGGAGCTAAACCGATTGAAACGTAAAGTTGAAATCGAACTAGCTGAATACCGCAATCAAAAATGCGCTAAATTGTTGTCAGGTCTCAACCCTGAAGATAATTCACTGTGGCGAGTCAATCGCATGCTTTCCAGGACTCCAATAACAGTGCCGCCGCTTCAGACCAGCACAGGAGAGTTCGCAGAATCAAACGAGGCGAAAGCGGAACTCCTAGCTAATGTCTTAGAATTTCAGTTTCAGCCGGTCAAGGAGGCGCCGCCAATACCGCACGTTACCGCACGTTATCGAAGTACAACAAACGGTAATGGCGGCCTTGCACGTGCCCGCCGACGAGCTGTTTCGCTACAGAAACTGAAGTTAAAGTGGCCATCTCGGAGCTGAAAACTAGAAAAGCTCCAGGCCCCGACGGCATCTCTAACGACGTCCTAAAGAAGCTGCCACAGCAGGCCATAGTGTTCTTAGTCGCTCTGTTTAACGCTATATTTATGTTTCAACATTTCCCGAGTCAGTGGAAGCATGCACATGTTCTAACTTTTCAAAAGCAAGGGAAAACCCGAAAAAGCCCGAGTCATACAGGCACATATGTCTACTAAATACGGTCGGATAGCTCTGTGAAAAACTAATCCAAAACAGAATTCTAAAATATGTTTCAGAAAATTCACTCTGAAATAAGGAGCAATTTGGCTTTCGCGCGAGACATAGCACAACGCATCAGCTTGTGCGAATCACGGACCGCATAAGACGCAACTTCAACGAGGGACGATTTACAGGTGGAGTGTTCCTCGACGTTGCCAGCGCCTTTGACAAGGTCTGACACGTCGGCCTCCTTTACAAACTTCACTCCATGAACTTTCCTGTATACCATGTGCACCTTATCCACTCGTACCTAGAAAACAGAACGTTGCAAGTGACGCTTCTGAATGCCAAATCTACCCGCCGCGCCATACGGGCCGGAGTGCCACAAAGGAGCGTGATTGCTCCTACACTCTTCAGCCTCTATGTGCGTGATATTCCCACCCACCCTCAAATTGAGCTCGCCTTATACGCAGACGATACGGCTGTAATAGCCACGTCGAAAAATATCGAGCTTCTCCAGAAGTACTTGGATCAACATTTGCCACTTATCCAGGAATGGCTGAAACTGTGGCGGGTCAAAGTCAATGTGAGTAAGAGTGCAACTGTAATCTTCTCACGAAGACTGCGATTCACGCGGCCAAGGCCGCTCGCGCTATGCGGAGACGCGATTAATTGGGCAAAATATGTTAAATATATAGGTGTCACATTAGACAGCCCACTTACATTTAATCTGCACATCGAAAATGTGCGAAAGAAAGCGCGGCAGACCCGAGGCAGATGGCGAAGCTTGTTTCACAAACAGAGCAAACTGTCAAAGGCAAACTGCCTCACGCTTTATAAAGCAATAATTAGGCCGCAAATGGACTACGCATGCCCAAGTTGGGCAATTGCAGCAACTTCTCATCTGAATAAACTGCAAGTATTTCAAAAATCACATAAAAAATATCGTGTTTGTTTTTTGTTTTTTTAAGCAGCTGACTCGGAAAACCCTGTCTTTTCCGAGATTGCCTCATACCAACCCGATCAAAGGGCCACGTATAGGCGACCGAAGCTCTTCCTGGAGTAAGAGTAATCTGAAACAGAGAAATGAGACTTAAAACATAAACAACGCAATGCGCGCGCCGGTAAACTAAAGTCATCTTTTGACCTTCTGTTTTTCATGTTGCAGGATAGACCATAGATGCCCGTAAGGGTAGGAATGGTCCCACCGCGGTGGCGTGAACGTACATTGCACTTTCCGTGCGTTCACAAAACTGCACAAAGTGTTCTGCTAGCGTTCATATTCAAGGATGAATCGCGTAGACCAAAATCTCGGAGCATGAAATTGGACACAAAATCTCAGTGTCATGAAATGGACACGCGTAACAATGCGTTATTGTCTTTAGTAGAACACTAATACATCGAAATTAAAAAAACACGAATTCACTAATTAAGAGAATTCACTAAATTCGAAAACACTAATTAAGTTATATAAGCCTAAATATAAGGTTAATTAAAACAGTCAACAAAGTACTAAAATTAAGCACAAATAGAGTGTAAAGAATAGACTTATGAAATATTTTTCATTCTAATATTCATAACCAAAGCTAGTAGTTTCTAATGACACACCATAAAAAACCTTGTTTTTGAAGTTATTTATCTTGAATAGTTATTAAACACAGAACTTTTTATTTCACTTTCCATACGATAGAAGGGTGAATTAACCTCTCTGAAAGGTCTTGCATTTAGTTTCCAGCATCCAAATTTTGAGCCTACAAGGAAAGAACTCCAATCCAGTAAGGGCAATACATCGGGAGGGTAAACATAAGAAAGCATGGGATTCCCAACTGTTTTCTTGCATTGTCCTCTTTTAAAAGAATTGTTTGCTTTATCGACCTCCTTACATTTCTTTCTGTACATAAAGTGTACGTAATACTGGCACAAAGAATAGTACATGAAAGATAAGACTAAAAGATAATTTTGCATACAGAAATGTTGATAAAGAACCCAGTTTCCAATAATCAAAGACACTTTTGCTTCCAATTGTAAGTAGTTTACTTTCGTCATTATTGAGTAATAGTCGCAAAATGTAATTTACGCTGAGCATTTCTTAAGAACTGGACAAAACATTTCGGCAGTGTGTGGTGTGGATAATATTTTGTTGCATGATAGAGTAACGTGAGTACATAGTTACAATTTCTTGAGTTTTCTAAACATTTTAATGAATGATAAATGAAAAACAGGAGTTGTTTTGTAGCTTCATGTCAGAAAACAAGTAAACATCTACTTCATTAAAAATTTGTTATCAAATTTTCGGATCTTGATCATTATCATACTGCTCAATGATCAGTCCATATTCAGTTAATGACCCACAGTCATGCCTTTAAAATTCATTCACTCCCTTTAAAATGTTATTGATCTTAAGAGAGGTGACCTACCCTGCTGAAAACCCCTCATGTACATTCAAAAATGTTTTAACAACAACTTCAATTTGGAGGTCAAGTCACATACATCACTACCAAGCTATGTAGTATGTAGACAAACAGCATCCAAGGTTCCATTGCTTTAGTAGGGTATTTCAAGGTGAGAAAATTAAATAATTTGTCACATATGAAGTGGCTTAGATCATTCAAATACTCTAGGGATTTGATACAATTTGAAATTTAAATTACAAAATAACATTGAGATGAGCTCATAATAACATAAACTTTCAAGAATGATAAAAAGTGATTCAGAAGCTTGTCCAAATACACAATTAAATTTTGAGTGATCAACTTGAGCATATGATGACATACATGTGACTTTAAGCAGAGAGTATATATTTACTCTCTTTAGACTTTAAGCAGAGACTTTAAGCATTGAATTTTACATTTTCTCCAGTACATTTTAGCAATAAAATAATATTTCTCTATTTATTACTAATAACCTTGAATCTGTATTTCTAATGTTTCAAATATACACATTCTATACCGTAGTAGTTGTATATACATTCGATGCAAAAAGTTGGATATTACTGGTCAACATAGTTTTTCATAAGAAAAAAAAAGATTTCTAAAGCAATTTCAATATTTTCGTAATAGAGTCCTGAAGATATATTGAAGGAAGAAAAAACAAACGAAAAGATATCATACAAATAAGCGTCGTTTTGGGCATTTAAAAAGGGAACATCCTATGTTCCTGAGACGCCCCGTATCTCTCCTCCCCCCACTTCCCCCGTCGCATCAGAATGGTAGACCTCGACATTATTGTAGTTTTAAAATTTACCAGAGGCTTCATGTAAAGTACCTCCAAAATTAAAATATCGGTTTCAAATCCCAGGGGCCGCGATATCAGCCGGAACGATTGTGGAATATCAATTTTGGAGAAAATCGGCTGAACGGTTTATGCGCTAGAGTTGTGCATAGACAGATGTTTTGCCGTCAATCGATTTTTCGGTTTGAAGGGCGCACAAAACATGGATTCTGGCTTCACCACGTGTTAGAGGAATTTTTGTTCTATATTTAGCAACTGGATATATCCACGTTTTCGTTACCTGGCTCGGCAATAAGAGCTTTTGTGTCGAACATTTTCCAGTGCACGATTACAATACTTTCTCTTCTTGCGTTAGTAAATGTGAAAAAGGAAAAATGAGCCGTCGCCCACCTCTGAAGAACGTCGAATTCCCATCCGGAACTAAAAGGCTAAGGACAGAAAGCGCGGTTACTTTAGTGGATACATTTTTGACGTTTCTGGAATTTTTAGAGAATTATACAATTTACCGTCCTTTTAGGGCATTTGAAAAACAATTTAAGAGTATTTTATAGATCATTTTTGACAATGTTTCAGGACATCAAAATCCGCCACTATAGTTATTATATTTCCCCATCTTAAGGATACTATATAAATGCCCGACTGGGAGTCTAGTGTACTCGGTAAATTACGATAGTTTTTTATTCATAATGTTTTGGTCGAATGTGTCACATTACAGAGTATGTAGAATGATGCAGGCTCAACTCAGCTCATGCCGCGATACGATTTTTTAAAACAAATTTTTAATGATTTTCCGAAAATATTTTTGCTTGAAAGTTCCGTGACAAGTTAAAATTAATACTTACTGAAAAAGAAATTAGGGGGGAGGGTCCTCCCCCTCTCCTCCGTGGATCTGCGCCAAGCTTAATTAATGAATCAATTTAATTTAATTTAATTACTGTAACTTGAATTTAATTGAATTAATGTCCAGTGCATTTCTTCACCGCTTTTGGGCACACTGCGACTGCAGTGTTGCAGCATCGGTCGGCGTGTTCTACTTCGATGTGGATGCGCGTGCCAATGCGATCGTGTGCCAGGAAGGAGTGTGTGACGTACGGCGTTGCAGGCTCCCATCAGCCGGCGTGCCACCATTGGCTCCCGTAGCTTGCTGTCGCACGCTAGCAAAGACAAAACAGTGAAGACGTGAGCGCGGATTGTGGAAATGTGCCTGTACGCATGATGTATCTTGGCTGTCTATTTGTATCCTTGTCAGTTGACAATGCTGGGATGCGATTTACCGACCTTGCCTATCTCGGCAAAAACGACCCTTGATAGACAAAGTAATTTTAAAGCACATTTATTATGATTTAATTCATTGAGATTTCTCAGATGTATTTATTCAAATAAACATCCCACCGCTATTAGCATATCATATTGTTATTTCAAATTCCTGCCAACTTATGGAAATCCCATAATGTGGCATTTCTTTCAAGGGAATGGTATGTAGAGGTTAAGAAACATAACGTTCCGAATATTTGACAAAAGTGTTTGCTATGGCTGATGATGACGATGATGTGATATTTGAGGTAAGTTTAAATATTGTTTAGTTTAGATAGTTATACTATCTATCTTCGGTTATCAAATGACATTTCCATTACATTTGCAACTGTTTAATATGTTACTTTAGCTTTCATATTAGGCGCATGCGCGTTCTGACAGTTTTGTACCTTGTTTGAATTTGTTTTGTGAAAAGCAAGGGTGAAAGCTACAGAAAACAGAATTAATTATATTATTGAATAGGGGCTAGTCAGCCGTGTAAGCAGCATTCGGAACTGATACCTCATTGGGAAAGTGTAAAATCATTTTTAATCTAAATCCACTGAGCTTTTTATGTTACTGGTCAATTTTTGTAACCTGGTTTTCTATTATTAATTCAGTAAAACTCTTGGATGTTTAGTTATAAATGTATCATTGAAATATCATTTATGAAATTTAAAATTTTGCTAGCAAAAACTGAAAACAAGGATGTATGTTTTAGGTAGGTTGATTTTTAAAATCTACCTGTTATAATTAATTTGGTTGGTGTTACCGATTGTGTCATTTACACGTCATTGACCTGTAGCAGATTTTGAATTGTACCGTCATCGTGGATATGCCATGCATGCATTTGCTAGATGCATTCAGTTTTCTTTTGAATTGACAAATTCAGCTCGTTTGACAGTTATGTTTTGCTGTATGATTAATACGTTTTGTGATGTTTGTAAGTGGTAATCCTATAGAGTTCAGTGTAAGTTTTTTATTCAGAGTTGTTAACATAAATAATCATTTGAATTATTGCCTTATTCTTTTATTACCTATATTCTTTGGGTAAATGCAAGAGAGATTACTTTTTTCTGGCTGCATAATCATTGTTTACATTTTCTTTTAGGGGAGAGAACTGCAGAAATATCTAAATGAAATTGGATATAAGGATTTTGAAGTTGCAAGCCCAAATGAATCACTTCCAACATCTCCTAGAGAGGTAAGTGGATTATCTTTTTCATTATCTTTGAGTGTGAGTTTATATATAATTTAGACACAAAATTGCACTCTGCCGCTTCATCACTAAAATATATTTTCTCCATTAGGCGGTGAATTCCTTTTATCGTTCAGCTTCAGATTGGTTGAGGCGTCCATGGATATCAGATGTAAAGCCAATGGTATTTCAAAAATATCAGTTATCTTTCTTCTTACCAAGGAAGATGACCATCGAGAGATGATTTATGTTTTCCCTAAATTTTATTTTCAGGACCATATGGTTCTTTGTAAGCATATTGAACTCATTTTAGAATGCGGCTTGATTTTTGAAGATGATGTACACTTTGTTAAAAATGTTCTACCCAGTTCACAAACTGAAAACCAAATTGCAAAGTAAGTTAATGAACAGTTAATTTCACATTTCTTACATTTTTCTTTTGAAGTTACCACAAATTACGGATTCTTGCTTGTGTTAGCATATGTGGAATAACAGAGATATGCGTCCATTATTTCCAGCAAGAGAACATTGAATAGTGAAGTACTGAACTTGCCTTCCCCTTTTAACTGGCTGACTCATAGTTTAGGGAATGAAGTTATCTGGCCAGTGACAGGATCCTTAATGTTTTGTGCTCTATGGAGTTGGAGGAAAACTCGTCAAAATGCTCAAAACCTTGTACATCAAAAAAATCTCTTACAAGCAATGAAAGATTTGTATGTAGTTTTCTGGAAGTCAATGAAATTATTACAGGAAAATGAACTGATATTGCGGGGATTTACTCTGTGAGTTTCCAATATTTATATCAAGCTTATTTTACCATAAAGAAATTATGCAGTGTTTCATGAAAATATTCAATACCAATTGTGTTCTAGTGCCAAGACTGGAAGTACAGTATCTCGCCTTGAAAACTCAGATCTTCCGTGTATGATTCGAAAATGGGATTCATCTCCTGGCCTTCGCATAGCTGTAGCAAAAACTTTAGTTGAAGCAATAACCACACTGTCATGTGCCACTCAACAACTTATCAGTTACTGTCCATTGTTTGGTCAGCTGGATAATCCAAGTCATTATATGTCTTATCTTGATGAAAAAACTTTAGGATTGCTTCAAGAGGAGGAAGAATTAGGTGTGAAGCTCAGTCATTTGAAGGTGCAATTTCTTTACTTCTTTAATAGTTTGATGAGATCAATTATAGAATTATCAGTTTCCTTATTATGTTTTATAAGCTTATTTGTTCTGGCTAATTTTGTTTCATTGGTTACAAGTTACACTATATAAGTATATTTAATTAATTATTATATTCCTTAGGTGTATGAAAATGTGTATCTTTTTCTTCAGAGGCTGCATCACGTATTTCTACTTCTTCAGTCAGAATTCTTAAGGCGATTAGCTCTCTGTTTCTGTCCTGAACTGTGGAGGTGGCAATCATTAAAGCAGGTGAAGAATGTAATGCAAACTGTATGCAATGTAACAAAAACAGCCTCACATATTCATTCAAATTTAATAAAAGAGTATCAAATCTTTTATTCATATGGTACCTGTGAAAAGATTCAAGATAACGCCCTTCTGCTGCCCATTCAGAAATCTGATTTTTTCAAAACAACGGATTTGCAAGATGCCATAAGAAGTGCTAGTTTACATCTTCAAGTTTTATTATTAAACACTAGGACTTTAGAAGAGAGGTTGGAAATCAAAGAACAAACTGTACAGGAGAATGAAGATCTTGAAGATGTGATAACTCACTTATCAAGTATAATCCAAGAACTTGATGCATGTCGAAGCTGTTGTGAAGAAGGAATAATCCAAATAAAAAAATTAACAACTCTTGAAGCATTGCCAGAACCTGAAGGAAGTGAAAGGATCATTGATAAAATTGATAGTAGTGATGCACCATTGAAAGTTGTGCAGGTAGGCTATACAGATTTAGATCCTCAAGTGGAAGATGAAGTTTTTGAAGCTGTAATAACTGAAGATATTGACAGTGAATCTACAGTTTCATATAATGAGGATGTTATTAAAAATGAACAAATGCAGTATGAAAAGGCAAAACAGCTCTCTAAAAAAATGATGCAAGAGTTGAAATCTGTACTTGTTATCAAAGCACAAAAATGGAAAGAAAGGGAAGCAAAAGCATTACTAGCAAAACAAACCTCTCCCGAATTGTCTCCTAATAATGATCGATCTTCAGTTATCTCTGTTGCAACAGCTTCTTGTTCTGCTGTGATGGTTGCTACGACTTCTGCCACCCAAACTTCTACTATTGCCACTACCTTAATTTCTGCCTCTACTGCTACTACCTCAACCTGTGTCTCTCCCACTATCAGTTTTAATACAGATCAAGGAAAAAATGAAATTCCATCAAAAAGTATCTCGGAGATGAAATATGGTCAGCCTGTTGATAAAGTCTCTCAAGTTTTGCATACAAAACCCAAATCAAGTAGTCTACACAGTAGCCCTCGCAGAAAAGAAAGTCCTCAACACAAGTTAATTCATGGATATGCAGGAAGTGAATGTTCTCTGGAACGGTGTGCAGATTCTCCCGTATCCAATGCGTTCTCATCATCTAGTTCTCAAACAATATCGGGCAGGAGCCCAAAGCATGTTTACGCTTCTGAAACATTTAGGCCATTGCAGAATGATTTGCAATTCAGTGTGGGACTTCATTTGTCCAACGATGCTCTTGCCAAGTTTCAAGCTCGTAATTTAGGAGGATCTGACACCTTTTCAGGAACCGGAGAGAAATCAAGTAGTGAAGAGAGTCTAGTTGAAGATCAATAGCATTTTCCTGCGTCATTTACGCAGGTTATTAGAAGGAAAGTTTAAAGATACACCTAATGTTGGCACACAAGATAATGCAATTAATTTTAGTGATCTCATATTACACATATTCATGAACTGCAGTTTGTGGATATGGTGGAATGAAAATGCTCTTGTTATTTATCACTGAATATATGAGGTGAAATTGTTATTGCTTCTGATAATCTTTAAAAACTAGGCACGTCAATAAGCGAGATTGCAATTTATAGTACTAATAAATTTGTTGAAGTAAAAGGACAAACTTGATGTAGTTCCTATTAAATGAATACTAGTCGATGTATTTTGTCTTCAAAATTTGTGAAACACTGCTTCTCTCTGGTGTGAGATATGGTTATCAATTTGTATTTATGTACCTTGTTTGATTTTTTTATTTAAATTACATGGCAAAAAATACTAACCTAATGGAGCAATGTGAATGTAAGGATATCTAACAGAAATTATGCTTTAATAATGCATAAGATATTTACCGCTGTTATTAATTTCCACACCTAGAGCCACAGAACTGCTGAACTTATTAGACTTACTAGACTGAGTAAACATAAACTTTTAAACGAGTAAACATTTTTCAATTTTTATAATTTTTTAATTTTTACTTTTATCTATGCCCAGGTCTTAGTTCAAAGAACTTAATTGTTGTTTTAAGTTTATTTACTTTCTCAACCCATATAATTATTTCAGTTGTGTATATTTGTAAATATTTTTGTTTTAATTGTTATGTCTGAGTAGGTTGGTGCAGTATTAACATTAAAAATGAATACTGTTACTAGGTAAAAGCACAAAACATTTATGCAGTTAAATGTTGTATGAATGAGATTTTTAAAATTACAAATTTCTTCATAACCCAACTTTTCAGAAGAGAGAAGTGTTATTTTATGAATACTTTCAAAAAGAACTAAAATAATAAATATTAAATTAAATGCAAATGATGTCAC
Source organism: Gryllus bimaculatus (assembly GCA_017312745.1). Taxonomy (NCBI): domain Eukaryota; kingdom Metazoa; phylum Arthropoda; class Insecta; order Orthoptera; family Gryllidae; genus Gryllus; species Gryllus bimaculatus. The sequence continues at coordinate 4,421,016 of BOPP01000079.1, read as the reverse complement.
ATTCTCTTGTTCCCTACTTCCAAAAATGAGAAATATTCAAGAAAATAAAATTTTGTTGGGTAAAGAATTACTCTAAGTTGTATCAAAGGTCAGAAGAAATTCAGTTGGCATAATTAGTATTGTGTTGTTAATAATCGAGCACAATGTGTTGTTTGTTTAATATGGCCAAGTTGTTTATTTCAAGTAGAATATTAAATAGTCAAAATCTGTAATTAGATTCAATGACATTTTAAGCTTCCAACACTATACATGGCCTTCATTGCAGTATTCTCTAATCATTTTGTAGTTATGAATGCAAATAGCCTAATACAGTAGATCAAAATGCTAAAGAGGTGCACATCTAAAAGAGGGCTTGAAGTGATTGTGTGGATTGTGACCTTTGTTTTGATTGCATTTATGTTCCTTTCGAAATATACCTGAAATAAAATGCTTCGGCGGTGAGTAAAAAGTTGATTATTATTTTGTGAATGTGTTAGAAAATTGTAAGACTTAGAAATGTCTGCAGTGCAAAAACAAAAGTTTGAATGAAAGTTATAGATATAGACCGTCATCCGCACAACTATTTTATAAAAATGGAAAACAATAACATGTTATTTAGAATTCTCATGTTCTTTTCGTTGTTCATATGACTTTCAAGTTACACTGTAAAGTATAGTTTTGCAATACCTCAAAGTAAATTTATGCTTCTGAAATATTGAGGCTCGTAAATGACACTGGGGGACTTACTTGTCCAGCAATGCTCTTGTTAAGTTGAAGCTCATAATTTACTCTGTAAATGACAGGCAACTTATTTGAGTGATTTTAAAAGGGTCGACTTATTTCAATTTTTAGCATGGCATTGAGAGCAAATCTATTTCTAAATATATAAAAATTTGGAAAGCAAAAATATTGCTAAAGAGAAAGAAATTCAAAGAAATATTCTATGAATAAATCATAAAAACGAGTACTTTTTTTTTTAGGGACCATCGCAAAAATTATTATAAGCGCATGGTAAATGCTGAGCTCGCATTTTTTAAAAATTTTTCTTTGGCATCTTCCCTGATCTGAATCTGGGCAAAAGGAAGCTAAATTCTTTCTAACAATTATACTGACACAATCATTCCTCCAGATTCTGACCAGAATGTGCTCATACTTATTGGGATATGTTCTCCTCTTGTGTAAGTCTTTCCAATCAGAAAAATGTCGAAAATGAATTCTTACTTATAAGAAGCATCATGGTGCATAGTTCCTGATAATTTTTCTTTCTCTTTAAATATGTAAGTCCGTATACTGTTTGCATGCTTAATATATCACTATTCAGAATCATATTTGAACATTTCATTATACTTTATAATGCCAGTCTGGTAGGCAAAAGGCATTATGGCTGTTATTAAATTTTTCCAACTAACTTCCTTTTTGTGGCTTGTACACGTTTTTATTTGTAGTATATTCCAGTCATCACTGAAAATGTGCATCTCCGTTAGCTTAACTTGTAGTAAAACAAAAAAAATAAATGCTGCTAGGTATTGTGGTTATTCCATATCTGTGTAACACAATATGAATTAGTACTCTGAAAAATTTTGTTGTAAACTATGTAGAAGTATTCCCTCAACATAGATTGTCATGTTAATTATGGTGAAAAATGTTTGGTTACATCATATTCTTTTGATATCATTTATTTATTCTTGAAGAATCTGATCTAAAATATCAAAACTACGGTTGAATGGTTCAGATTGCAATTGAAATAAAGAGTATTTCCATTATGATTCAGGATATGAATGATATGAAAAACATTTTCTTTATGAACTGTTGGATCTTTCTAGAAATGTATTTTTTCATCCTAATTGGCACATCAGTTTCAAAATGAAATTGATGAAATCACTACAGTGCTCTTAAAACATCTTTTGGTGACTCCTGTTATTATGTTAAACAGTTTTTTTGCAAATAAATATTTGAGATGTTGCACATGTGTGTTCTCTGCTAAATCCTGTCCTGAATGATTACAGCTTTTAAGTGGTTACAGTAGCTCTTTGATACAGTTACATAGATCCTTAAATGTCCTTTCCCCACTGAAAAGTAATACATAAATGGTGGTGTGTATTTCTAAAGAAAATTCTAATTGCATGCAAATGAATGGAAAATAAATTTAATTGTTATACTATTAAATATTATTATGGTAGTAGTATTTAGACCTTGTCAGTCTGCAGATTAAAGCAAGAGAATCATGGAATGAATAAGCTTTTCAGACATTGCTAATAAGTGACATTAATTGGAAGAGATGAAAAGATTATAAACAGAACTGTTGATAGCCATAGCTTTTGTTTTTATTATTTTCATTTTTGTGAAAGCTTATTACAAAAGAGATCTCATTCAGTATTTAGGAATTTTCACAACCAATAATGAAGTAGAGTATTTGAAATATACATTATTGCATTAAATTCATAGAAGGCACTACATGTAGCATGTGTGGAAGTAAAATTTCAACAATGTACCAGTCACACAATGAGATATGATGAATTAAATAAGCAGAACAATAAAACTTTTATGAAACATTCAGTAATAAAATTCGCATAAAATGAATGAATGTTGTTGTTTTTGTTTTTTTAAATTAGCAAGCTTATTTCAATTTTGACCTGTAATTCTGAAGAGCAGGTCACTGATTTATTTTGTATGTATATTGCAACGTTTTCATAAAATACTAAAATCACTCACAGTTTACGTGGGTGACAAGTTTCAAATAGTTCGTGAAAATGTGAAAATACATTGAAACCTGTTCAACAATAAGGGAAGAATTCATTGGAATGCATAACATTGATATTTAAAATCTAATATAAAGGTAATTGCAAAATCCAGTGCTTACATTAGAAATTAACCTTCATATTGGAGGTACTTTCAGCTATTGCTACAGTTTATTATAATTTGATGACCTAATACTTTCAAAACCTTCGTCCTTGAATCATAAGCATTATTGCAAGAACTTGGACATTTGTATTTGAGAATATGTCTTGGAAGATCAGAGGCATTAATAACATTGATACGGATATGAACTATCTTTAAAGTTAAGCAATTCTTAAATTTTGTAATATTTGTTGGTAGTATCTTCAAAAGGAATAGTTTTGAAAATTCATTTTCTGCTCATAAAAACTTAAGAAATATGAATTTCATTTTTCTTTGAACATTTAAGACTAAACATGATCAGAATAAAATACTTAATTTTCATCAGAACAAGATGTCATCAAAAATTCAATACTTTAATAAAAAAAATTGTTTCCATTATTGAGAGTATACTTTAAAAGAGCCATAAATGTTTGTAAAGCTGTATCTACATCATGTTAAAAAGTGTTTAAAGTAGTACATTTTTGCGGACAATGTCAGTTGAATAATGAAATAAATAGTATTTAATGCAAAAGATTAGACAATATTCAGAAAGCGTAACAAACAAAAACCAATTATTTTTTTATCACTCAAAGATCCTTTTTAATTTGAGTGGCCAAATTTTTGAGGTTTTTTATAATATACCTGTGACACACGATACAATGTGTGTTCTAATTAATATAATTTATAACTTTGCTTGCAGCGACCACGATTTTGTGTACAAGTCTGAGGAATTTTAGAAATTTGTTGACTGAATGTTTTGTATTTAATTTTGAGACCAACTCAAGTTAAAAAGAAAAATATTTCAGTTACGTTAGAGTAAGAACAATGGAAAAAGTATCAGCAGATTAAAAACGTAAGTCACCATTCCATTCCAGAAATGTTGAGTATGCGAGAGTTGTGCAAATTTTACAATGCTTCCCCCCAAAAATTACAGATTTTTATTGGAAACTGCGTAATTATCCTTAAATATATTTAAAGTACCATTTTATCAACAATCACACTTTAGATTGCTCAGAGCACAGGTTAACAATATTGCAGTACTTGAATTATATTTTAACAAAGAATTTATATTGTAATAACATTCATAGATCAACTCAATTTATCTGAGCAACTTAAATTAAAATATATTGTCTGCATTTAACTCTATAATAATGTAGATTTTTTCTATGTAACCAGAAATAATTCAAATGACTGCAGAAGCTGTTCCATCTTGTAGCCACATTCATGGAGGTATTTCTTCATAAGAATGCAGATGAGCCACATTTGTATGCACTAGGGAGAAAACAAAACAAAATATAAATAAAGACAAATCTATAAGTAATACATTTTATTATGAAAATGCTTCAACAATGACAAATATAATAATTAAATTGACTTAAATTAATAATAATTTAGGATACATTTACAATGATGAAGAAAGAGGAAGAGAGAAAGAAGTGAGGGAATGTAGTTTCATCAAGAATAATTAAGTATCAAAGTTTGAAAATCTTGAAATGATATATGAGTACAGGTTTTTAAACCTTAAACTATTCCAATTCTATTTGCAAAGAAATTTAACAATAAAGTTTCATCTCCAATTCAATGTACAAAGTACTCCATTACCAGCAGAAAACACTTTTGAGTTGTCCAAGGGAATCACATCAACCCTGAAAATTTCCACAGCATTCACCTACCTCAAGCAATGGTGAACCTCAGCCTCATTCATCAATATCACAGCCACATTAGGACAGTTCAATAGGTACTTGAAAATCAGGAATAACTTATAAAAAACAATGTGCTGAAGGATACAGGATGCCTACATATTGTTTCTACTTGCACTTTATAGAGAATCCACTGTGAATAGTCACATGCATGGGGATGAAAGAGAAAAAAAAATTAACGAAAATCAGGTATCAAATGTTGGAACTCAGCCCATTTGCTTAATCCCTTTATCCACTTTCAGTAACCCATGGACAATTGATAATTTACAAAAGTTCAAATTCATAACATTTCGGACACCCAAAACACAAGCAAAAATCTGAAAGAAAAAGAAAGAATAAAACAGTTATGGAAGATAATAGATATTAATCCCAGAAATTGATAAATAAAAAATGGCCATTATTTAGACACATGTATAACGGAGAAGAATGAATAAGAAAATAAATATAGATAAGGTCAATGTGTCCGTAATATATTATTTGTTCTATTATAATACAATACATAACTCATTTTTTAATAAACTTCATTATTACTTAAAATATATTTTTAAAGTTTTCAATAGGAAAATACCTTTTTCTAAAATTATTTAATTGGATATTCTGTTTATTTGGATACTTAGTTTTTATACTAAATGATTCGTAAGAAATTGAAGTAAATGAACCAATTTTGTGTACCTAGCCTAACCCAGAAATATGGTCTTCATATCACTTTCTCTAATCAAATGCCCAATTTATTGGACAAAAGGAGACAAAATGATGAATTTCATAAACAAATGTGAGGACAGCTTTTAAAAATGCATAAAGTGTAGGGTAGGGAAGGGGCACAACATGAAAAGTTATATTAAAAATATTTATAATATTTCCATTCAACAAAACATTTCCATTCTAGCAACAAATATGTACGGTAAATATTCACAAAATACTTTTGTTTACTGAGGCCTTGTCATTTACTGTTAATCAGTTATTGCCAAATAGAACAGCAAATATATGTATAATGAAGTTAGTAATATGAACTAATAATGAAAATATTACATTAAGATTTCTTGAAATATAAACTTGAAGAAGGAAACATTTGGAGCACAGCATGAGAAACAGTGTTCTTAATAACTAGTTAACAGAATGATATATTCTTTCACTCAAATGTAATAACATTTACCTGACCAACAGTTTAGTTTTGTTACTGTATGAACATTTTGCTATTGTAGTTAAAATGATGTTCAAAGAAATTAATATACAATTTAGGTAAAATATACACTCATTAAAATTGACAGCAGAATATGAAAATAATGATACATTGAGCAGCAAGTATTTTTAAAATATTATTTCGGAAATAGTTTAGAGGCAAAATTGAATATTCAAATTTCAATTTCTACAACATACACCAACGCTTCGAAAATTGAAATTAATCCTGCGTTCAATTGATTGACTGATTCAAAGATTGTTAAAATTGTGTGATTGATATTAAAATGACAAATATAAGCACTTGAAAACATATCAGATAGATAATACTAATGATGGGTGGATACAAAACATATCTTTCTTTATTCCAAAATTACAACTGTCACTTAAATTTCTTAATACTGAATACATTTCAAAAATTATAATTATAACAACCTCTGTTAATATGATGACTAATATTACTATTGTTTCTACAATCAACACTATTTCTACTGGGCATTTTTTAAAATTACATTGATACTTCAATGACCATCAGGCAAAAACTGAAATTCTTAACTCAAAATAAATAATTGATTTTTAAAGTATCTTCAAATGTGTTTGCTTTTATATGTACAACATGAAATTAAATCACATTTCTTTAATGTTCATTCTGAAAATTATGAGAGTCCACATTGTAAAAGTAAATAACTCTTTGAAGAAAAGGTAATGTATATATAATTCATATTTCACAACACAATATCTACTCCAAATAATTACAAAGGAGAATACATGCTGCATATAATTCCAAATGAATGCATTTAAATGTAAACATTTATTAATAAATTTAAAAGATACAAATATAAAAAGGAATTATTAGCACTTTCTAGACATCCAAAGCATAAACGAGCTACTGTTCAGTGAATATTCCTGACATTTGTATATTATTGTGTAATAAATATGGCAAGATGTACAGAATTTTTTACAAACATATTTCTTTTATTGCATTATTTCAAGACATTTTATTGCACAAGACATCCTCTGTACATTCTGCATTAATACCTACCTGCCACGTTTAAGTCATTTGACAAATTGTTCAGAAATATATTACAATTTATTTATCACAAATATTTATTTATTTTTTATATACAATATTTATATCAACCAAACAAAGAGCAACAAATAATTTTTTTGAAACGAGCAGCTGTTTTTGCTAATATAACACAATAGTTCAACATGGAATGTTGTTATATATTTGTTACATAACTACTTCACCAAAGGGACACAATGAATACCAGCCAGCATTTATTACAAGTTATTTTTCTCCACTATCAGTCTATAGTTTATAATGAACAGTTCAATTAAAAATGTGATTTTTGTATTTTTGTCAACCAACCCTGGACAGAAAACACACAAACTTAGAAAAGTAAGTGTTAATCCACAAGAAAACACTAGTTACATTTTTAACACAATCGGTAGGAAACTTTCCTTGACATCTACATATTTTCAATACCAATATCACTACCTACCACTATTATTGATTGTCAATTGAAGAGCATTAATGCTGCTTCCGATACATAAAGTTAAAATACTTAACTCTTTTATGAGGTTTATTAATAAATAATTATTTTTTGAGGTATAAAAACCAAAGAACACTATGCTTGATATTTACTTAGTGATTGAAACATAATAATGCAACAAGAGTCTTGTTTTACTTAAATTTCTACTTACTATTGTGGTCAATGACTATGGAAATACCAGTCCTATAAAATTGAAAATATTATTTTAACGATAATAATTAGTGCCTCCTTTCTTTTCTTCGTAATCTTCTTCCCCCTCCCCCTTATACTAAAAAACAATTAATGTATCTATTTTGGTTGCGCATGTTCACTAGAACAAAGATTCATTCAGCAAGAGAGTTTATTGTGTTTTACAGAGTAAAGCTTCTTTTTCTCAAGAATACTAGAATAGAAGGAACATTAGACCCTTGGCTGTCCAAAAGGCACAGCATCTCCCAAAGAACCAAGTGGCTGCGCTTACGCCTATGCTTTTAAAAGAAACATAATTATGATTGTTTGTGTGCTCAGTCAGTTGATCAAAATATCTTACAGATGAATAAATAATTAGTTTTTTATCAGGAAGTTGTAGTTAAGTCTGTAAAATTGCCAATACAGGTTGTGCAGATGGCTAAAATTAGTTAAAGGAGACTGTGCAAATGACATGGAACATGTTATGCTCAGAAAGTGGGAGTTTATAACAAATATTTTAATAATTATATTAACCTCCAAACAAAAACAAACAGTGAAAGCATTTTTTACTCAGGAAATTTTCTGCTGATATAAATTCATACATGATCATTACTTTCTTTATAGTCTCTGTTTGTTTTTTAACATTGGGAGATAAACAATAGAAAATTACTTTTGGTGTTAAATAGTTACTATGACCTCCAAAATTTACACAAAATTCTTAGAAAATAATTCTAAAATGCAGTTTCATATTCTGTTCTGGTCAACATTCTCAGCAAATGCAAAGTAGTGAGATAAAATAATACAGGGGCCATGGTTGCATAGGCTTCCGCGGCCAGAGTTTATGTTGTCTAGGCTATCCGGGATGAGCCACGTCAATGTCATGGTGGCTAACATTTTGGCCAGCATATTGTCCCAGATAGCCTAGACAACACAATAGAGGGGCCATGTTACACTTATAACTTTAACACAACACACACATACACTTAAGAATTTCCGATGATGCACGTACTTTCTCCATTCTCTTTGCAATAAACATAGAAATCCAATAGCCACATTACTTTACCTATAATTACTTGTGAGCTATCAGTACAAAAAGTTGGAAGTAAATCGTTTGTAAGAGTATGAGAGATACAATTAAAAGGATGATTTTATGTATTCACTTGAATAACAATGAATTCTTTTCTTTCTTTTTTTTTCTTGTAATAACATACTTTTGGAAGTTAACAATAACAATAACAATAATAATAATAATAATAATAATAATAATAATAATAATAATAATAATAATAATAATTTTTTAGTGTTTACTTTTATGAATTTTTTTTACAGATAATTCTTATTCTCTTTTCAGTCAGCTTCACTTATATTTTTATAAATACTTACACACTTCAAGAAATATATTACAATGATCACTTTACGAAATAATATACAAAACTATCAGAGAAACTTTCTATGTAAAGCAGGTTAATATTGTCATTCAGTTATATACATCAACATATATGTATTTTGTTTTACTCAACAGATATGCAAAGAAAGAATTAAGTAATTATTCATAGTTACATTAAAAAAGCTTAACTTTTTCACATACATTCTTCAAATATATTGGAGTTGACATCGGCTTCCAATTGGATCAGTATTTGTTACAATTAAACCCAAGTTATTCTTAAATACGGTAAATTGAAAGTGTTATCTGATATCAAAAATTTATTTTGCTAATGATCATTTCGATCGCATAGCGATTATCTTCAGAACTTGCAGCTTCCGGGACAAAAACAAAGCTGTGCAGAACTTCCTAGCTGAAAACAAAGCAGAACTTTGTTTTTGACCTGGAAGCTGCAAGCTCTGAGGATGATCGCTACACAATCAAAACGATCATTAGCAAAATACTTTTTTGATAGCAGACAACACCTTTAATCCACCATATTTAATTATTAGAAGGTATCTACCTCACCAACAATCAAATTAACCAAGTTATTCTCTTTGGCACAAATGACAAAATTAGATGCAACATTATGGAGTTCAAAATTATCTGTCATGAACATAAGTCATTTAATAAAGCTGTCAGGCAAGAACAGTGTTATAGCTGAGGGGTCATGTTCAATTTTACATTACAAATAAAATTTCTTCAAAAGTATGAAATAAAAATAAAAGAGTACATACATTGTAAGAGCTTGGATCAATACAATGTGAATATCAATCATATACAAGTTTTAATCCATCACAAATTTTCAAATTGACAGTATTTTTTAGAGTTCTTCTCCAGATTTTCCTTCTTACACTCTACGCACATAATATACTGTATTATGGAAAAAAAGGATTGTTTTTCAGTTGTATCCAGATTATAAGTTTCCAAAGAAAAACAACAAGAGATTATATAACATTGCCTAGAAATTCTTGAGATCAACCAGTGTTTGATTGCATGCCTTATTTGATACATTTAAGAGAACTCAGTTTTAATTTCAGGTATTGTTCATCAACAATTTTGAACAGATAAATGGAAAGTTTCAAGTAATTAGGGCTTGGATTTGGTTGTAATTGCATATTTATTCATAAGTTACAATCAAGCTATTGTCATGTCTAGGAATTGGGATTCTGGAAGAGATTCAAAGACATGTTGATTATTCATAATTCCAGGTATATTACTATTTTCCCAAATTAAAGGAAAACACGTTTCTTCTAAATTGCAAGTCTTGCAAAATCATTCTTGGAATATTATTTTTAATTTTTTATCTAATTTGAAGTGGTAAGTGGGGTTTAGAAGTAGTTCTGGAATAAACTCCACAATATAGGCAAAGCAAAGCAAGGTTCAAGATAGACTCCATTACTACCAGTTTGCTACCATTACTACCAATTTGCCAGTACAAAGTGACATTAAGATATTAAAGGTGTAGTTTCACATTTTGAACATTCAAAACAGTGCTTTGTAACCCTTTGCATTGTAAATGGTCAATTATTAGAAAAGGAATTTACTTCCAGTTACACAATAATGTGCAATCTATTTTATTAAACGATTAAATCTTTTCCAGAGATAATCTTAAAATTAAGTACTTTCACTGTTATATTTACAAAACAATATTTGATTAATTCATTGTTTGCACAACTTTAATTTTTTTATTAAATTTTAGTCCATGTATATGTACATATTTATGTACATCTTATTCCACATAAATCCTATTCTTTGTATTATGTGCATGTCAAAATAATATTCACATCTCTTTTACTTGATTATAAAATTTGTTCTATAATGCCACATATAATAAGTGAAAGGAACTGGAGTTAACGAAGTGGTTAGTTTAAGCTGATTATTTTTAACTCGTCAATTAAAAAAAGATCTTCAATGATCTTATCCACACTAGATGTTCATTAACCACAAAAGGATGACTCAAAACTTTCAAAATAAAAAAAGCACATCCTTTGCAACTCACCTCTAAGCAGAAATAGAATAAAATAAGCAAAACCATTAGTTAAAAAGCAATAGCAGCAAATTATGAAACCAATAACAGAAAATGATGATATACTAAAAAATATTAATGATTTATTGTTAGATTCCTTCCTCACACTCTTCACACAGTGGAAATATACATTTGATGTGTTTCAGAAAATGTTTTGTAGACAACCTGACAAATTTGTCAGTCATTAACTAGTAATTGTAATGTTCAGTAAAACGTGCTCAATGTGGAAATCTGTCTAATGTGAACATGAATCGTGGTCCTCCCAAACATAATTTGTACTATATTACATTGTATAAAGTAGAATCTTGTCTAATATGGAAAAAAATACCTGTCCCTTGAGGTTCTATATTGAGCAAGTTTTACTGTTTTACTTAATAGCTAACACATATCAACCTTCAAAAGCAATCTAGTTGAAATTATTACGAACAAGTATGAACTCCTCAATATATCAGTCATTAAAATATTTTCATCTCTGTAATTATTCAATTCAACTAGTGCTATCTTTACTTATTATAAAAGAAACTGATGTATTTTATTTTCAATGTGAGAAAGATAAAAAAAAGAAGGAAAAATCAATATTTAAATGTACTCATTGCATGTGTTGAGTGCTTATGTAGAACATCTCTACATTTCAGTGCTATGAATTAAATGTTTTATTAAATTTATTTAAAATTGTTCATGCTATTTTTATAAAATTTAGTAAGGGGTGACATAAAGTACATTCCGCTAAACCCAGATAATAAGATGCCAACGAATAACAAAAATTTTAATATTTATACAAGAGATGATACAAATTTTAATGGATGTGTATACTTGAGTATACTACTATGATATGTAATGATATACTCTTTAAGGGTCAATTAATTTAGTGAAACAAGATGTGTATATTGTTGATCATACATTTTAAATACTGCAAGCTTTTCCCACTGCATCTTACATGAATACCTGTCACAATTACATTTTAAGAAAAGGAAGAAGAAAAATACAAGACTAGTTATTAGACATTTTATGAGCATAATCTGCATCAAAATTCAAGAAATTAACATAAATTTTTCCCTTAATTAGTTCAGAGCAGACTATTAAGATAAACAAGAGAGATACATGTGTCCTATAAAATCAAAATTAATGATTAAAGCTTCTATAATTTTTGTACTTTAAATATGAGTTGCAATTTTCTGTGTCAAAATGTGGAAAAAGCATAAAACTCTTTGATATTCTAGTGTAGGGCTGCCCAACTGTCAGCCCGCGGTGCAGTTTATTGTGGCCTGTAAAACATTGTTAGTCAAAAATAAAAGTTCCTTGCATCCATGTCAGGCAAGAACATAGGTTGTTTACATTTAAGAATTTTTCCTATTGAATTCAGAAATTCAAAATAACCCAAATGTTTTCCCGAGTTATGCATGTTATGGTTCCATCCCCCCCTCCCACACACCACCATTTTCTGAGCAGCCAGGCAACATGCTGAGATCAACAATAAAGGGAATTCAGGTGTGGATCGCCTGAGTACTATAACTAAGGCTCGCAACCATATTAAATGTTTTAGTTGTGGCCTTTGAGGCCTTGCATGTTGGGACACCTCTATTCTAACACAGACTTATGAAAATAGAACAACATAATTTTTAATGAAAAGTAACTCACAAATTGTACGATGCCAATATTTTGCTAACTTACATTGGAACTATGTTAATGTCATAGGTAACATTTATGTTTTTGTTGTAGTCTTATTCAAGATTCCTTAAATTACCAATATAAGTATATTAATTTTATATCATGGAGAAAATAAGGTACTTAATCAAGAAACTTTTAATTGATTTTAATAATAAAATAAACGTCAGTGATACTTTTGTAAGATTTATCTGAAATATATCATATGCTTTCTATTTAGATTATTCACTTTAACATTTTCATCTAGCCAACCTGTTATTATGGTAACAACTCCAATTTTGTCTGTTTTAATTTACATTTTAAATTCTGTAACTTTGGAAGTATACACATTTCTTTAATTTACTGATATTTCATACAAACTGAAGATGGGGCCAAATCTTTCCAGAAACATATCAATAACAAAATCAAGTTTTTAACCCAGTATTTCATCAATTTACATATTTCAATCAACCACACTTTCCCGCTTGGAGGTCACCACCTACCTGGTAATGTGATCACATGACCATTATGCATTTCCAAGTGAATTACTGTATATAAATAATAAGGGATTGTATCTTTCATAGCATACCACATTGTATTTCAGATATTCAACAAGAAGAATTATCACACTCATCATGGTTTACACTTCATTATCACCTTTTTATTTGATGACTGGGGGAGGATGTAAACACACATTCACTAAGAAAATACTGTAAGAATGTTTCGGTTCTATATCATATAAAATGTTGCTAATTTCAGTAAAATACTATTCAAAACAGGAATACTTATTTTTATGATACAAGTTATTCAACAGTAATCAGTTATCCATTTTTAAGATGAAGTCTAATTTAAAAATAAGTCACTGTGTTACTATATTATGATAGATAAAAGGATGTCTGATTAAAGAAAACATTTCATTTCATATTTTCATGAATACATTAAAAACAGAAAACAGGGGGGAAAAGGTAGGAAAAACTTCATTTCTCAGATTAAACAGCACCCTATTAAGAACACAGTCAAGATACAAAATTTGATTATATATTTTACAAACTTCAGTACAAATACATCAACCTCCACATTAAGTAGACATAGGAGGCTCCAATATGTTGAAAAATAATAAACTTACTTTTTCTAAGGAAAATGATCCAATAAATGTAATGAAAATCACCTCATTTAACTCCAACAGAATCAAGAGAATTTAAACCGATTGCTTCCTGCTATTTTTAAAATTACTTATATGACTCAGAACTCAACAGTAAATTTGAAATTACACACATTATCATTAACTCTCAAGCATTTTCTTCCACTCAGTCATGCAGTAAAACCCCTATCAAAGCTTTAAGGGAGTGTCATTACAAGTGGTGGTCTCGAGTCTTTTCCACTGTAATGTTTCATTATCACAGGTCATCTAGGATATTAATATAAAATTAAGTTTGTGATATCTAAAACATTTTATTGCATTTATTTTAAATAAAAATAATCCTACAAACTATTTTCTAATTTTTATATTCTGGATGAACTGGCTTAAATCAGAAACTTCAATTTGATAATAACGAGAACAAAACAAGGTCACTGATAATTTTTGCATGAGAACACCTCTTTTGCTGAATTACAAAAATGTTAATTGAGGGCAGAAAACTATTAATGGATCTAATGAGTAATATATCAATAATAAGAATGCAAAAGCCAATTTTGTGACCTTACAACTTCTGAAGGAAAACTATTTTTGTAAGAGGTAGTCCACGAATTACTTCACACAAATGTGGATGATTTTTATTATCCATTTTCTTTAGAAGTCGAGCTTGAACCCCCAAAAAATTATGAAAAAGTGTGTCTACCCCCTCTTATTTATAAGTAAAAATTAATTAATTAAATAAACCCATAAATATAACATCTCAATTTATTTATATTTTTTTACATTTACTTTCTTAATATCTTAACATTTTGTTACCTTACTAGAAGACAGGATAAAAAAAATTGATTTGGTAAATACGAAATTTAAAAAAATTAAAAGTTGTTTTTAACACTATATTAACATTGCCATTCCCTTTTATAACGCATTGTAAAACTTTCTAAAACCCCCCTCTCCTCCTTTTTAGTTTTACATAATTTATGGACAACACCTAAATGATTTCAAGAAAATTTGTTTGATTAGAATAAATTTTTCCATCATAACTAATGTTGAATTCTCATTGTATGGTACAAGGTCTGAAAGGATGAAAATCGATTGTCAGACTTAAGAAGGTCACTTACTGGGGATTTGGAATACTTCATTGGTTTTATGAGCATTAAGGAAAATTCAAAAACTACTTAAAGACTATTTCAGAGACAGTCACTTATCAAGGATGGACTTTCAGAGCAAATTCACTGAAATAAAATTAATGAAAATTTAAGAGCGTTAGTAACATTTCATCACAAACTAATAACACTATGCACCACTTGTCCATTTTAGCAAAAACAAAGACATTTGGAACCAAAATGTCCTAGATGTCCATGCTGACACTTTCTAAGTTTGTCAGGCAACAAAGTTATGTAACACAATCAAGGTGATTTTCAATTCAATTACTGGAACTTGTTATGGATAATAAAAGGCATTTACACAACAATAAAACACACATCTACATTTTTTTTTACATAAAGCCTAGTTTCTCGACAAATAAATTGAAACTTGAAATAAATTAACTTATAGTTACTGCAGAAATAGATTAACTGTCGATAAGCAGTAAGTAACTTTAACAGCATAGGTAACTGAAGAAACATTTTCAGAAGCAAATTAATTAAATCAGAAATTACAAATAACGTCATGGACAGCATCTCCAACATGAACGTGTCTTCAATATGAAGAACAAACAGAACTGTATTTTAACAGTCATTCTGCCCCCACACAATTCAAAATATTCATACAAATTTGTTATTTGTTGTTTTACAAAACTGAATAACCCTATTATTATGTATCATCACCTTAATGTAATCACTATGATTTGTTCCCCTCAAAATTTATAAATGCAGTAAGTACAGATCTAAGAAGCATTGACAGCATGAAACTGAAAACTATCACTGTGGATAGATCATATTATACTACTTGCTTTTTAATGTGACAAAATAATATGGTTTTACTGTTATTAATTACACTTATGACACATAGGAAATTAGGTCATTCATCTTGCTCAAGTATTTAGTTTCACAAATCATTCAGTTAATAAATATCTTAATGTAGTTTTCAGTTTATTTATGTAGACTTCACTTGCATCTTTGTACTAATATATAGATTGCCTTCAGAGTACTAAAAAATTAGCATACTTTGTATTTCCAAACTAATCTAATTTATAACTATTTATCTCTAACACTTTAGAAGCAAAAGCTTGTAATAAGTAATAACTAGAACTTTATCAATTACATACAACAAAATATTTCAAAATTTAGAATTGACTATTACATTTCCACAAAAAATTAAAACAAAAGTTATGATACTAATTCTATAAATACAACTCTTTAAGAAATGAAGTTCTGAGAGAATTGTACCCATAAAATCTACAATCATTCCTCTTATCATAATATAAAATTTGTCATCTGATAGAAGCTGCTGTTCATTATAGTAATCCTGGGGAGAACAAATATGACGAAAAAAAAATATTTTTTTTAGATAGCACTGTATAAACTCACTCTCCTCATTGAGTTTTGAATAAACAATAACATTATTGCTCAGAAATGATAGGACCTGTAGGTAACCACCAATGTACCCCACTTGTGTGTGTGTCATAACTTCATATTTTAGCATAATTTGAGAATGGAAAGCAAAACCAATTTACAAAGCCACAAAACTTTCCACATCACAACAGCAGTTTATGTATCAAGGCTGAATTTTGGAGGTATTTGGACAATATTGATAAATGGCAGTCCACAAAGATTCATACTTCAACCAAGTTGCATGTAAATTTTCTACCCCTACCACTAAAAATAGAAATTTCTGATAAATAAAGCAAGTACAAAAACTTATTATTACTTTATTTTCAATATGAAAAGTAAATGTGAACAATACTTTTGTTCATTAGTCACCAGGGATTCGAAAGTATTGAACTGATTTCTACACATTACTGCATATTTTCATTGGATTACTCTAGCACAGTTTTTTCCACTCTAGTCTGAAAACCTCAACTTGGATGATTAATGGTACAGAATTGGCTGCTTTAAAAACAGTGTACAAAACACAAACTAACGCATAAACAGACAAGTGAGTTATTATGCAACACAAATGAAAAGGAAAAGCTCTAGGAAAGTTATTATTCTTTCAGTCTTCATATATAATTTTGCCAAGACAATAAATTCCTGAGACTATCTACAAACGTTTCCCAGAAAAGATAAATAAAGTTTTGTATGTACAATAACAATTTCCTTATCTACCCCCAAGAGCACGCAGCACATAAGGAAATCAGGGCATCGAACTTGTATGTATGTGTGTGTGTGTGTGTGTGTGTGTGTGTGTGTGTACACAAGAAATCATGAGTAACTGTATCATTAAATTATGTTGAGGCAGTGATACATAATGATGTGCATTATTACATTGAAATACTTTTCTACAAATTCTATAAACAATTGTTTACAAGAAAAGAAAGCATAAAAAAGATGAGATAATGGGAAATCCAACAGAAGGCAAAACCACATAACACCAGAGCAGAGGAAAACAAGGTTCAAAGCATTACTAAAAAACCAAATAAATGGACAATATTGATAATTCATGAAAATAAATAGCACCATTTCATTTCTGCTGAAAGTATCATTGTTACTTAATCCTGGATTTCTTGACTTCTGCCAGCATTTCACTTGTTTCAGTCCACAATAAAACCTTACTAAAATGAAACATCAATTCTTTTGTTATTTAAGAGTTTCAGATTACACAGGCTAATGTTAATATAACAAAACCATGCTCAATACTCTATTGGTAAACCAACTTTTCCATTACAGAATGGAACCAAAGATAATTATTTATATTCATCACTAACCTCAAATGCCATTTCCAGTGAAAGGCACAAATGTTACAAAACATTACACATAAAATATAGTTGAATAAATAATTCAATATTTATGTTTATTGTACTGAATGCAACATTAATTTTATTGCATTACTTTTATGAACTAAAAGACCATAAGCAGGAATTATTTTTCACGTATCCAACAATAAATTTAAGAATAATCTTCAAACATGGTAGGACACAATTATCACATTTCCTCATTCGTAATTATTCAGACAACAAAATTTTAGAAGATCTGAAGATGGCCATGAGAGGAATCCAAATGAACTCAAAGAGAACCTTAGTTTTATGTTCTCAAATGTGGCCTATATTAATATTGCAGGAAAACTAAAACACATAACTTACAAGAATATTCTGGTAGTTGTTATACATACATAAAACAAAGGTGAAATATTTGACTATCTTTTGAGACAACAGATTATTCTCCATTATCATACAATTGTGACAATAGTGAACTTTACAGATGATAATAGTTGATACATTTTATGTATACTGCACAATCATGTTTTGCATCATATATTTACATTTTTGTACAAACATTTATACAAACTTATCATCCTTGGCTCTTCAGTAGCTAAAAAATGAACACAGTTGTTTGTTTGTTTTTAGTACAAAACACATCAAAGTTATTCCCCTTGAAGCTTTTCACTATATTCTGCAAGAGCATTTTCTCTCATTGTTAGAATAACAATTTCCTCCAATACAACAGCAATTTGCTTTTTTCTTTATTTCTACATTGGACAAAAATAAAATAAAAAAAACTCACAAAATATTCAAGGACAAAAAATAAATTAATTATCCATTATTATTTAACAAGTACATATAGAAATATACTGTCAAATTGTCAATGAAGGGGAACAGAACTGAAGAGTTTAAAATAATATACTGGAATACTGATATGCACACACGCACCTGGAGTCCATTAGCACAAAACATGCAAACGTAAACTTATGGTATAAAGAAAGAATTCCTTGCCTTTTTTCTGATAGCACATCTGTAAAGTCTATAAAACATAATTACTTAATGTTACAATATTTTTTTCTTCATTAATCTATCTAATAATCCAATTAACTTTCTGAAACAAGTTTCCAACAGAAAGTACTTTTCTTTTTTTTCTCTTTGTTGCCAAAAAATCATTATTTTCATAAGAAAGAAACGTATGAACACTCTCCAAAATAAAAATGTATCTTTTAATGAAATGAAATGAGTAATCATTACATACCAGAAACGCTTTCACACTAACATGTTCACAATTTTCCAGTTTATGACAGATAGAACTCATCAAGGAGGTAATAATTACACTCAGTGGCGAGGCATGGCAATATGGCATGGTCTTTGCCAGATTTGCTCAATATCTAGGTCTACCTTTCTGAAGCAACAGGAGAGGGAGAAGATATCATAAGACGTTTTGTTTTTTAAATGCTCAGAACAACGTGATAGAAACCTTGGTATGATGGCAAAACTGAAATACATTCCATCCAATAAATGTGAAATGAAATAATTATTTTAAAATTCGTTTAGAATTTGGTTATCATTGCTTTATATGAGTCAAGTCATCCTGTTGAAGTGGGAAATTTTTGAATCTTCTTTCTTTCTATGGATTCTCAGAGTTCTTTTTCAATAATTACATTGGACAAGTTTCATATTCACTGTTCTCCTTATGTTTCTTTTCTAATTATATACTTTTTTTAAAGCAGAAAAACCCCTTTCTCTGCTGGTGGAGATAATACCATGCGTATTAATTTAGATAAATGGAAAATTTCCACAAATATGCAGTCAAAATTTTCTTTTTCCAAAAATTTAAGTTTCCCTGGAGATTTGTCTCGAAATGTTGCAATTTTATTTTTAAAAAATCAGTTCATTTTTTTCAAAGTCCCACCAGTTCAAAAATAATTTTTTATTCCAAATCAGCAAACAATCAGAAAAATTCTTCATTCCATGATCAAAAGCAAGAATTTCCATTCAATCAAAAGCTTCAATTTTATGTAAACCAAAGAGTTTTTGTTTCAGCTAAACTATGATGTCTTAATTTCCCTTCACAATGCATGACAATCAAAAAAACTAAAAACACCACAAACAATACTGTCACAATTTCATACTACGTTGTAATGGCACATTTCACCAATGGCTGGGAAAAGCCAAGATTATACAAAAACAGGGATGACTGGAGTGCTTACATCCTACTAGTTGTTTCATATCCATTTTTCAGCTGTTTCTTTTATGATTACCATTAAAATATCTGAAAATTTTCCCCATATGTTCAATTCTTCTCTAAAATATTGAAAATGTATTATTTTCGTAATTTTATTTGGTTATCAGTGCATCTATTGCTGACCAGATGCCTCACCACTGATTACATTACATACAAAAATCACAGACACTTTCAGGCAAGTAACAGAAATAACAGTATGTATATAAATAATTAATTCAATCTTAACATTCAGTACATACAATTGAACACAACTGCCCCTGATATGCCAGGAGACTAATGCTTTTCTGCCACTTACAGTAGCTTGAAAATTACAAAAACAAACCTGCAACTATGATACAAATTATCTTTTCATTACAACATTAAATAAAAATTATCTGTACAGATGAAATCCATTTAATATAAATATTAATGTTATTAATTCTCAATTAATATTTCTTCACAAACAGAAAAGAAAATATCTGTTACTTAAATTAATTTGTATTAAATTATATTATTTTTTAATAGAACTATGTACATTAAGCAATTTAAAAAATCATAAATGCAGTTGCCACACACTACCATGCATTTTACCTTTCCTGTAATCGTGGAAATAAATTACTAGCTAATTCATCTCAAAATGACACACTTATAATCTTCAGTCCATTCAAAGAATTTTTAAAGAGCTTGATACTGTGCGGCAAAATATATATCGAAAGAGAGCACACTCAGTAGAAAAATTGGTTAACTAAAACATATCTTGCAGGTTACAGATTGAACAAAATCATATTTATTGGTCAAATAAGTCAGTTCCTGTGATTGTTGTACATATTGTCGAATTTAGTGCTTCTTCATGTACACATTAAATTAATGCGATTATTCAGAAACAACAAAGCTTTGCTTACACAGAAGGCTGGCTTTGAAACTCCTGAAGGTCCCACCAGCAACAAAATACGCAATTAGAGCTGTTGCAACCATAATGATGTAGATCAAAAGAAGACTGAATTCATAATAAAACTTCCGGTTCAATAATGTCTGAAGGGGAGGAAAGAAAAAAATTATGAACATTTAAAGCAGTACACAATGCATAAACTTACACTTTAGACATTAAAAGCCACCTTATCATTTACAAGGCCATTGTAATTCAGTACATTAAAGGAAATTGACATTTCATACTTACAAGGCACGAAGCAGTCATATGAGATCCCACAACCCATATGATGAGAGCATAATTTCTATTGTCAAGGCCAACAAACATTATCACACCCCAGAATGTGTGAAGCAGTATGAAGCAAAGAGTGGTAGCAGCTGAGGTGATAAAAAAGAGGTCAGAACTACCATCTAGTCCCATGGTCCCTGGACCCACAGCATCAGCAAGTACATTTACTAAAGCAAATGCACCACTCATTACACCAAACCCCAGACCTGACACTGGAAATTCAAATAAGACATGTATTTATAAATGGAAAAAAAAACATTTATCATAAACAAGATAAGTAATGTGTGCCATTGGATAATTGTGATGTTTATTACAAAATTAAACTGTTAGATCAAGTTTGTCTTTTTCAAGTCTATTTTATCTCAGAATTGAAATGAATGAAAAAACCACAAGAGATGAGCATGAATAAAAGATGGAGCATAATTAAGAGAGTTTGAATTGCAATAGAAAATGCCTGTGATAGCCAGGTGAAAAAGGAAATCATGAGTAAATTTCCTCCCTCTTCACACTACATCATTCTTTTCTGAACATTATCATAATCATGATTACCTTAATCAGAACTATGATTTATATGTAATAACAAGTACCTAAATATGGACTAAAAATATTCAAAATTTGGAGTAAAGCATAGGCTAATAATTAAATATAAAATTAAAACAGAAAAATAGTGTATTAATCAAATGACAGTTGCATAACTAGAACAGTCATTGAACTTAGTTTTCATAATGCCATGAATTATGTTTTGAACGTTCAAAAAATTGTCTGCCCAGCTGAGAATTCTTTGATGAAAGGGTTTAAATTTTCTCGAATTGGTCTTAGGCGTTTTTTATATTAAGACTAGAGATTTCATTCTCAGTGCAATTTATTTCTCAATATTAGGTGTATGACTCTCTATACACTTTTTAGAAATATGATTCGTTACCGTTTTATATTCAAGATAATATTCTTAAGGTGAGACATTTAACATTACATGTACAAAGTGATTAACGTATAACTTAATGTAAAATTAGCAATTTTGAAAAATATAATAATACTGTATTTAATGATTACTATATTTTTTGATATAGCTGCTTTTGGTCGTCATCCCCGTCAGATTTGCTGCGCTGCGTTGGTTTCATAATGCCATGCTAGTAACAATAGGCAGTAATGTCATCACCATCAGTTCAAAATATGAGTAGGTTTTGCGTGATTTTTGCCGAAATAAAAGCAAATTTGAAAACGAGATTTTCTCAAAAAAATAACCAATTTTGTTTTTTTTGCAATACTTAAAAATATCCTGACATTCTGAAATAATAGATGAGAAATCATCAAGAAATTGCCACACAGTAAGGATGCATTTGTCGGCAAGATGACATTGGAAACGTGTATTAGTCCAATGAATGAGAAGACGATCATGTGGTATTTTACTTTCTTATCTATCTTCTACTGTAAACTAGTGGTGCAGAAACAGCACGTACTTTCTCGTCTGAAAAGTACTCAAATTTTCAAAAAATTGCACATGAACTTCTTTCAAAATCTGTATTTAAGACACAGATTTCATTAGGGGAAAAAATTTATATCTTTAACATTTTAGTTGCAGGAAGACTTTGAAAAAATTTTGAACTTTTACAATTTTCAAAAACTTAGAGATTTTTATGAACATGAGACCTGCACCATTCTCTTAAAAGTCCTTCACACTATTCAAAATAAAAATAAAAAAAACATTTAAAAAAATCAAATACAATGGAGCCACTTTTAATGTCCCAAGGGCTTCATGTAGAGTACCCCTAAAGTTAAAATAAAATCCATAAAATTGAAATAAATTCAAATTCAAGGGGCCGCGACATCAGCCAGATCAATTGGGGAATATCAATTTTGGAGAAAATCAGCTGAACTGTCTAGTCGCTAGTGTTCACAGACAGACATTTTGCCATCATTCAATTTTTCGGCATCAAGGACCCACAAAACATTGATTTTGGCTACACCACGAGTTAGAGGATGATAATGATCATGATGATGATGATAATAATAAATAATAAAAAGAATATTTATAGTCATATATACAATTACAATTGTGTATGACGAGTCAATATGATGTCTTGGGTGGAGAGTGCGAAGTTACATTACTGTCCAGGCGCAAAACAAGGGCCATCTCAAGGGACCAGGAAAACTGAACAAAACCGGATTGAGATGGGGGTCATTGGCCTACGGATTATACTACAATACTTGCTACAGATAGATTAGAATATTATACAGAAGATAATTACTTTTAGTAGCAGATAATTCAACATTTCAAGATGTTGTCATTTTAATGCTACTACTTATAATAATAATAATAATAATAATAATAATAATAATAATAATAATAATAATAAACCATAAATTCTGTTGGCAACTACATAAAATTTAACAATATTAGTACATTGTGCACTTAAAACTTGAAATGGTAAGGAGGAGGCAAGTTGCGACAAGTTTTTTTTCTTTTTTTTCTTCTTACAATTTGTACACATAGTCCTACTGCGGCACCTAATGTGTCTAGCGAATCCAGAGAGAAACAATTTTTTTTTCTTTTTGTTTTTGTCAGGCATTCTCCTTCTACGTCACAGGATGTGATATGCCAGTTCTTTTTTCTTTGCCTCAGCTCGAAAGCCACATGTTAACATGAAACATTTACAGAAAGTTAACATGAAACAGAAAGTCTAATGGGATAAGAAATTCTTATTTATTTATATTTTTTAAGGGAAATATCGGATTTTTTTTTCTAAATTCAGAAACTGTAATAAAGAGTTTTTCTGCCGAAAATTCACCATCTTTTTGCGCAGCATTAATAACTTTCTCTTACACCATAACGGGAAAGTAACAAGTAAAGAAATGCTACGGCTGAAATCGGCGAATTTTCGACAGAAAAACTCTTATGTAGCGCCGTGGTATCCAAAAAGAAATTAAATCTTGTTCCTACACGTAGTAAATTAATTCCTGGAATTTGGCAGATTTCTTGATTTGTGGGCCCTCCATATCGACAAATTGACGGCAAAACCGACTGTCCGTGCGCTCATGATCAACAAAAGCGCCCAAACTATTTTTCTCCAAAACTGATATTCCCCCGTCGATCTCGATGACGAACTCGACGCCCTGCAAGTTTGAAACGGATTTTTCAATTTTTAGTGTACTTTACTTCATCACTTTCAATCTTCTACGGTTAGGCGGACATGGCACGTTCCATGGGCGCAACTTACAAAGGGCGCTACTAAGCTTTCGACATTTACGAAAAAGGGTTGAATTAATCATTTTTAAATTATAGAATTCAACTTTACACAATAGATGAAATAAAATAAACTTTCCTTTAAACATTTAAAGATCGTGGAGCGCTCGGCCCGTCAAAAAATACGCTTACTTTTCGCCATTAAATCTCGAAAAATAGTGCTTCAATTTAAAAACAAAATAAATGTATAAAAAATACTGCATAAACTAAAATGACAACTAACAATCTGAATGCTTAATTACTTGTACATATATAATTTATATGTGTAACATGTAACTGATACTAATAAATGCACAAACATTACAACTTTTGTGTAGACTTGAAATGCGCTTTTATTGATTTTACTGAGGCAATGACAATTTCAAAGTCAATTTTCTCAGTTTCTTCTCTTTTAACACTCAATAGAGAAAAACCACACAATTGCTATTGTCCAATTGAAGCTCTTAAACAGGATAGTATTCATTTTAATTTGCTGAAAGATCTCTCACAGCTTGCAATAGAAACAAGAGTTAACATAATTTGAATAGCGATATGTACATACGGAAAACCACTCTTGTCTCCATATTTGAAATGTGTACAAGTTGTGGTTATTGAAAACTATTTGTTGTTAATGTTCAGTAAGTACATAATATATTTTTAAAATAGTAACATTTTTGTCATGACATTTTTACACATACAGAGAAACGTTTGTTAAAAACTACACAAATCACCTTGATAAGTGTAGCTTCCCATGAATAACTTGATGTGCATAAAACATACACGTGGTCAATATGTTTTAAGCAAAATTAACATATTACATAAAGTGTGCTTTCTTACCATAAGCTAAAATGTGCTTGTTGTTTGAAATCTCTGTATTTGCATCAGTTACTTTCTTCAGACCACCTTCAGCTTTCCTCAACAGTTTATAAATCAGGAAGCGAAATAATTCTTGAAATAAGACAGAAAACACTAAACCAAATGCTAATGTATTTTTTAATGGTACCACGGAGAACCATAACAATGAGGATAGCAGTAATGATAACAACCAGAAGAAGGCACTATAAAAGAAAGAAAAAAGTATTATTGTTGACTATATAAGTTATTTATAACACATGTGTGCATTATATTACTATACAAGATTGGAAAATTGACTATACTCGAATCAACCCCAACCAATTGGGTATAGTAATAAGATGTCAAAATCGTAACATTTTTCCATTTTGCAAAAATTAGATTTAATCTGAAATTTTGTACTAAGTATTAATTTAGTGTTCAGGATTTTTTTCTGTAAGAGGTAACATTGTACTCAATAAGGAAAAAGTTAAAATGCACTTATTGTATTCTTTTCAAAATGACTTACTGCAGATATGATTCTGAAATTGAAATAGCAGCAACTTCTGCTCTACAATGCAATGTAATACCGAATTTATACTGGAAAAATCACTAGAACTGTATGATCATGTATACATCATGTATCTTTTACACATGCAAATTAAAAATCTTTGTGGAAACAAGTTGCACATTTTTCTTTCAACGATTTTAATCTCTTGTATTTAAGAAATAAGTGAACTGATTGTCCTTAACTAACAGAATCTAAGATTAAAGAACTGAAGTTTATTGACACTTATTTACTTAAAAATACAAAATTAAAAATGTGTCTCAGAGTCATTCATTTTTTGAAATTAATAAAAACAAATTTCAAGAATGCATTATTAAATTATATATGATAAAATATTCCTTATTAGATAAACTTGAAATTATCTTCACTAATAGGTTGTACTAGTACCAGCAACTAAACCTTACTCAATTTTCATTGCAGAAATCTGTGCAATGTGAACATAAATTGTTGTCCTGCAAACATATATTCTATAGTATTACATTGCATAATGCGGAATCTTCTCTAATCCAGAAAAAAATACTGGTCCCTTGAGCTTCCGCATCGGGCAAGTTTTTCTGTATAATGCATTGCAACTCAGTACTCCAGGGACAGTTATATCATATATTTTCCTTGTTAAAAAAATGTCTATTTTGTCTTCAAAAGATATAATAATCTCTCAGATTATTTTATTCTCAATACTTTTTACTCACATTCTATAAGTCTGCATACCTTGATTTATTGAAAGTTAATATAATGTGGAGTGATTTAAAGTAAAACTATTTAAAAGAAATAAAATAGATTAGGTTATTGATTACTCACTCACCTTGCTATTAAGATTATAATTCTAATAGGATCTTTGGCTATGGTGAAGGTAAACATGGCAAATGGAGGTCCAAAAGCCAAAAATGTACAACCAAAAAATTCCATGAGCGTCATGATTATGTTGTAACCCGAACACTTAATGTAATTCACATTAATGGAGAACTCACAGACGCGACGCCCACCTAAAGCATACGGCAAATATCTTGCCACAACTAGCAATGATCGATAAATTGTCAGTATCAGTAAAATTACAGCTGTTCACGCTGTCAAAGGACTGTCAGATAATCTACACACGATGACACCAGACGTTATCAGTGGCACGCCGCACTCTTTTGTGCCGTTCGTACAAATGTGCATAAACAATCAGATATTATTAGCAATCGCCATTCATAAGTGTCCACAATACAAATCGAGTCTTAAATTGTATGCTAAATGGAATAAAACTTTCCCCAGGTTATTTTGCTGAACTGCTCTATCAGCACCTGACTGACGACAGTCCAGTATTACCACTCCTCCCCGCACACCACCGCACACTCACACTGGTCAATGATCAAAGAAAGTTTTACATTTAGAGAATCTCATCTGTTGGCGTACATGCATATTTCATCGCTGAGCTTCTCGCTCCTTTTTCATAGAGATCATAGCCAAACTGAGTGTAGGTGCTCTGTGATAGATATCAGAGATTTATTTTTATCAAAGAATACTATTCCAAGAATATTCTTCCATGATTTCATGTGAAGTACTTTGTATCTGCCGGGTGCCACCTGACACTCTATTAAAACTATGTAGCAGTGTGTCATGTACTCTGCATTCTTATGGTTCGGTGTTCTGATGTGTGGTATTTGGTGTTTTGTTGTGTTTGCTGGTGTGATCCGCCAGACCGGTACAGATGGTTGTGAGGTTATGTGGTAAATTAATATTTCATATTACTCACTTTGATATTGCATAATATCAAAAACAACTAATTGCAATTTTCTTTGAGACAGCAACAAAAGTTCAGTATTTCCGAATAGTGTGATTAATATTTGTGATTTTCCTAATGGACACTGGAGTATTTTGTTTCATGTGTTAGTTTCTTGCAAAGTCTTGCTAGCCACGATCAACCTGACTGCTGTTCATCACGAACACCGAATTTTCCAATAATGTGGGGTTATTCCACAAAGGCAAAATTATTTTTTGGAGGAGTGTGGTCCCTTAGTGTCGGATGTGCAGCCGCAAATTGTTTACCGAATACAGCTTTAATTAATAATGTCAAGGAGGTAGTTCAGATGTATCGGTAAATGTACAATATTTTGAATTTTTAAATAATACTTGTATTTAGATGTAATATCCTATGGTTTTGAAAGGTGTCGGTGGCCTTGATTTTTAATTTTACTTTTAACAGGTATGGAGCACCTGTGTCTCTTCCAGAAAAAATGTCAGAAACAGTGAAATCGGTAATGGATGATATGCAGATTAACCAAGAAGACAGAGATCTCTTACAGCCTTTTACAGTATATGGATTTGATATGTTTCATGCTGGTAGTACATACACAAAATTCGGAGCCATTGTAGGAATACCATCCAATTTTTATTATTCAAAAGTGGAAGATGTAGATATACAGAATATTACTGTAAGTACTGTGTGTGCAAAAGTATGGCATTTTCAGAGCATTTGCAGGACAGTTTGTTGATGGACAATATAACATGATTATGAATAAGATTGGTGGAACCAGACAAATTTTGGGAAGGGAAATTAAAAACGTTTTGGTTGAATGTGTCATATTACTGATTTTGTAAAGTATCACACGCTACACTCAGTTACTGCTGCACCATGATTTTATTTGTTTTAATGATTATTCATAAACATTTTTGCTTGAAAGTTTTGTGACAAGTTAAAATTAATAGTTACTGATAGCATTTCCCTCCCTGTGGACATGTGCCTGAATATGTTAATATGGCGATGGACAGCTTAGTAGATAAGACAGTATCGTGATGAAACAAAATTTTTGGAACCCGCATTTCCATTTTTTATACTTAAAATGTTGTTTATTGTGAGAAAAACATGTTATATCATATCAGATGCTAATATTTCATTGAATTCTGGAGCTCACATCGTAAACTACTTTGTTTTCCATTTGATCATCATTGTAATATTAATTTTGGTTTGAACTCCCACTTGTGGGACACACTCTGTTCTTCTTACGACATTTTACTCTAACATCTAACATGACAATTGGACAGGATTTGGATTCATTTGCTCCAAATATTCTAGCTCTATCTTTAAATATACAGAAGTTGCTTTTAATTCATGTCAGTTATCATTGTTTTTGTGATGTACTATGCGAGTTTGAACCTGCCAACAGTGTAAACAAATGCACATCTGCTCTTGCATATTGTAACATATCTCGTTTTGTAACGATTCATATCTCTCTGAACAGCGTATACTTTAAATTTAGTGCGTTATACCTACTTTATTTTGCCAATAATTGGTTGTATTATGAAGGTTCTTTTGAAAATCATTGGAATTGCAATTTGAGATGTTTGAGTTTAAAATGTTTTGAACTTTTTAGGAAGGCTTTTGGTGTAAGTACATGTGCCTTCCACCAGGTGTGACCCAAGTTCCATTTGGAACAAATGTGGAGGACAAAGTGGTTTGGTGGGTTTTAATGGGGTTCTCCCATTTTCCCTCCCTTTCATTCCACCATTTCTTAATCTTTGCTGTCATGTATTCTGTAGAACACTTGTGGATCTCGAAAGTGGATGGGCCTCTAAACCACCCCACAAATTAATAAATAAATATAAATGAGAGTTTTAGTGATAATTTTAAATAAATAATAGAACTTTTTGATTGGTGGCGAGGCTCAGACCATTAGGCCTGCTCTTCCACCTGACCGCTCAAGGGGTTGTTATTTATTGTGGCAGCAGCAAAAGCTTCCTCATATCACATGTACATATTCATTTCCTTGTGTTTAACATCATAAGAATTATCCTCATCCTCTATCATATCTGCCCCACATTCAGCCTTTCCCTGCCACAGTCGCAGATCTCTTTCTCATTTAGTGGTATGAGCTCTCCCTGTTACAAATTCTTGAGTTGAGATACAACTTTTTTTACTTCAAATTATAATTTTGGGGTTCAAAAAACAATATTTTTCTTCTAAATCAGCCTTTTGTATCCTTTTATTTCATCGCCCAGCAGGTAATGGGTTATTCCAACGAACCCTAGGGACTTCTTAAGTTTTTCAACACATCCATAAGTTCAATTATGCTTATGGAATTACGTTTTCATAAAAATAGTGTTTTTAATATGTCCTTTGTTATCTTAGGATTCCCTTTGGTAATCAAGCCAACTTCTGGTGGAAATGTGATTAATTTTTACTGTCTATCCTTTTGTTGTAAATACTTTACATATTGTTCAATGACTTAGAAAAACTTTTCTCAAATCTTCCTTCAGACCCTGGGAAGGTCCTGCATCTTTCCTTGGCCTTACATTCAATAAGAACTAAACATACATAAACTGATTAGAAATTGTGTGTTACCATTGAACATCCTCATCCTTAGTAGCTCATGAGTAGCAGACTGATAATGTTTATTCAGCTTGTTAGAACTCTCATCCATTCACTTTGGATTATGGAAATAATTTGTACAAATCTTTATTGATAATCCAGCCTTTGAATACCATCCACATTACTAATATATATATATATATATATATATATATA
>BOPP01000079.1:4365644-4390892 GCA_017312745.1 Gryllus bimaculatus | reverse complement strand
TATATATATATATATATATATATATTTTATCAGTGCTTGATTTGTAAAATTGTAGGTCACGGAACGTACTCCAAATTAATTATTAATTTAATATAAATAGTGATATTATTTATAATATAATTTAATAATTATTCCCGAGGTTCTGGAACACTGTTCCGTCACGTTCTGCCAGAAATTAATGCCTGCATATCAGCATGGGCACCTTCTGCATGAATTGCATATAATGCCTCTTGACAGAAGCTGGAAAACCATCTCTGATCCAAAGACAAGATATTTTGATCAGTGCAAAATTGTCAGTTATAGATACTCCTTCCTGTCTAGCAGCCCTTTTCCCAAGTCACCAGACATAACTCGGACAATCCTTCCCCCTTCCCCAGATATCAGTTTCTTCACTATTTTGGAAAAGCTTGTCTTCAAACTGCCCATCTCTGTAAAATCCTGTCATTGTGCTTCTTTGGTCCATTATAGACCTGGGATTTTCCAACCTCCCAAAAATAAACAATAGCTCTTAGGAAATTCTGAGGCAATTCCAGAGGATCAAAATCTGTGTATTCTGGCCATCTTCATCAACTCTGATGGTCCTTCCCAAAATGGCAAAATAGGATGTACTTTCAATTGGCATGGTGCCACATGCAGCTTCTGAATAGACTTTGTGAAGTGTATAATTACAAAGAAATGTGTGTTATTGGAGGCACTAGATTTCACTAAAATGGCATTATTGCATGAAGTAGTGGTGTGCGGAAATTCCAAAAGTGCTATTGAATTCATCTCCTTTATTTTTTTCACTCCTTAATGAATATCCAACATACGACAATAATGTTTATCAAACATTCTGTATTCAATCCTTGGCAAACGGAGTCCCAGAAAACTGATTTTAAGCTCATGAGAACCAAGGACTCTATAAAATCTTGGACTTCCTTATCTTGGTGGGGGTAGGGCTAAGTGCTAGGAGATCAGACACATTCTAAAATGTTTCAGCTTTGCCCTGTCACAGTGCATGTATGTTCTTGCGATAATTTAACATGGGTGTCAATGTTGAAGTGTCCTAAAATCTTTGTCATCATCGTCGTCATCATCTTTTTTTTTTTTTAAGGAATATTCACTGGAGTGTTACTTCACTTAAGAAGTAGGCTTGCTTTTTATTCTTGGGAAGCCCAGAACTCTCACTGGCCTGTTCAAAACTGCAAAAACGCAGAGGAGAAATATTAAAAATTTGAGTTCTTGATTTCATTCAATGTGTCTCAATATTTATTTTATCGCATTTTTTGCGGTATAAATATTTCTGTATCCTTTACTTGATAAATAGCATTAATCTTGCATATTATTTTTCACAGGTTCAGAATCAACCAGTAAATTGGTTTTCCAGCTGTGGTGAAAGTTTTAAAGAAAGTTTAATTTTAAGTGAAGAGGCCAAGAAATTTTTGATTGCTCGTGAAATTGCCTCGGTTCATTCACCTTCAATTTTTTTTAAAACTATTTTTCCATTAACTACTGGTGTTATTGTTTCCGCCCTAGCACATCAGTTCAACAAGAAGTTAAAGTTACTAGAGAGACCACCTAGGCTTGGTGGACTTCTTTATGTTATTTTTAGTTTCTTTGGTCTTGGACTGTGGGTATTTTTGCATGATTTTACTACAATTCAAATTGAATTAGAAGCAGACAAAATAGCAAGTTCTTTAGGTGAAGAGTATGTTAAAGGAGGGCTGGAAGCATACTCAAAACTTCTTGAGAGAAACATTTGCCTTCGAGAATTAATGGGTTCAAAAGGAGAGAAATCATACACTGCCACAGGAAATGATGTATATTTTATTAGACAAAAGCATTTACCAATTTCTCATCGTAAAGCTTACATGGAAAATATAAACAAACCTTTAAAACAAGAGAAATCTGAAACTGTGGACTGTAAAGTTAAAAGTAGTGCATAATATTTATTGTAAATTTGAGTGGTAAATAAATATTTTTCATTAAACATATTAGTAGATTGTTTCAAATTAGTTTATTTCCTATTGATTATAATCCTTCCTTATCCCAAATTTTTAATACAATGCCGATAGCGGTGAGGATTAAAGTGACTCTAATCGGCTCAGTCTTACCGGTGATGGGTAGGTCGCGAATTCGTAGTCTAACTGTGCAGATCAATGCTCTGATGGCTTCCAGGCGAACCCCCAAAACAGCGCGTTAGAAAACTGGGCACGGACCGACACTTCCTTCCACATCCTGTCCCAATTCCCATCCTTAAGCGATAGGCCACATATCGCCGTAGAACCCATTCCCCACTTACCTACAAAATCAACAAAAAGTATCGAAGATTTGAAACACAGCGGACACACGTGTAATCTCAGAGACATTTGTGTCGAGTTAGCCGGAATAAAAAAGTACTGGGAACATTTCCTCGTCTAAGTGCTTTCACTCGTCAATTATTCGAGACTTTTTCAGAAAGTGCGCAACATCATTAAAGACTGCAATTGAAGTTATGCAGGAAATATCCAAGCCATAGAAATCAGTATGGTTAAATAATAGTTGGACCAAGTCTTAAAATTTCGAACAGCATGGATGCACGCCAAAAATTTGGTACGTTTGGGATTGAAAATGGAAGTTTCATGTCGTTCAGTATTAATTCTCGAAATGAGGGAGGTTAACAAATTCTGGAACAATAAAACCTGTATTCTCTGTAAACACAGAGTAGAACATGTTTCTGAAAATTGAAACGTATTTGTAGGGAATTAAGGCGAAGAAATCCTGCGGTTCACCTAAATTTTAAAAAATAACCCCTAAAACCACTAATCTTTGCATTTGAAAACAGTCCATCTCCGAACTTGAAATATTCGCTGTCTCTTCGCACACACTTCTCACAGAAGACCAACAAAAGACGCTTTGAACAAATTATTATTATTATTATTATTATTATTATTATTATTATTATTAAAATTTAGTCTTTATACTATAAATCCAGTTAATAATAGCTCACTGCGAGTTGATGGAACTTTGAAGGTCAATGATGAAGGGGGTCGATAATATATAACGAACTCGATAATTAATTGTTTTCTGATAGATGGCAACTAAATAATTACAAATTCGCTCCTCTTCTTTCGCACCCGTCGTTCAGCCTTGGGATCAGGGGTGTAGCCAGTCTCGTGCACCACACCGCTCCTCCGAATGAAGGGGCCCTTAATAAGGACCCCGCGTTCGCGGATGGATATCGGCAAATAATAAATCAAACTCCACTCCACGTTTATTTTCTCCAATGCATTAACCCTATCATAGGTCCTCCAGCCTTATTAGAGTTCTTACCAATTAGATTTAAATCTCTTAATTTCACATTTATTGGAGATAAGGGCCCCGTTTTGACTTTCTGCACCGGAGCAACCGAAATGCTACAGTAAGTACGCAATTGTTTAGCATGGTTAGAAAACCGAACTAATGATATCTGTGTATTGGTTACAACATTCTATCGCAGAAGAAAATACTCCCTGCAAAACGCATTGGAGAAATGTTATAGCCGCTTAACATTTTGTTACCATTTCGCAACAATGAAAATTAGAAACTCAGAAGTGCAAGCCTCTTCGATTTTCGATTATTGAACAGCTAGATATTTACGAAAATGCTGGTGTACGAAATTGTAATATTTAAGACATTTACGTGCAATTCTTTGTGTAATGATTACGTATGATATACAGAATAACGGAACAAGATTGAGGTGCCAATAATTCCTTTAAAAGGGGCCGATGTACAAAAAAAGTTGGGAATCGGTGATTTTCAAGCAATAATCAGGAAATTTGGTTGAGTAGAAACTACTTTCTAAATAAAAACTCATTAAGTGTTTTAAATATAAAGATTTTTGCAATTTCCTGAATGTCGGGAGGTTTTAATGAAAATAGGAATCCGGCATATAAATGCACTTTCTTCTGTTTGAGCAAAAATACAAAAAACAATTTTCAGTTATTTTCCAGAAAATTCGCTGCATGGCCACCATGACGCGAGCGTAGGAGAATCGTCGAAAGAAAACGGGGATGCTAGACGCAGAGGTTTGAAAGCAGTAGTTATTTGTAAGTTTCATCAGTTTAATGAATTATAATTTGACACATTTACTTGGGTATCTTGTAGGTGAAGTGGTACATCTCTGATTTCACCTGTCCAGCCGCGACTGTTTATAAATTATCTGCTCTTTAATAACAACAATAATATGCTGAACAGGGACGGATCTAGCCGACCATTTTGGGGGAACCGTTATATATTTTTGTTAACTAATAAACATATTTGTTGCTTGTTATTTTTGTAGCTTGCTATACAATATTATTTTTTAAATAATTACCTAATTCCAAAATAAATATTTCAGTCAATATTGCCAAATAAAGGGCCGAAACAGACGAAAACTCTAGGCCTTTCGGTGGTGCGGGTGGTGTATGTATGTGATGAGGGGGGGGCATGCCCAATCCCTCTATCAGCCACTGATGCTGAAGGATAAATGCGCGGAGGGGTCTACCTTACGATATCCGCGTTAAAACATTTTTCTAGTCAAAAAGAGAGAGCAAGTTTTCTTGGAGATAATGTAACAATTCTTGTGTTTTATTAATATTTATAACTTTATTGGTAATTACGTCAATTTAATAGTATCTGTAAAGTACATTATGTAGTATTTAATTCCATTTGGAGTTCTCCACTGCTTGTACTCCTTCTGCTCGAAGTCGCGAAAGCATAGGTCGATAAATATCTGGAGTGAAAGGTAAAACCATTCCCTTTTGCTGAATTTCTCCTAGAAAATGAAATAAAACAAGTGTAAGAGATAAGAATGTATTCGAGTAATAAAAATAATTTATAACAATTAGATAATTAAAGTACATAATTCAAATACTCAACAACACATACATTTGAATTGCGATATACACATATTTCCTACATTAGACTTTTAGTGGTTCTGTATTTAAAAGCAGCATGGGGTCAAAGATGAAGCGGTATACATACATTCTGAATATATACGCACAGAATACATTCTGAAAAGTATCATGACATGATAGTCTCCGGGATACATGGGAGCATCCGGGAAAGATATGGTGGATAAAGATCAAATTAATAAATTATCACTTTTGCAAATAAGGATAATATTAAGAAAATAAAGATAAGATTAGATTTAAGTTCAAATATTCATTTTCTGGACATGGGATGTGAAGTAAAAAATATTCTAATAAGGAATGATAAGGTTATCTTCAATAACTCACACATTAACCGAAGTGAAAATATGTTTATTAAGAGAACTGCGTGAGTATATTTTTTAGCGAACAGTTCTAAAAGAGAACAACAACACTACTGAGTATGCCCTGCCATTAAAGTTAAAGAAAAAATGAAGAACCGAACTTTCGAATCTTTCTGGTAGATAGCGGAAGGATCATGTGTAATATTTACATATTCAATACCTCCTCCTAAATATTACACAACTGTCCTGTTCTGGGATCGACAGTCCGATAGGGGCCATGACCGACCAGCGGTGGCCCAGCCTCTTGGCCATAAGGTAAGGGGTTTGTGTGGTTAGCAAAAAGGCATCCCTCCATCGTATATACTGGACTTCTTAACCTATGGGTGGGATTCACCATAACTACACGGAGAGGGGAGAAGCAGCTGGGCCGCGGAATTGCAAATATTTCTCAAATAAAAACATAGAAGGTATGTAAATAATATTTCAATTTGTAGGCCAGAGTATATAGAATCAAATGCCTTTTGTTCTAGAATACTAGAGCAACCCAGTACTGAATAATTTAGAAAAGAGTAAATGTCTATGAACGCGAAAAATGGCGCACGGCGTAAAACCAAAATGGCCACCATTTGTAAACCCGATACAATAAAAATAAATTAAAGAGGTTTTTGAACAGCCAAATCATAAGGAAATTTATGTACAAAATTTGAATCTTTCGTGATGGTCGAGCGACCAATTTATTAAATTCTGAACCTCTTAAAATGGATTGACCCATTAGTGTTGTTCACAGACAGACGGAGAGATGTCAATCGAGTTTTCAATATCAAGGACCCACAAAACATGGATTCTGGCTACATCAAGTGTTAGAGGATTTTTTCTAAATTTAGCAACCCAATTTATCCATTTTTACATTACCAAGGCGCAGAAATAAGAGTTTTTCTGACGGAAATTCGCAATTTTTTCGCGCAGCATTACGTAACTTTCTCTCGCGGTAGTGATACCAATTACATAACTTTCTAACGCGTTAGTGAGAAAGTAAAAAGCAGTCGAATTGTATAAATTGGGTGCTTCTTTATTTCTGGGTTAATTTTACTTTCTGAATAAATGTATTAATTCCTTTGGTAATTAATAAACAATTTACATTTTTCTGGACTGTTTATATGTTTCTGAGATGCAATTTTTTGCATAGGAAGTATTTTTTCATACCAACTTTTGAGTACTTACTGCGGCTGAGCCATTCGGAATATCCTAGGAGTTCATTAGACAAAATATCCTTAAAATAAGCTTAAGAGCTCATTTTCAAAGTTTCGACGTTTCCTTCCGGGGCACCTATATAATCTCAATACGTGCACTTAATCTTCAGAATCCGTACTCCCCATTAGATACTTAAATGATACATAAAAGTATCAATAAAGCGTTATTATCTTCTTTTAAATTCTAGAAATATTCGCCCCTGAGGAACAGAAAACTTATTTGCGTCGGTAAACAGAATACAGCTTTTATTCTAAAGAATTTCTAACAGAATAACTAGTCAGATCCTCTGCTCTACACCCATTAAAATTGTACTCTCCAGCATAAGAAGAGCTCAACAAAAGGCGCGCATGATGCGAAGGTATCGAAGATGTGCTAAAGAGATGTATTTGTGCTTTCTTCAAAAAAATGAAAAGTGAGTGGGGTCGGATTATGATGATTATGAGCCTCCGAAAGTTTCAATGACCCATTCACACTCACATTATATCAAACAACTAAAACTTGTTATTTAAAGTACAAAATCGTATAAAAACGCACGAAAAGTTAATTTTCGTACATATGTTCACTTTGTGGACTTCAATAATGGAATAACGCGAAGTGCGAAACAACTGAGAATAACCGCTCTATAAAAGAGGTAACAAAAATAAGACGCACATTTACCGGTCAATTTCTCTTTGACAGTTTTCTCCAAAATGTTAGAGAAACCTTTCTACATACCGATGGAAACATTTCTCAGTAAATACGAAGCCTATTTGGATTGCCAACATGGATTTAAAAAATAAAAATATACGGAAACCGCCATATTTTTCTTAAGATGTCGCTTCATCAATAGATCAAAGTGAAGCACCGATTGAAATATTTCTAGATATTTCAAAAGCATTTGACGTCTTGATCACAATATTTTACTTTCGAAATTACCTCGTATCTTTAAATGATCTCAGTGAGTAAAAATAC
This sequence comes from Gryllus bimaculatus, assembly GCA_017312745.1. Classification (NCBI taxonomy): domain Eukaryota; kingdom Metazoa; phylum Arthropoda; class Insecta; order Orthoptera; family Gryllidae; genus Gryllus; species Gryllus bimaculatus. Next base: position 4,383,499 of record BOPP01000079.1, on the reverse strand, counting down.
CGTACGGGAATTTTTACTCTCCTTTCCGATTCATTGCCAGTGGCTTATGGGAACTCCATGGGGATTCGATTTTAGATCCCCTACAATACGTAAATGATATGCTCTTGGAGATTCAAAACGGAAGAATAGTTCAATTTGCTGATGATACGAATATTCTTTGCATAAAGAAACAGTAACGATCACAATATCAGATGTTTCAAAACGGTTCCACAATAACCAATTAATAATAAACAAAGGAAGAATGGTTTATATGCAGTTCTCCATTTCAAATGAACAGTTGTACTCTCCAGTGAACGAAAATGATGTGCAATTGATGTTAAAGGAATAATTGCGAAAGGCATACACAAAACATGCAGGACCTGGTCGTCAGACCCACGAGGAGGATTGTCCGCCACGCGCGAACAGATCAAACGGCAACGACAGGTGCTATTCAGCGGTCTGTGCAGCCTGTACTGTCACATCCTATAAGTGTCAGTACCATTGGCAGGCGGTTGTACAACGCAGGGTTCGCTGCCGACCGTTACGAAGCCTGCCACTCACACCCCAGCAATGGCGCTAAAGATTCGCTTGGTGTCGGGAACGACGGACCTGGGGCCATACAGACTGGCCGCGGGTCATCTTCAGTGACGAGTCCCGCTTCTGTTTTGATGACGATGACCGCTAGGGCCGTGTCAGGAAGCCCAGTGAAGGAACGCCACGACGAGCGGTTTGTGGTATCCCATCACACGACCCGCTAGCGTGGTGTGATGGTGTGAAGCGCGATATCCTATGCCGCCCGTTCACCGTTGGTGTTCCTCGGGGTCACCGCAACAGCCGCACAATAATTTCAGGAAATCCTGCAACCAGCGGCTTTTCCGTTCGTGAACGTCCACGTCCATGTTCTATTTCAACACGACAACGCGCGTCCGCATACTTCAGCCATCTCCCGAGCATGCTGTGGATACTCTGCCATGGCCAGCCGCATCGCCAGACCTCTCTCCGATCGAAAATGTTTGGGGTGCTATGGAGCGTGCGATCAGGACCCAATAATACCCAATAATCTGCAGGAACTGCGCAATTAGTTGCAAGCTGCATATAATGGACTAGCACAGGACTCCATTCGAGACCTGCACAACTCCATGCCGCGACGTCTGGACGCGTGTATTGGCCAACATGGTGGCCCCACGCAATATACCGTTTGTGGTCGTGTAGCGCAATAAGTGTTGGTCCTACAAATGTGAAAGTGTAATCATTTCGTATGGATGACCCTCTACCTGCCTGCCAACAATTATCGCAATCCACTTCGTCCTTCTGGGTGCAGTTTTTTATGACAATGAGTGTCGAAAATTACAAATAAACAAATCCTACCCAAGTGATTTTTGTAAACCTCTCTTTATTAAGCTAGGAATTCTACCATTGCCTTGCTTTTTTATTTACAAATCAGTGATTTTAATTTAAAAAAATGACTTACTCAAGGGTGGGAACACATTTTAAGCTATCTATCACAATACAGATATCGATAATTACGAATATAACACTCGACTTAGTAATCATATGCATCAAGTGTCAGTATCAACAGCTCACCACCGACAATTCACATACATTACACGCACATTATTTCACAACACCCAGCCAGAAGAAATTAAACTATTAAAATATTTTCTAGTGAATAACAGTTTCTATACAACACTGAGAATCAAAAAGGAAAAAAATATTGACTTTATCAATGATGTTTAAAGTATTAGTTTAGAATTATTCTTGATAATTCAAAAAGACATATGCCTGTAACAAGTATTGTTATCTTGTATCTGAATCTGCATCTCAGAGCAGATTGCACCTGTCCCCATAATACGCCATGCAGTATGATAGAAGCTTTAATACTAATGTAAACTTAATGAGGAAAACACAAGCACATTGAAAAATACCTACCATCCAGGACCATCTTTGCAGCAATAGCAGTAGGAAGTCCAACAGCTTTCGACATAGCCGAGTGACCTCTAGGTTGCCCATACATGACCAGGTTAATTCCTCGTTCCTCTGATCGCCCATCGGGCCACAGGATTCCAACCTCGTGTCTTAAGATGACCAAGTCTCGTTCAGTTGAATCTATAAAAGAATTGAGATATTCATTTGCCTACAAGAATACTGTAATATTCAACAGTTTGAAGTCCAGTAGGTATTTCAAGAGGTTAGAGCTTAAATTGCCATTTTTATACATTCATAGTTTTTTATTAAAAATGTAGTAAAAATTACTCTCATCAATACTAATGAGTAAGAAATTATAAGGATTATCCAAATACACATGTGTCAATTATGTGCCTTACCAAGGGCAAGCTTCTTAGAGAGATAATAACTTAATGTGTCCAAGGGCGTATTAAGTTTCAATACTGGGTCTTCTTTCAGTAAACCTAATGATTCCAAAGCATTGACTCTTTGCATTCCGGTTCCTCCAATGCGCTCTGCCAGTTTACTTTTAAGATTTTCATAAAATATATTAGAATCCATTAGTCCAAGCAGGTTGCCTATCAATTGCCTCTGAAATAAAATTACATATTGAAAAACAACATTTTTTAAAAATTATTTAAACGAATTGATAAAAAATAATTCACACCCATGTAATATCAGGGCCTCTTGGATGTAAGATTGGATGAGGAGATGGATCTATTAATCCTAGCAGCAACATTCCCGTAATAGTATCTGAAAAACCTAAAACAAACAAAACACTTCTAATGTACTAAATCATTTACTGGGACCTTAAAGCAATAGTACTATGTTATGGTTAAAAAAAGAGTAAAACCTTGGAATCGCAAAGTTCCTCTTAAAACTGTTCGGGCTTCTGTTATCCCATACAGCTGAGCATATTTACTGGAATCTCTATTAGGAAATCCTTCCAATGAAAACCCAGGCAAAAAATCTAGGTTTTGAACTTCTGACATCAATTCTCCACCTTCTGGAATTTCTACAGTCTGCATCAAATTAAAATAAATTATTCTTTTTACATTCAATTAACTGTATGAATTATTGTGTTTATATATGATTGATTCTTTAAAGAATATTGTACCTCATACCTGGCCATCATAAATATACTTTGCAGAACTAAGAGTGTTATGGAGAACAGCTCTTGGGCTCCAACTAAATTTGTATCTTAAGGCATTGTCAGAACATTCAGGTGCTGGCAAACCTGTAGATTGAAATTTCAACGTTCATGATTGAAAATAAATAGAACAATATATAGTTCTGGAGAGAAAGTTCGGTGGGAAATGAAATACGATGTTCAAAATGGACTATAAAACACAATATACAAAAAGTTACAGATTGAGACTAACACCATTTTTATGTCCTTTGACTTATATCTACACACGAGAAGAATTTTGACAAAAATTGTGACAAAAATATTTCTTGTATTTGAAGCAAAATTATTACCCTACTCATATTTTCGAAACTTAATACACGTAAGACGTAAGCATGACGCCCAAAAATCTTTTAGAAATTTCCAAAAATTGGGGATTTTACCGAAAGTCAGACCTGCATTATTATTTCAAGTGTTCTTTAAGGTATCCGCGGACAGTTTTTCGTTACAAAGGCCGGACAGTAAGAATTTGTCGGTCGAAAAATCACTGTTTTCCGGGGCACTTTATCTTCTTATGAAGCAAAGGCGAGAAAGTAAAAAAAAAATTGGTTCATAGCAAAACGTCTGCGAAACTCTAGCGCCTAAACATTCAGCCAATTTTCTTCAATAATTCGTGCGAGTGCAGTTTGACGTACCTGCTCCACACTCAAGGAAGTAGTATACCAACCTACCTCACGTGCCAACCAACTCCAGAAGTGTAAGTGTAATTGATTGGAACACCTTGACGTCAGGATTTTTAACGGTTCTTAAAATTCCACAGTCAAACATCAACGATAAAAAACAACAACCATAAGATCGCCTAATACATGTTTTCATTGATACAATTAATTTCTTAATTCGTAAGACGGGAAAGTATAATCGTGTGCCAGAAAACGGCAATTAATCGACAGAAAAATACATAATGCCTAGTACTGGAAACAAAAAATTGATAAATTTTGTTTTGTGTGTCCTGGATACCGAAAAATCGATTGACGGTAAAACGTCGGTGCGTCTGTCTGTGGGTCTGTTGTCCGTCTGTATGTCCGTTTGTCTGTATGTCTGACCGTTCGTCATTCCGTCTGTGGTCAACGTTAGCGCCTAAATCTTTCAGCCTCTTTTATCCAAAATTGATATTCGCTATCAATTTAATGGAACTCGAGGCCCCCTGAATGTGAAACGGATATTGATGTATGGGGATTTACGGGAATCCTCAATATTTTCAATCGTTACTCAGAAATAGCTTCTAATTTTTCTTATTAAATTTTGTCCATAGATAGTGTACAGGACGAATAAAAATAGTGTGGGTCTCATTTTCATTGAAGTTCCTGATTTTTCAAAAATTGGGAGATTTCTATTTTTTGGAAAATGCCTCCATTTTTTCCATCGTTAGGGCATCAGGCCATTAAAAAATGGCGTAAGTGCCATTTTGAAATGTAACTTCCATAGTGCGCTCAACGCTCCTTAAGGAGTTAGATTTGCGTCTATACGGACGCAACAAATTCAAATAAAATTCTAATTTTACACTGGGTAACTGTGCTACTTTTGACATTTTGCACTGGCTTAATAGAGAGATTACTAGAACTGAGCAAACATATACGTAGTATCCTGACTGGATTATAACTGATAATGAGGAGTTGTACAAGATAATTCTGATGTCCAAGTCTCTGTGATGGCATGCAATTTCCGGGTGGCAGCTTCAGAGAGAAGGAGAAGGGGTGGTGTAGATAGCGAAACGAGGTTTCCCACAGACCATAGAGGTCTCAAGGTCAGCTGTCAAACAAATCCAATAGTTCATCACCTCGTCGTGCCCCCCTTTAACCGCGCGTGACACTCAGTTCCATCAGACAGGGCCTCGGGGCCGGACAGTGGATCTATTCTTCACATAAATTAAAAAATTAAGTTTCTTTTCTTGCTTTCCCGTTCTCAATTCTCCCTAATTAAAAACTCTAATGTTTAAGGAAATATTGAATTTTTTAAGCTGTTTTTGTTGAGATGCATTTTTAGTACATACAGAAATTTCACTGTTAAGCTTAATATGCTATACGGACTGATTTTATAAAAAAATATGGAAAATGTATGGGCTATTATTCGAATAAGTTCCAAACTCCTTAATATGGAAAAACATGGAAAATAAAAGTAGCATTTTGCAACTACTCGCATTGTGAAACAAAAATATTGCAAATTAGCATCGATATTAGTATATTTAGTAAATATATATTTACATAGAAATCCATTCCTAGTTATAATATTGCAAAGCCGGTACAAATAATGCGCGAAAGTATGTGTTGCATTACCATTAGTTTTGATTATTTTGAGGAAAAAGTTGAAGTTACGTCCTTCTTGCAGAAACAAAAATTAATTACGCGTTAAGCAGACTTTGAGTGACCATACTCTTCAGAATAAAGAGTATATCATATAACTATTTTCAGATTTACAATATTTTTTCGTGATTTAGGGTTGAAACTCGACGGAACGTTCCACTCTATGCTTATTTATTCAATTACGGTTATTATGTCCTCTTTCCGTTATACAGCTCTAACATTCCACAAATGTGGATAGAATAAAATTGTTTCATATAAGAAGCCTTCAAAGCTGTAAAGACTTTTGAGGAAAAGTCTGAATTGAGGATAGAAATAGTTCCATCATTCGCAAAGGAAACCATTTCTGAGTAGTGAGAGCCACAATTTTACGACTGATGATGCATTGAAAGTTGATATCGAATTATATACACTTTCTAATGAACATACCTCCGCAATATGAAATAAATGATTCAACTTTCCCTCCTGCCTGATGAACTTCATCAAAACACTCCATTGCTAAAAGGTGGTCAATTCCTGGATCAAGACCAACTTCATTGACAACTGTAACACCAGCTTGTACAGCTCTATATGTAACAGAATATTACATTCAGTTATTATAATTTAACAAATAACAACTATAATATATTGGAAAGAATTACGTACACAATTCACATAACTTACCGTTCGTGCAAGTCTTTCATCTGGGCTGTGCAATATGACGCAGTAACCATATGAACCCCTGTATTTATGCAACATTCCGCCACTATGTGATGTAAATTATAAGGTAGCAACGAGATGACGACATCAGCAGAAGATACAACTTCCTGTAGAGTGTCTTTTCTTTCTAACACATCCAACAGTACTGGTTCTACTGCAGGATAGTGACTAGCAATTGCATCAGCTTCATCTTTCAACGCTGAAGCTGAAAATAGTAAGGCATCATCAAATTTCAAATGCAAGAGTCGATATAGACGCTTTAAATTGAAGGGGTGGAGGCAACTTAATGATAACCCTCGTTTCACGCATTTAAAATAAATGTTCATAGTTTCCCTCTAAAACAATCTTAATGATACATATTCTGTGCAAACGTATTCATGTGCAGAAAAATGTGAGAAGTACATATATTGAAACATATCTGGATTTAAAAACACTATTATTCCTCTGACTTACAAAAAGTACAGTCCCAAAGGGCTCCCAATATGCTGCCATGGGCGTCTTAAATTTAAAGCGTATTCAGCGTTCCTGAATTTGGTATAACAACAGGCCTCTGTGATTTCGTGATGGAAAATGGATGTATAAAGTAGGAACTAATATTTTTTAAAGTATTTGTATAAACTTGCGATACAAAAATGTAAACATAATATAATTGTAGAATTGATTTATTAATTTATAATTTGATTAATTATAGAAGTAGAATGGTGATTATGATTGTAGTGCAGTCATGAATTGCAATCTCTATACGTATTTACATTCTTTGAAGCAATTCTGCAGGTCATTTTTGAAGATCACATGCACAAGGATTGTAGATAAAACATTAATTAGTGACTTGTGTGGTTTCTGCTCTAAAACTCGAGAAGTTTTTCCCTTTGAAGTTTGAACAACTGATTGTTTTGAACGTGTAACGTGTAATTTGAAGACAGTAACAGATAGATAGTAACAGATTGTAACAGATAGTAACAGATTGTGTTACGATAAATTAGTCGCAAAATTATGAGTTCAGACAACTGGTCTATTCTATCCAGACTGTATCTATGCCCAATGTCGTCCTCCTCAAAGCTGCTTGATGTGGAAGTCATGGTTGAGGGTCATATCAGCCCTTCGACGAGGAAATGTGAAAACATCATATGCGTGTCTACGGTATGGGTGACAGGGAACGTGCCACAGGCGCCACCCAGGGGGGCGCTATTCAGAGTATACCCGCTAAAACAATAACAACAACACTCATTTGTTGTACCATTTGTTTATATCTGGCAGGGGCACAAAATACTATCCTGACCATGGACATCTCAATACATAGATACGCCTCATAGAAACATTGAACCGTATTTTCCAATTCAAGGGCACTTATTTCTTCCATATGATTGGATGTTTGCTGGTCTGAGAGGAATTTAAAGCATTGCGATTCACATTTCAACTTATAAGAAGTACATGGAATTGATTGTGACTTTACGCCATAAGGACAAATTTTAAGTCATATCTAACTGTTCTGATATACCTCATTCATTATAAACGTAGAGGCCACTATAATACAGAAAAATTGTCATGTATGACTCATGAGAGAGAGAGAGAGAGAGAGAGAGAGAGAGAGAGAGAGAGAGAGAGAGAGAGAGAGAGAGAGATTTTAGAGAACAACATTCTAGATAAACAAATGTATGTGCAAAATGTATGTACATCATCATCATTATTACCAATGATGATCTGGAAATTACGTTTCATTTCGTATTAAATGTGTTGACAAAATTATTTTTCAAGGACCTCAACATATCTTGAGGACAGTATCCCATAAAGAAAAAAAACATTATTGGTATCATAAAATTAATCGAGTATACCATTGCAACTAATCAGTAATACATTTAAATCGTAAAATGTTACTTCTTGTAATTACTATTACAACATTGCAATTAATGATTTAAAAGCTTTCACTGTTAACATACGTGTTGGATAAACAAGTTTCTGTTTTTTTAGAAACAGCATAAGCCAAACGTTTTGTTATATATCATATTTGCCAAACATTTATATTACAAAGGAAGATGCAGCCCTTAAGTACGAAATCCGACCGCGCCTGGTGAAATTTTAATATGTCCTGTGTATTATATTCATGTAATGAAAGAGAGCCAAACTCAGGCCTTGATAACACTTTGTTGATTCAACCATCCTATCATTTGCTAATTTAAAAATTAAATTACTATTTTGTAATGAATATATTTTTTTGGTGTGGGCTTTTTACCCACTCATTCCCAGGCTCACTAGAATGACACATACAGATTAGAACGTGAACGTGTCCCGGCCTTTCTAACTAGCCGGGTGGAGATGAGTTAGCGCCTAGAGGATGAATATTTTTTTGTGATGAGGAGTTAGAATAGAGAATCTATGTTCAGAAAAATCTCTCGTTTACGCTTTACACCCAGTGTAGTTAAAATGTTTTTATTTAAAGAATTTCCTACCAACGGTCAATTGAATGTTCTTCTCGTTGTTCAAATACTCAACAACAGGTGCACACACGTAGCCAGCACCCAAGACAACTACCCTTTTACACTGCTCTTCCAGATCGCTCCCAGGCCTGTGCCGGCTGCGACTAAACAGAAAAAACATGGTATGTGAAATCATGATTATCGAACATTTTTCACACAATAAAGAATAATTTACTTCAGGAAGTTAATAAGGGTGGTTATTATTGCCACAATGTTGAAAGTTTCTTCTCACTGCGGGTCAACCTGCCACCTTGTCTGGATTTTACCAACCAGTGGCGCCTCTTTACCATCAGTCGGCGCACTCACTGGAACACATTTCCCAATCCCTCTTTCCCCCATCTCTAGCTCGCGTCATTATTGCTAGTTACTACACTAAACTCAACATTATGATTGTATACAATAAAACTTGTTCAATGCCGAACATGTATAATACGGAAATCTCGCTAACGTGAACACAAATTGCGGTCCCGCAAACGTAAATTCCGCAGTAGTATTACATGGCATAATGTGCAATCTTGTCTAATACAGAAATAATTCTGGTCCCTCGACATTCCGCATTGAGCACGTTTTATTGTACTATATACTTATTCATACATAATACCATACGCCTATATGCCTACATACATTACACTCTTCGTACAGTAACTACACAACCCCCGTTTCACACATCGCTAGCCACATACCCTCCTTCGCCACTTCACTTCACAAAACACTGTAGTGTCGCTACAGCGAGACGAGCTAGAGCGAGACGTAGCTAGTTCGCAGTCGCCTTCTCTGGGGTCTCGTGGATTTGGGATTCGTTTGGACATCCCTCGCTTCCCATACCCCTCGATCTGGAGTTTCTGGTTGCCTCGGACTGTTCTCTTGATCCTTGAAACGCTCTGGGCTGTTCTGTAGTGAATTGAATTGAATTGATTATCCCTTATTTTACGTGGCGAGATTCGGGCCATCAGGCCCGCTCTTTCGTCTGACCATGCAAATTTCGCTACGCTCCTTTCACCCACTAGTGAAGAAATGAGGTATTTCTTGGGCGACGAAACAGGCGATTTGAATTTAGCTCAGAGGCGTCATTTAGCTTGAGTATCTTTTACATGCATGTAAATCTACTAACATGGGACAGCCGGCTTTACTTCCCCTCCGAAGAAAGGCGTACGAAGGATTTTTTCGCCCTTAAAAATCCACGGCTTCGATTGGGTTTCAACCCGCCAATTTGGGTATAACAGACCGATACGCTAACCGTCACGCCATCGACGCCGACGTAGTATGTTATCTGGTGTCCCTCTGTCCAGTCTTTCCTAACTTCCTCCACATATGTGTCTCCACAGAGTTGGAATGGTGGTTGAAGCTGGGAAGGAACTTCATCCTCGTCCTCATGTCTATGTAGCACCTCGTCCACGTTTCGCGTGTCCACATCCCAGTTCATCCTTAAGCGAGCACATTCTCCTGCCATCTCGCTCCAGCACTCCTTCCCGAGAGCATCGGGACTTAAGTTGTCGATGGTCCCGGAATAGTATTCTGTCTCCGGTTGCGAATCACCGTGTTTTCACTGTATCTTCTTTCTCCCTCGTGATTTCTGGGTGAAGTAATTCCATAGGTTCTTCATACGCCGATTGTCGTAAAACATGTCCGCTAGAGGTCTGTTGATGGCCTCTACAGACTGCATATCGCAAGACAAATTCGGGCCAATGTAGTTGACCGCTTTCCCTCTGTGGTCCTCTGTGGCCTACATAGTATAGTGACCCTTAAAGGTAAGGATGTCACGCATTACCAAGCCAGTTGATGCGGCTTGGAAGGGTGAAGAATGTATTAGCTTTATCTCATTCTTAACCAGGAAATTCCAGAACGCCAACGAGGTCAAACCACTCACTTTGGCACCCCGAAGTCCGCAAACACGTCCCTGGAACAGTTGACCAGGGTTTCTGTTTCCATCGATTACACTGGTTTGCCGATGACCTTGAATGAGCATCCACCACGATCACAAACACCTGACTTTCAACAGGCTCGAGGCAATCAATATGTAACATCTCCGATGGCCTCCGGACAGTCGGCCATGTTGCAAGAGGAGCTCTGGGTGAGTTGTGCCGGAACCCCTGGCATGTCTTGCTCCTTCGAATCATACGAGTAGTATCTAAGTTCCTTCCCAGACCGGGTCACCTCCTATGTGAACACAATTCCTTCATGTGTTGAATGTAGTGCCCCGAACATCCTTTCTTGCAGCGTCTCCAGGACCACCATTCTTTCTGCCCGTAGCAGATATGCTTGCTGCGTGGAAGGGTCGTCTCCGAAATCTAAAGACTGGCGTAAATTCAGACATGGAGCACTCCGCGGCCATTCTTTGATGATCCCCAAGAGTCTCCATTGCGTGATCGCCCTCTATTGCCAACTCGACCTTGCAATTGATCTGTCTGTAAGGAACAAATTTCATTAAGGAAATATCTCTAAGCTTCAATATTATAGTTGTAGGAAGAAGCCCCCCAAAAATGCACTTTTGAAATTTTTGAAAAATTAGGGAATTTAATGAACATGACACTTGCACCATTCTCTTAAGTGTCCTTTATGCTTTCTGAGGACCAAATTTGGTCAAAAAGTATGGTGCCATTTTTCAGAAAATTTTGAAATTGTTGAGGCTTCATGTAAAGTATCCTCAAAAATTAAAATATCCGTTTGAAACTCCGAACGCCTCGAGTTCGTTCAAATCGGGGAATATCAAATTTGGAGAAACTGCTGAACGTTTTATGCGTTGACCACAGACGGACAGATGGACGGACAGGCTGGCCGACAGTCTGACAGACGGATGTTTTGCCCTCAATCGATTTTTCGGTATAAAGGACCCAACAAACCTGGATTCTGTGTACACTACGTGTTAGAGAAAGTAATTTATTATATATAGGAACAGGATTTATCCTCTTTTCAGTAATAGGTCCTGAGAATAAAATTTTTCTGACGCAAATTTACCGTTTTCCGGAGCACTTTCTATTCTTACGAAGTAAGTGCGAGAAAGTAAAAATACAATATGCATATTACCGTTACAATATGACACGAACTTCATTTTGTTTTTACTCACGTTAATGCATATGTGTCATGAATAAAATAACGTATTTGTTTAAGATTTGGAGGATTGGTGTATATTGAGGGTACATCAATTGTCATGAAACATAAGATATTTATCTGCAGAGCCCTATAATTGCCATATATTTCCAATTCTTAATATTAATATGTTATATTTAAATTGAGGGGTTACATTCTAAGAATAGGAAGCTTCACTTTTCTTTGGTGATAAAGGCTTGTATATTACGTATTGATATAAAACAATCAGATTTCATTATGATTCAATCATATTTCAGAACGTATTACAACCCTCATATGTATTGCATCCTTATAAAAGAAAATATAGAAGATACACATATGTAGGTAGTACTGTTGGAGGTTTACCGTTCCAACTACTTCTTAGTTTTACTTCTTTTCGATTGTAAGTAAGTCATATACGACTTGCAAAAACACATATTTCTGAAGTTACTTTCTTATTGACGACAATTAATACTTCGACATTAGATTTTCTTTTTTGTAAAACCTTTTCTATTACCAGTCAAGGTGGCCGTAGAAACACTAAATGTCTCAAAAAATCTTATGTTACACATGCATATGTTCATACATATGTATGAACACGGTCTCTTCACCCATGTTATCATGGGCTAAAGAAACATCAGTCTTAGAAATCCGTTTAAAAAACCAAAGTTGTATCGATATCTCTTAAAGCTATAGTTTAATATTATACATCATCGTATGTACCCATCGTATATGCTCGTTTTTGCGAATACTGCGTCTCAATATTTACAACGGGTCAGGAGATATGCGAAGGGAACATCCATCGTGACGAAGCAGATACATTCTGTGATATTGTATGTATATGTGCGTATATACAATAATACTTTATATGTAACAACAATAGTTTTATTGATCTGATTGTCCTATATTTAAAAAATATATAAAATGAATTTATTGAAATAAGGTTCGGATAATTAAAAGGAATACGTTAGTAGGAAACATTAGTAGCATACACAAAATTCAATACGTTATTGACTTTACAGAGCAAATATTACAAATTACAAGAACATTCGCGATTAAAAAAAGTTTAGTTAAAACCATTAAATCTTAAAGAACCAAGTAAGGAATTCAGTGTTCGGAGAACTTATAGTTATGAAAGTTATCTAAGTACTTGGTGATGCTACAATCAGGAGCGAATTAAGGCATGTGCGTTAAGTGTTGCGGGGCCTCAAGAAGCAGGAGTCGAAAGACACCTGAAAAAAACTGGCGTTTTGTATTAAATTGAATTAAATCACTAAAGTAAAACGCACATTTATGACCTTCGTTCGCAATTTAAGAAAGAATGTATACATACCTATTAATATCTCTTAATTCTTGAATATATTCGAAATTTGGCGTAAGTTTCCCGTTGCTAGCAATTATTGCCTGGAACATAAATATTGATAACTACACTAATAACTGAAAATATTATAAGTGTATATGATTTAATTTAGAAAAAAACTTCTAAAAACTTACGCCGTTAACTGGAGGAGTGAAGTGATGTTGATCTAGTGGCGTATTGGCTTCTGATTGTAGTATATCAAATACATAGGGATATAAAAGCTCTCCAAAGAAATCTGTAGATTCACGTGGAAGCTGTGTAGGCATGTTGTCAATCGAACACACCAAAACACCAGGACCCTTAAAGCTAAATATTTTCGAAATCAGATCAACAGAAGGTGGGAAATATATCGTTAATTTTATTTCAATTATTTTATTTTTCAATACTACCTTTTAGTATCTTTGTTTCTATCTGCGTCATACAAACAGAAGGGGGTATCAATAGTCGTGCATTCATTCATAAACTCTATGGAACCTCCTGGATCTGCACTGATGTCACAAATCGCCAGCATACGATGAGGAAGAGCTGGAGCTCCAACGGAAGATGGTAGCCATGGAGTATTTGCCGGTCGTAAGAGATATTTAGCGTCAGGAATGGTGAGTAGTTTTGGTGAATCCACCGCCCAATAAATGCCATTCAGTATGACAGACGCGTAAGGTGCAATCTTTAAAATAAACAAATGAAAACTTAATATAAGTACAAGTGGTGCTGTAACATAGGGCAGTCCCTCTCATATTATTTGCAACACGTAAAATTATAGCGCTAGCGCCTAAATCATTCAGAAAATTTTATAAAAAATTGTTATTCTCCGATCGCTGGACAAACACGAAGCACTGAAAGTTTGAAACGGATATTTGGAATTTTAGGGGTACTTTACCCAAGTCATCACATAACAATATTTTCAAAGTTTTCTGAAAAACGTATCCAAACATTTGATTAAACTTTTTCCTAATTTAGCGCAAAGAACGCTTAAATAATGGCACAGGTTTTATTTTTGTAGAAAAATCTGAATTTTCGATTTTTTAATAAACAAAAGTATTTTACACACAATGTTCCTGTTACTTACATGCATCTTTAGATAAGATAAGATAAATTTATTTGAACTGCAAATGGGCATAACCCGGGGGCAGCTAATTATATAAATAAGATAATACAGCTAACATGCAAATTATGTAATAATAATAATAATAATAATAATAATAATAATAATAATAACATTAATAAAAACAATAATTATATAAAATATGTCTAATTCATAAAACATTTAAAATTACCTAAAAAAACATCATAATCAAACTCCGCACTGAATTTTTGTTCAACAGCACTTCACTTCACTATGACCCATTAATCACTTCCTACATTATTTCTCTGTTCTACACTGCACGACACCTCACAATATATTATTTACACATCGCTCTATAACCTAACATTGTCAGCCAAGTCCCTCATTTATTTACTAATACCCTAAATTAATTTCCTAAACTGTTGAACGCTACGAAGAAAGGGTACAAAGGCTTTTGTAGAGAAAGTGTTCCATTTTTTATCGTTCGATTTGTAAAAGAAAATTTCCCCACATCCGTTCTCTGCGGTCTTAAATTTATTTTGTGCCTGCGATCCCCTCTACTGATGTATGTAGGATGTATACAAATAATAAATAATTGACGTGTTAGCTCCGCATATGAAAAAATGACAAACAAATTTTGAAGATATTGAATAAATTGAAAGAATCAGAATTAAAAGTTACACTGAAATTAGAGATCAAACTATTTAAAAAATGAAGTATAAGTGAAGAAATATAAGTAGTAAGAACAAAATATACCAAATAAATGGGAGAGAACTTACCAAAACATGTTAAATTAAGCATATATTTTTATAAAAAATATAGACTTTCATACATTTTAAAAGGATAATTCCAATCGCGAAAAGGGAAAAATTCCCGTTGTACGAATCCTTACAATAGGGATTTTACCCTTTCTTGTGATTGGAATTATCCTTTTAATTTTTTAATGAAGTTCTAAACTCACATAAATATACCTTTTTGCTGAAAGTTGAAAGATACCTGGACGGATGTTCTGTATATTCGTCAGGATCAAACCCACCACCATCCTTTCTCTCTAAATGATGCCGTCTTCGAACTTCACATGCGTATACTTTGGAAGTTGCTGAAAGCAAGAAAGGAAATTATGTCAAACAAAATCATCATAGAGACTAGACGGCGACTCACAGACGTAAGTATACGAATATCTTTAAAATAATTTATTCAAGACAATATACAGGTGTATCAGAATAAACGTTACAAAATTCTAGGGCATGTCGAAGGGTCAGAAATGATTTGAGGGGGGGGGGGTAGGATGATCATGTAGTGGACAATTTCTTTTAATGGAGATATACATGTGACAGTTGTCGTTGTTTATTAGGCAAACTTGGATTCAGAGGTGTTGGGCAGTTTCATGAAAAATCCTCGAAATCTTCAGAACGTGACCTGGCTACGGATTGGATCTACGCAAAAGAATTCTGTTCAAGAGTTTCAATTTCCATTCACATTTGTATTGTTCGCATGTGTTTAAATGACAAGTTAATAAATAAAGTAATTATTATTTAAGAAATATTTATTATTTTATTTTAAAATAACAAACATGGCATATATAAATAATTCACAGCTTACAAATTTAAAAATATTGGATCCAGGCAATGGCTAACGTGCCCCTCTAGATTCGCTACTCTTCTGTAAGGTGTCTATCCAAAAGTCTGATCACGAGCAGCTACTGGGAAACTGCCAAACATTTTCAGGAGTTTTTGAAGAATTTAATACACGCAGTAATGGAATGTGAAAATCCCGAGGTATTGATAAGGTTCAGAATTATTGGAATAAGAAATTGACAGTATTACATACACGTCTGGGAAAGGCTGCGAATGGAATTTTACAAAAAAACAGAGGAACTTCTAAAGTGACTCACACGTGGTATCATTTATCTGCTACACCAAAAGTTACCAGAGAATTATAGACCAATCATTTTTCTGCTCATAATGTGTGAAGTTAAAACTACAGCAATATTTGATAAAATATAGACATCCACAAAAGAACCATCTATTGCTATTTGAACAGAAAAGATGTCATGAAGATTCCCATGGCTGCAAGAAAATCTTACTTCTCAACCAAGTCATTTAAATTATGGAAGGAAACGAAAACGTAATCTGAGCATGGTTTGAATGCCTTTGCCAATATATCTTACGACATGATTCTGAAGACTCTAGAGATCTATGAATTTCATCCCAGATTTATTGACTTTTGTCTCTTTTAGGATTGGTATGAAGTCATGGAGTACCCAGTCACTTCTATACAGCGGAGAGCTACTGCGGACCTACTACTGTAGGTACTCGAAATACTCATATTATCAAGAAGATTCATTATCCCCTCTAATCTTTTGTACACCATCTAGACTAGGGGAGTCCAACTTGAAAGGCCTCAAAGGCCAAATACCTACAAAGTGGCTGCGGGTCATATTTTAATTACACGGGCGATCCATACCTGACTTCCCTATATTGTTGATATCGGCTGTTTGCCCCGCTGCTCTCAAACTAAGGGGGGGGAGGATTGGAACCATGCGTAATGCCAGGCCTTATCACGAAAAACGCAGTGAAACACATTGGGATGATTTTGAATTTATGAATTTACCAGAAGAAAGTCCTTAAATCTAAACTTAACATATTTTTGCATAAAAGGAGTTTTGACCCCGGCAGGGCACGTGCGCTAGGCGCCCAATATTCTCGCCCGACATGAATCCAAGGGACTTTCACTTTTGATTAATAACCTTTTGCGGGCCACAATAAATGGTATAATACACAATAAATCGCCGCCAGTTGGACAACCCTGGTTTAGACAATTGGCGCACACTGACATCGGTTACAAGCACCGTGCTGATGAAAGGTCAGTAACACATTTGTTTCTCATGGGTGATCTTAAATTATATGTTAAGGAATAAAACTATTACCTCAACTCAAATGTTGCAGTCTGTCTGTACTTGCCGCGACAACCCGCCAACGGGCCAGGGCCTACCAACAGCGTCCCAGCTTTGCGGCCATGGGCCATAAGGGGGACGTGCGGCAAGAACGAAGACACCCTACGACGTATTCTAGTCTTCTCAATCTGAGAAGTGAGGTTTCTCCTCGACACCCGGCAACATATACTGAGACATTGCAAGGAAAGGCACACTTTAATCTTGCCCAACCGGGACTCGAATCCGAGGTCGCGTCATGGAAAGCGAGCACGCTGACCAACGAGCTAAACCGCGAGGACTAACGTTGTAGAGGCAAATGAAAACACCAATGGCGTCGGCATAAAATTTGGTCTTAACAACTGGGCAAAAGTCAACATGAAGAGAAACAAAAGAATAACGACAGGGAATAATCAAGATAATATGCACGCACTGATGCAACATCTTGAACCATGTAAAACGTACTAAACCAACCAACCAAACGGGCATTGAATACGATAGCATATCGAACGGCACGGTGAAGGAGAAAATTCGAAAGGCGTACAGAAGAGTAAGACTAGTCCTGCAGTTTCCTCTAAACTCGAAGAATATAATATCGTCAATAGCTATTTGGCGGTGCCTATATACGAGTAAAGCTGCGGTGTATGGTAGACTGAACTGAATAAGAAATTAGAACCATGACCCGAAAAACTAGAAAACCTCATAAAATGCGTCATGTCGCCCACAGGCAACTTGATGTACACTCTTGGAAACATAAAATTTCGCGTCGAAACTGCCTTGGCCCGACTTGATGGCGCTGGACATCCCTGCTTGCCGACAGCGCTATCTACCGTTTATTTCCGAAACTACGTTCTG
>BOPP01000079.1:4325810-4358002 GCA_017312745.1 Gryllus bimaculatus | reverse complement strand
AAATTGTACATTTTGTTACACAGTAGACTACTTGATTAACAATTATTTCACAGACAAAAATATATGGTGAATGGGGGCCTTCAAGCAACTGCTTGTTTGGCTTATAGGTAAATCCGGCCCTGCTCTGAACACCATCGAGGGAAAAATATCTATCTTCAATATTGTAGTTGTAGGACGCCGAGACAATATCCTTTTCCAATATCCACGACAACTTTTACACTTTTTCGAATATTCTGAGATATCAACAGAAAATGAAACCCTACCATTTCTAAAGAGTTCTTTACGCTATCTGAGGACGGTTTAATACGAAAATTAAAACCTTTTTTTATTTTGGAAATTCTCCTGAGGCTTTATGTAAAGAATTCCTCAAAATCAAAATATTCGTTTCTAATCGATTGCAGAATATCAGTTTTGGAGAAAATCGTCTGAACGTTTTAGGCGCTAGCGTTGACCGCGGACGGACGAACGGACGAACAGGTCACCGTAAATAGATTTTTAATATCAACCCATAAAACGCGGATTCTGACTAAATAACATGATATACGAAGTAATTTACTACATGTAGGAACAAAATTTATCGAATTTTTCGTTACCAGGGCCCGGGAATAAGAGTTGTTCTATCGAAAAATCACTGGTTTTCGGCGCATTGTTGCAATACTTGCTCGTCTTGCGAAGTAGGAAGGGAAACTAACAATGCGACATATCAAATAGTACTATAATTTAACAAGCAAATTATTTTCTTTTTCAACAGCGACAAGGTTGATGGTTTCTAATTTATTACATTTTACTGTAAAAACAGAATGGATGATATGTTAGGTAGCACACAGCTCCATGTTTAAAAGTATTTGTAACCCTAAGACAAACTCAAGAGAAGACAGAAATAATACGTTTTGCTCTGGTAATATTGCCTATCGTTCCTTAAAACAATGAAGTTCCATTGTAATCAATATCATTCCATCATTCCATTGTAATCATTGTAATCAATTTATATTATAGATAGTAATCATAAAGTAAAAGTCCTTTATTCCCTTCATTTTTTGCCTTTAAAAATGAAACAAAAGATGAATTGTTAATAATGTGTAATTGTATTTACAAAATGAAGGTCTTCATCTAAAACAATATATTTGTTTTGTATACTGTTAAAGGCCATATAAAATATACACACAAACAATTTAATTGATAGCAATCGTTTGATATGGCAATTTGTGAAGCACTAATAGAAATACTACAAAAGATTTTTTGTGAAAATGCATTTTGATAAAGTTAAGAAGTTGCACACATGCACAAGAATATTTGTGCTAAGTGTTTTTCAATATGTTTATCTCCAACATATTGTTATTCACCAATAAACTAACCATACAAATCTACTTACCACCATGTTCAGCAACTTTCTGAAGCATTTCTGGTGGCACATATTCATGAGGAAGTTCCTGAAAAACCTCCTGTCCTCCCTGAGAAACATTTCCACTTCCAGTGAATACAAAGGTAAGAGGCCCCACAGACTTGGGCATCATTCCTAAGGCTATTTCATAGCCAGCATCTCTTATAGCTTGTCTTGCCATAGAAGAATTCCGGTAATTGTGCGCTGGACCAATGTGCTATGCAATGTAAAGAAAAGAAAATATAGAAAATAAGGAGTGCCAATATAAATTATTTTTCTTAATTTTGCAAATGTGAATTTTAATTGAAGTTATAGGCTACTTAATCTAATAGGAAATACACACCATGAAAGGTGTATGATGACCAAGAGCCAAGAGCCGGAGACCAAGCCCATGTAGTATATTGACCATCCCTGCAACTCCAGCATATTTGCCAAAAGCTACCACTCTCTGTCCTGACTCATCCATAAGCTTTTCATAATCGATTAAGCGTATGTTCTGTAACACAAGAATCTTTCACTGATACAAAATGATATATAATTAATTTGATGCCCAAAAGAGTTCAATAGCAAAAACTGTTTGTACATGTTTACTATAACACTGAAACAGTAACTAATATTTAGGAAAAAGAATTAAGAGCAGGCAGAAACCAGAGATGATATAAAATGCTGCAGTAGGACCAGGAGAATGAGAAATTATAACAGTTGGATGAAGAAAACACCCAAAAGGATTGTGAGTGGAGACTGGCGAATTTTCTATAGTTGTATATTCATAAATAGAAATGTATATGTAAACATTATCGTTATTTCCATGTGACTTTTATCAATTTGCTGTATTAGTATTGTATGTTTTTTAAAGAATAATTTCATTACAGATATTAATAAAAATATGAATATAATATTCACAATATAAGAGAAAAATGCAAGTTACATTCTTTTCCTTCCATTACCTTTTCTAAAATTGCATCAAGTAGTGGCATGTTTGCCTCTTGAGCTTTAATAGTGTGAGAAAACAAGCAATAAGTTTTGTTTGGCAGCAGCTGGTCAACAGGAACTTGTTTAACTCCAAATATTACTGAAGCCTCAGAAATATCCTCTTGTACTACAGCACCTGCTGATAAATATGTCTGGAAATTTATTATACAATTGCATTAAACAATTTCATCATAGTAAGATAAATTTGCACGTACAATAAGAAAATGGCAATTTTTAAGTTGTACTTATTTAACATTACAACATTTCTTCTAAAATAAGCGTTAATTTGAGATTTCACAAACCTGCATTGGATAAGCTCTTCTGTTTGATGGCTGTACTATTACTTTTACTCCAGCTCGGGTAAGGCGACGCACATTAGTTGGTGCAAGTGGAGCTCGACGTTCCCATACTGACTGATCTTCTCGTCTGATAGCAATTACTTTACCTCTAACAGAACTCTATAAAAAATCATTAATTATTAATAATCGTTAGTTGAAAATATCTTTCATCCTTACATTTTTATCAGGTCAAATAAGTAAAATAGTTATATGTTTTATTTTGATAAAATATATACCTCCCTTTTAAATTTATACAAAATATGTAGTTGATGTGTATCCAATAAATTATTTTGTGTTTTATATATATTTTCTAAATGTTATTAAAATAAAATAAATACAACATAAATAATTATTCTCAGTGAAACTTACATGTTTCAATCTACTGTTTTGCCAAATTACTGCACCTCTGGGCAAAAATGCTTTTGATACGTATTTCTCCATGTTGAGTAATAATGGGACAATTATACGAAGATTCAAGCAAGACACAGGCAAAAACAGCAAAGCCTCACACAACTTTATTTCAGGACTTTCACGTCTTCACAATTTTTTCCGACCCTGCACTCTCAATTCCAAATGAGAGGAAATAAATCTGTTGAAATTAGCTACTAATCGGTCATTTCAGACCACTAACACCTTTAAACAGTTTTTTAAATATATTTTTCACAGAAATGAATAGACTCGGAAATCCACAATACATAGGCAAGATTAATTCATACGAAATTGCCGCTTCCAACATTTTCTTCAGACTGACACACATTGAACGCCGTTACAACATTCGTGACGAAATAGATTTGAGGTCGTGAGGATAGGTCATCTAATCGTTAGTCTTAATCATTTCTTTTTCGCAATACGATATTATTACGAGAGAAAGAGAAACGAAATACTCTTGGACTTGACAATGAGAGAATTCCAGATTTTCGTTAACGTTAGAAACTAGTGGTGCAACACAATGGCACAGACGTTCCCGTTTTAGTTTTCTATTTCTTTTGGTCTCTGCTAGCTTTTCGGACTTGCCACATACTCTTACCATCTATCGCCGCTAAAGTACTTTAAAAAAGTGTTAAGTTTTCGGTTTCCTAAAAGTAGAACGGAAATCTTATTTTAAGAATATTAATGAACCGTAAAACCTCGTCCTATATGATGATTTTCTTTGAAAAATCTGGAGCCTTTTTAAGAAAATGGCGTTTAAACGCTATTGTAAATTCGAATTTTGAAACTCTTTTCACAGAAAAGTTTTGAGTTCCCTTCTTGAAATCCTTTTTTTGAAGCACGCTAACTCACGAATACAATAGTGTTTGCAAATGGCTGAAAATGTACATATTAACGGCGTGAAAGATGTTTTAAAAAAAATTACATTTGAGTAATTTTAAAAAGCAAACAAATACAGCAAAATGAATTTTATGACATATTAAAGTGTGCAATTAGCACTATCGCTTTGAAAAGTTTGAAGAAAAAATTTGGAGCCGTTTTCTGAGAAAATGGCGTTTGAGCTTTTCGGAAAATGCGGAATTTTGAGCTACTTTTCATAGAAAATTGTTTTTGAGAAACTTTATATGACATTATTTAGAGCACATGTACACATAAATATAATAATGAGAACAAATCGCCGCTAATGTAAATATTAACGACGTTAACGACGAAATTTTAAAAACAATTTTAAAAGATTAATTTTTGTAATTTTTGAAAAAATAAAATAGAGCAAACTGATGTTTATGTATCTCATAGAGTACAAGCACTATATCTATCAAAAAAGTAAAGAAAAAATTGGAGCCGTTTTTGAGAAAATCTTGTTTTTGTTATTTTTTTAAACTGCAAATATTGCGCGAAACCTACTAAAATTTTTAAAAAACATGTACATGATCTTAATCAAAGAACTTACTATTGGGAACAAATTTTATTTGATGGAAAAATCTCTACCTTCAATTTTGTATGTACACCTGAAAATTTTCAATTTTTTTCAATTTTCGAAAGTTCAGAGTTCCCCTGAAAATGGGACCATTGACACCTTTATAAGTGTATTTTACCACTCTACCACCTCGAATGCACGAAACGAAACTTCCAGCCCACCCCGCAAGACAGCTCGATTGCCTTACATCAAAGGAGTCACAGACAAGATCGGTAGATTGCTGCGCAGAGCTGATATCCGCCCCGTGTTTCACGCTCGCAACAAGATCGGGAGGAGCCTGGTACAAGTAAAGGATCGTCTGGACCCTCTTCAAGATGCTGGTGATATGGGCGAACACGCACCTTTGAAGTTGCCGCCGAAAGTGGTTCGACCTGGCTTGTATTAGTGAATCTCTTGTTGGCTTGTGGAAATAAAAAACAGTTTTAGAAATCACTGTTCTTTTTTTGGATATAACAGCTGGCGTTTACGAAATCCCGTGCAGCTGTGGTCTAGTGTACAACGGACAAACCGGGCGCACCGTAGAAGAGCGTATGCGGGAGCACATGCGACATGACCGGCTTCAACATCGGCCCACAACAACTCCACAAATCGGCCTTGGCACAACACGCCGCGGAAACGGGTCACCTTGTCAATTACAACGAAACCCGCACCATAACAACAGAAGACCGGTGGTGGCCTCGTTTGATCAAAGAGGCATTGGAAATCTCTAGGAGGCCCGCTAGCCTCAATAGAGATGATGGGCTCCGTCTTAGCAACACCTGGAGACGGGCGGTTGCCGCCCGCCCCACGGAGACCCCCCCCCCGCGGACGGCCAAAACAATGATCGCCCTTTGGACCGTTCTTTTTTCGATTTTTCCGCCGTTCTCCTTCACACAAATGCATCTTCCAGGTGTCTATCCTGTTCAGTTTTCTATTATCTACCTTTACGTCCCACTCCCCCTCCCCCATCTCATGTGGTCGCCCGCCATCGCCCTTTTCCTTCTCCGCCAATCACGGAACACCCACCCTCCTCCTATTGGCCGCCGATGCACCCAGTCGGCCCACGCGCTTTTCCTATAAGATGAGACATGCCAACCTCTTGGCAGCAGTATAGCTCTGAAGAAGGCCTCAGCAAGATGGCCGAAACGTCAGCACAATTGACCGAGACGCGGCTCATTCCGGATAGCCAAGAATGCACTATTGTCGCTTCATCGGCGTTATCTGATGTCCGCTGTATATGAGGCCAGTAACTCAGCTTCGTGTCAAGCGATAGCCCTAGGTACTTTGTACTTGATGTTGTTTCGAAGTTTGTGTCTCCGACCTTAAATGTGACTTGCATCGGTATCCGTTTCCTTGTGAATACAATGATTTGGTTCTTTTCTTATGCAAGGAACAGATAGTGCTTGTTCATCCATCTTTGTGTGCATCGCATTGCTTCGTTTAGGTGATGCTGTGCTTCCTCAATAGTATGAGCTGTCATGAACACTCCCACATCGTTAGCATATCCGACGAGTTCCGTGTCTCTGAGCATTTCCGTTCTCAGGAGATCGTCGTCTATTCCACAGGTACGTTCCTCCGATCGATCATTGTGCAACTTCTCCTGACGGTGCATTGATTCGTCGCCCTTGATCTGTATCCTACAGGCGTGTACGATCCTTAAGATAATTTTTCATAGCATGCATCAAAAACGCTGATAGCCTAAATCTTTTCTAGAGTGTATTCAGTATGTCACTCCACCTGGCAGAGTTGAGTGGATTCTTGACGTCTAATATAACAAGTAGCGTGAGTTTCCGAGAGCGGTGATTTCCGGACTGGGCCCTCTCTATTATGTCGACTACCAATGCAATTGCGCGGATAGTGGAGTGTCCTTTTCGGAATCCGTGTTGCCGATGAGACAGCCCCCCTGCTTCTTTTTTTCCCCTCAGTATCTGAGGTTGGATCAGTTTCTCGAATACCTGTCCAGCCGTACCTTTCATGCACAGTGGTCTGTATGATGACGGCGAATTTTTTCTCCATTTCCCTTACTGATAAGGGTCAGTTTTGCTGTCTTCCATCGAGAGCTGAAGGTGCCATGCTTCAGGCAGTCGTTGTACATGTCTAGCATCAAGCCAGGGCTTGCTTTGTGCGCTGCCTTCAGCGCTTCGGTCAGTATGCAGCCGGGCCCTGGTGCTTTTCTGTTTTAAGGGATTCTACCTCCTGTAAATGCTCACTTTCGGTGAAGAACAGGACATCGCCGGGTGGTACTTCATTTTTGGGGTCGAATGTTTCCGGGTGGATGGGGAATAGTACATTCAGAATTTTCTCCATTGTCGTCGTGCCCAGAACAATATTCGGCAGGCATTCGAATTTCTTCATCACAATTTTGTAGCCGATCGTTGTTTATTTCCTTTATTGTATTCTGACATTTACGAATTTTGCTTTCTTTGATTGCTTTCTGGAGAGCGTTCTATCCAGTGTGCTGGTCAGCGGAGATCCTTTCAGCATCCTCGCTTTCCCTGACCCTTTGGGCCCTACGACTTAATTGTAGGCAATTGTTCCCTAACCCTGCTATCGTTCCATCACTAGACCGGCGCCCTGTTATTCCGTGATCCTTTCCGTGGCATCGCCGCCTTACATGCGCGCTCAATAAGCTTCCACGTGTATCACTCACCCTGGTGGAGTTAGCTCTGTTCTCGGCGTGTTGCGCTCCCTCACGCCCGCAGTATTTATAGGCACTACTTCAACTCGGCTTGTCATTACGTGGGCCAAACCATCTTCATCCAGTTTCGCCGCATTCTATTTTTGTTGCTAAGAGGTCAAAGCGATTGATGATGTGTGTCAGGGCGCACGAGGTAGGTTATGAATTGGTCACAAGCGGTATACTCTTTAGCCACTTTCCAATCCTGCACCTGCTCCATCATTCCATAGTGGCAAATGATACATCAGGTATCGTCTCCCTGGGTGTCTGAATGTAGATGTGTCCCCAATGTGCAATACCCACAGTTCTATCCTCGAGGCCATTTCCATTCTCCGCCGACCTCTCGAGTCTGGTGGCATGCCCCACTCGATAGCTTTGGCGTTGAAATCGCCAGCAACGATAAGTTTGCTGCTCATCCTCCCGATATTGTTTTCCAGGTCGTCTAATTTCTTCTGAAAGTTTTCGATATTTTTGTTTAACGAAAGTAACAGGAATCTCAAGTAAATCAAAACATACAATTTCGTATCCTAATTTTGATGGCAGCTTCGTTGCCAATTGGGTAGGCATGACGATATAGGTTTAAATGGAGGAATTTATACGAACGGCGCAGTAGCGCTGAAATGGCGATTAGCAGCGCACTCCCGTCGTTAGCAGCGCAGTCACTCGGCTGCACCACCGCCGCCAGCAGAACAGTTCTAAATGGCAGCCTTCACACTATGCCACTCGGCAGCGAGCTTATCTGTTATAGCAAAGTTATAAAACTCCTTTCGGAGGAGGAAATCACTTTGGGCATTATCCTCTAACACCCCTAAAGCGAAGTTTTCTTGTAGTTTGTAAGTAAACATTTTGCCTAATTGCCCGGCCAAATTGTCGACTATATGTTTCTGATTTCGTTCCAGTTCGAGTGAAAAATGTAGGATTGCCTTTACCTGTAGACTTCCTCCACGAATAATTATTTTTACAGCTAAGCCAGCTTCACTGAATTTGTAAAATTTGCAAAAATTGAAAATATTTGGCGTCTTTTTACAGTTAATTTACTAAATATTACCAGTAACACCACCAGGAGCGTCTAGACGGGGACAACCACATTGCCTCATTCAATTTCCAAGGTCATCCAGTATTTTAATGACATCAAATAGCTAGGCACAATGAGAATTATGAGAAAACTACATATATAAAATTGTTTTTTTATATTTTTATTTTTATAGCTTATATTTTGTACGTTAAATAGTTATGTGCCAAGATTTATATTTTATTTGTAACCATTTGTAAATGGAAAGGATCCTTTTTATAAGAATAAATATATAAATCGTCCATCTAAATAAAGATAATATTGTATACTACTCTCACTTGTGTCACATAATGTTTGAACTGTTTCTTTTGTATTTAATTTGCGCCATATGTGCGTTTATGCCATTTGTGCCAAATAATGTTTGAATCGCGTGTTATGTTTGTTTGTGCCAGAACTTATACAATAAATTTGCATGTGATAAAATGTGCAGGTAAGAAATGTATATAAATTAATAAATGAAATCTGCATGCCTTCCTTGGTCGTAGTAAATTTTGTGACAATTCTTTCGTGCAGAGACATGCCAGAGAGGCTGGAACTAGTACAAACTCTGAGCTAGCTGGAGGTCAATGAGATCTGTGGAGGTGTTGGAATCTTGTCGCCGATTGAGCTGTTTCGCCGCAGCCAAGCAACCCCATTTCTGATTCGTTGATTAACAACACGGAGACGATGGCCCCGCGAAACCTCACCACCACGCCGCTCACAGCCTGTAGTTCGCCTTTGCCTATTTTGTAGCGTTGCAATCGAGGTTGTAGCAAGGCCGCGTAAACACTTTGGTTCGGATGTGATTATGATTTACAAGAGTAATTATGAATGACACAAATATGCTTATTTCATTCTGAAAATATTTGAGTGGCGAAAATGTACGGCTGTAGATAAATTATGTTGCAATCTGTACGGGCCTACACTGTTTGAATAAATGTGCCAAGGCGGGGTACAATTCACTCCACACAATACACATGTGGCCGCCCGGTAGCGGAGACGAGAGGGAGACAGAAAGGAAAGTTTGGAGAGAAAAGGAAAGAGAGGAGAGAGAAAAGGTGAGAGGAAAGAGGGGAGAGAGGCGAGAGAGAGAGAGAGAGAGAGAGAGAGAGAGAGAGAGAGAGTGCTTGCTTAGTAATTTAAGTTTACTTCTTCAAAATTTTGATGAGTATTTTTTGAAATACATTATTTTTGTTTTTATTTTTACCTACTGCTTCATTACTTAACCCTCTAATGCCCACGGTAGTTTGTGCGAATAGGCGCTCATGTCGGTTTTTGTGTGCCTAGTGTAATATGTTTTGGTGGTGTGAAAGGATTATTATATTTGTGTTTGCGGCGGGTGTAACAGATTGCCTACGATTTTTCCGCTGAGAAAGTCAAGTGGGTTCGTTGCGCGCACTTCAGCGTCAGGCTCATCTGTTTTTGAAGTATTTTCAATTTTTGGTCTAGGTTCATTCCTCTTGCTAAGACGCTATGTTAACAGCGTAAAGAAAAAGCCATATTCGTGGTATATGTGGAATGTCACTGACGTACAGCGAGAACAATAGCGGAGAGAGGACAGAGCCTTGAGGGACCCCAGCTGCAATCATCCGCTTTGAGAATCTCGCTTTACCTACATTTACTACGATGAAAGAAATCCTTAACCATTTCGGTTACGTCTTGTGGAAGGCAGCGCCGAAGTTTTGTGATGAGTGTAAGGTCGCACTTTGACAAGGACTTGCGCCATGTCGAGATATATGACAGGTACATCCTGTGTAAGTAACACGTCAGCGGAAATCTGCTGAGCAATGCAAAGTGCTTGTAAAATAACGGAATTTCCCGGCCTGAAGGCAAACTGTTCATCTCGGATGAGGTTCAGCGAGATACTCTCGAATACCTTTCCCATAACAGGAAGGAGACTGGGGGGAGACTGGAGGGAGACAGGAAGGAGATTGGCCAATGGCTCGCAGCGATCGTTAGATCCTTAACGGGTTTCGGAAGCATGGAGATACGTGCGAATTTCCAATTTTACGGAAAGTACCACTGTGTAATGTAGCTGTTGTAGATTCGCGTTAATTAGCTCCGTGTTTATGATCAATAGAGCCTCCTTAATAACGGGAGGACCTATGCGGTCAGGTCCCGGCGCCTTGCGACTACGCAGGCATTTAATTGCAGTCGAAACTTCGTCGACTGTACAATGTGTAAGGGTATTGGCGCTGTCGTCCGTTTCCTTCTCATCTACCGCCTGTGTAGTGTTGTTAACAAACCTCTCTTCAAGCATGTCGGCAAACAATTCTGCCTTGGCTTGATCTGAGAAGAGATATGTTTGTTTACCCTCCGCATTGTCGTGGCCACGTATGGCGGTTGCGGTTTTAGCTACTGACCTGCTAATGCCGTTTCGAGAATGATTAGAACCGTTCTCTCTCAACCGCTTTTCCTACTCGGCTGCGCGATGCTTTGCGAGCGCCTTTTTCAGGCGTTTTTCGCTTTCTTGCAGCTGTGTTCTACGTTCACGGCACCTAAACTGCTGCCGCATAGCTAAGTCGCATAGCTTTGCGTTTTTCGTGCGGAGAGGAGCTTCATTTATGTCTCAACAACTTAAATTCTTTTTAATTCCGCAGAATATTGCAACAAACCGAACTACGCTCTAAAACCCAAAAGAAAACATACAAGTTGAATGGTTCAACGGAATTATATGAAATATTGTCATGTTGGCTCTTCGAATCTGAGCATTGGAAAGAAGTACTTGAATCTGCTTTACGTTCCATTTCGTTCGTTAATCTCTGCACAGCGATCAATGTTACTCCTCACGAGCGAATGTTCAATCATCCAAGATCTTTTAATGGATGACACCAACACGGCTAACTAGTACTGGACATGTTCTAATGAAAATGAAAAAAAAAAAAAAAAAAGAAGTTCGTGGCAGTAAATACGATTTGCTAGTGGAGGAAGTAGAATTACTAGATGCAAATCCAGAATATGCCCGTGTATTACTAGCAAATGGCCGAGAAACTACTACCTCAACACGGCATCTTGTTCCTCGAGAAGTGCAAATTGGCTTTCCAGAACCGCCATCGGAACCAGAGAGACCAAAATGGAAACAGTAGATCCTGAACAATCGCTATCGATAGAAGATCGGTAGGGATCGACCTGCATATTTGTCAATGTGACTGGTTTTGGAGGGAGGGGTGAATGTGGTAATATTTAAAATTTTGTGTTGGTTGCTGAGAATTTTGCTTGCCAGTGTTTTGGTGGAATATTCAGGCGGTCGCTTGCCATATATTGTAAGAATGTGGATGTTAATTGTGTAAAGTGTCGAAATCAAGTTTGTTTTTATGCTTAGATTTTATTTGTTAAAACTTTGAATAAAAGGTAATCATTTTCACAACATTAAGCATCAAAATTATTTTGGCGTTGGTGAAACCGGCCGTCTCTCAATCACTGTTTCGGCTTCTCCGGACGAAACTACGGCCGCTGCCGTATGTGCATTGACCTTCGCCTTGTCAGTCGGATTTCACCTCACCTGTCCTTAGCTGTGGTTTTTGTATCAATTCCCTTGCTGGTAATCATTAGTTGGTGATTCAGATGTGTGAGATTTGGTTCAGCAGTGTTTGTTACATGAGTATTGCAATGGGGTATAAAAGGAAACAAATGAAAAGAGAAAATGCACAACGAGTTTGCATTAGTATCTGCGAGAGAAGTATATTACAAAGGTCACAAGATGATGTTTAATGTAATAGACAGGAACTGTGTTCGGAAAACAGTGAAGAACAAACGCAGGAGTGGACGGTCGCAGTTGCTGAGTGAACGTGGCAGAAGAAAAATTCTTCACAACTTTAAAGTAGTAACTCGAAAACTTACAACTCCAAAACTTGACACGCGAAGTTTCTCCAAGTACTATTCGCAGACTAAGAAACTGTTGGAAAATTTGGGGGTCTAAGAAATACTCGATCAAGGATGTTAACATAAAAACGCTTAGAATTGGCAAAACTAAACTGTCCCTAAGAAAAGTGGAACATGTTGATATTTACTGATGAAATTAAATTTATTATTTTGGTTCGGATGAGATGGATGGTGTGGAAGGGAAAACTTTACATTTTCAGAGAACCGCCAGCCCACAGTGAAATATGGAGGTGGATAAGTACCCATCTAAGGATATAAGAGTGCTTCTGGTGTAGAAGAATCTTCACATCAATGGCACAAAATGAGCCAAGCAATGTATATCAATATTTTGAAAAGTGAACAACACACAAATACTGAAAAGGCTGATCTCAAGGACAATATCATTTTTAAACATGACTATGATCAGCTGCGGATTTATGTAATTTGCCACCCTATGCATATATTTGTTGCACCCCCCGGGTTATTTTAATGAAATTTGATGTTTCGAGGCAGAAAATATAATTATAATTACAAATAAATTATATTGTTTATTTTAAATTTGGTTTTAATCACACATTAATAATATTTTAATGTAAAATTATAATTGCTTTCGTCGAACTTTATGCTTCCCAAATTTGTTAATAATATCACAATCTATTTGAAGTAAAATATATTTTACATGCCAAAATGGAAAGTGAATTTAATCTACTTTCGCTCATTGTTGATTTTAAGAAGTTTTCGATAGGGTTAAAATCGAAAACGATTTTTCAGCCGATCGATTTGAGATGGGGCGAATTTGAAATGGGGAAGGACGGGCACAACGGCCAGTAGGTGGCCAATGTGCCCGTATGCGCTCAAAGTTGTTAAGGTCACAAAAGAAAAACAAAAAGTTATGAAACGCAAAATAGCCAAAAAAATGTGAAGAATATCCATAAAATCCAAAGAGAACAGCTAAGAAACCTCGGGTCAACACTGCTAAAAGAAACATATTTGAGGACACCGATGATGACGATACAGAATGCTTATATTGTTGTGAAAATTTTTCAGTTTCAACGTCAATGAGCAATGGGTCAAGTGTCCAGGATGTGGATTGTCGGCTCTTGAACTGTGTGCAAGCGCGGGGAAGAGAACGATGGATTTATACGTGAAAACTGTTCCTAAACTTACTTTTCATTATAAAAATGTTTCCTTTTATAGATAGTTTTGGTAAAAAAAATTGTACTCATGATTAAAATTTCTTTGTTTAGTTTAAATGAGTAATCTTTACCTTCACAGGATCGGTACGTTCATCAATATCACTGGGTTCAGGTGAAAATGTCCCCCCCCCTCACGTTACTATAGTGACTTTCGGTCTTCTAAATGTTTTAAAAACTTCTAATTTAAAACCGGTTTTCTTTATTACGCCATACCTCTGTGGGCATAATGGCCACTTGGGTACTTTTAAGGAAATTAATTATTTAGGTACTTTCGAAACAACGAAAAAATTAATACACATTAGAATGGTTAATGTGCGTTTTCTATGATTTTGAAGTTTCTTGATGAATTGAAAATAAGTTTAAAAATTAGATAACCTCAGCCCGGCCGTTATACCTATTCTTTCTCTATACATATACACGCGAAAAGCGGTATTATCAACATTCGAAAATAATATGTAAAGGTCAGTTCAAAGAAACTGGAGCAAATCCTGCAGCGAATTTTTTTCCAAAACTTTATGATAAAAAATAATTAAATTTCACATAAAAAATATTTTACGTTTAATTTAACATTCAATAAACCTCATAATCTAAAAATTAAAGTTACACAGAAAATTTTCCGCCTTAGCCACGAGCCTATATAAAGCCGCCATTCTGGTCCAAAGCATTGGAATATAAGAACGTGGTTCAGTTTTAATACACAAAAAATCTGCAAATGCCACCGCAGTTTTCAAATATTAATTCTATTGAACATTTAGGGGATGTTTTGGAGAAACAAATCAAGAAAAGATTTTTAAGAATGATCTAAGGCGTGCTCTTCCGGAAGAACGCGTGTCATCTACGACAAAACGCGATTTATTGATGTTTTGAGGGCGCTTCAACTGCTATGATCATTGTGTACGTAAGCTTCCGCGGCTCGAATCCATGAATTCTCGGCTATCCGGGAGACGCCGCGTCGTCGGCTGGAGTGCCGACGTTTCGCCTGACATGTCGCAGGCTTCCTCACTGCCCTGAGTAAGCCTGCGACATGTCAGACGAAACGTCGGCACCCCAGCCAACGACGCAGCGTCTCCCGGATAGCCGAGAATTCATGCTATGATCATTGGCGCTCGTGACAGGTTAAAAATTTACGTTATTTGATAAATGGATAAATGAATACAATGTTTAATGTACAATTTTACAACAAGACTTAGTGAAATAATCTTACAAAATGCTGCTTGGAAATTCAGGTAATAGAGATGTTATGTAACATCTCCCCCCCCTTCAAACAAAAAATGTTTAAATGGCTTTCCTACGATCTTTTTCATGCTGTTTAGTACCAAGGTGTAGTTTCTAGAAGCAAAAATTAATATTGATTAAAGTCTGACAATAGCTAAAATTTGTTAATGGCTGGCTATTTGCAACATTCTACAAATACGAATTCAACACTTTTAATAACATTCAAATTTTTAAAAAATCCTATTGTTTATGGAATTTTTTCAACACAATTGTACCCAAACGAGGAATTCTAATAGTATCAACTCACATGTTTCCTGATTTGATTAATATGCATTATTACAAAAATGTTTACAAGTTCAATATAATTCAAAACAGTTGGGTAAATCGTCCCCCCCCTCCGCCGCTCAATTCGAAATCTATTTTTTTTTCTTTCTTTTTTTCTTCCCCCCTTCATATTCGTCTTCCCAGAAGAATTGGGCAATAACATCAGTTTTAAGGTTGTGAATAAAGTGTGGACAGGATGTAGTAAAAGAATAAGAGTATAAGGAAATTAATCATCTTTTTCATCACAATGAAACACACTTTAAAGAAACCAAATATATACATGTATATACTTAATATTTCCAAAAATTACATACTTGTATATATTTTGATTTTATCAATATATTATGTATATATATAGCATTCATATAGACATACATAATACAGATAAAATTATATACTTTCACAAAAAGAATCTGTTTTGAACCTGAAGCATCACACTTCTTTCTCAAACTGCATATTGCTCAATGTTATAGCTTGCAGTGATATACATTTTTAATGACAACTTATGAAATATTATATCCTTAATTTCTAATTAGAATAAAATGTCTTCCTTTAAAATTACAAAACTTATTCTCAACAATGTTCAAAATACATGCCTTTATCACATAAAAATATAAAGACATTATTACATGCACTGAGTCTATGAAATGTATCACATTTTCCTTTTCCAAACAGACTCACAAATGATAGAAAAACAAGTCCACAAAGTTCATACCCAATTGCACTTCTATACTAATACATCCTATGTGATTGATCTTGTTATATTTGGGTTATTGAGGCTTATGACCATATTACATCAATATACAAGATTTATAGTAGCGATAATTTTTGGGGGAAAATATTAAAAAAACTTTATTTATTGAAAAATTCAATAAATATAGCCACATTCAAGGGTATAAACTTTGCTGTTACACAATGAAAAGAAATAACAGTGCTAAGACAAAGAACTTATTTACAATTCCCATTGAATGGCAGGGTAATTGCCAGGAATATATATTTCCATATTAATATATATGTATATAAAAATAATACATTTCACAATTTTAAGAACAATGGCCATCAATGCAGAATTAAGTCCAGTAAAGCAGTACAATTTCAACCAGCCAGCACAGAATTCCTTTTACATTAAAAACATTTCTAAATGGAGTCATATGTACGATTACTGACTATCACAATAAAATAATATGGATATTCACATTTAACTCTTTCAATACTACAATGTACTTAAACCATTAGTTGTTTAATGCTTCTAAGCTTCTGTTCCAATAGTTCCTTGAACATTAACTTTATTATATAAACTGCAGACTAATATGCCAAGTATGATGAAACATTTGGCCTTATTCTCAAAAAACTACAAAATATATTATATAACTATTACATAACACAATACTCTTAAAATATGAATCACAGCTATGAAAAGTATTCAACACAATATAAAAAACATTCTCTCTAACACACACACACACTAAATCAATTGAGTGTTCAATGATCCTATTAGATCAATTTACTACAACTACACTTTTAACAGCATGAAAATGCACTCAGCTGTTTGGGTGATAGCACATCAAAGGCTATGATACTGACATTTAGACCACCATATCTTGCTCTTCTACTTGGCTGGGAATGCATTCCAGCCCTGTAAAATACAACATAATGGTTGAAACATAAGCAACAGAGCCTTTCACATGGCCTCACCACAACAGTCAAGATCATTTACATGACTCTTGCTTTAGAACCTTACGACATTATGTAGACAAAGATGGACGAGTTAATACGCCATATTCATAGGCATAACTTGTTAATTTGTGAATCAAGATATTTAGCTATGATACGACAATGATATAAGTTTTGAAAAGCAGCAGATTATGCATGATTTAATAATTACAGATTCTTGATCTACAGCTGCATTATTAGTGAAGGACATGAAATGAAATAATTAATAGTAATACAGATATTATATATTTTAATACATCTCATGCATTTGAAGGTGTAAATATAAAAAGGGGGAGGGTGTCTTAATATAACTGTACTAAGTAACGTTTTGAGCACTTATGTGGTTTGTTTTATGCACCAACTTCATCATATAACAAATATCAGTATTTTACTTTTAAAACAATACTCTACTGGTATTTTCGGTTGGTATTTGCATTCCTTACAGTTAATCTTTTAAGAAATTGCATTATATATGTTTTGAAGATTTCCTTTAAATGGCCTTAAAATGTTTGTTTTTTATAACACATTTAAAAGGAAACAATAGAGTAAAATTCAAAACTTTTGAGATCAAAATACACTACATGCATACAATCTGAATGATTAAGATACTTTGACTAAATCTTAATTCAGATCACTCTGAGATCATAAAAATTACAATGCATCATTATTACTGAATGTCAGTACTTCCAACAAAAATGGGCAAGAATAGATGTACATAAAATGAGCAAACTAATTGTTTTGTAGTATGCTCGACTCTTAACAAATTGATGTACCTTCATCAGAACAGCTGCAAGTACAACATTCTTCTAAGATCTAATTCAACATAGCAGTATTACAAATTCACTTCACACCACTTTAAGAATAAATGAAGATCAGAATTAATATTTTGTTACTTTTAGTTCCGAGTATCATTCATGCTACAATGCGACCATTAGCATACCAAATATTGCATCAACTAAAAGTTCTTGTGGTTAGGTTTTTCAACATTCTGATAACGACAACTATAACTAACAGGTTTGCAGCAATGTCAGTGTTATTCTAAATACTACCAGAGATTAATATTATTACAACCATGGCTACAAAATTGACAGACTTTATTTACTTGCTTTTCTACTTTTATTACCAAACTGCTGCAATTATCATTTACATTTGATATTCTTGCTGTGATCATATTTATTATTGTTGTCATTAATAAAGTTTTCATAGATATTTAATATTCAACCTCCTTTTGCAGTAAGATTATGCAACAAAAAACATCCTAATTTCCCATGACAGTTTTAGCACCTAAAATGGCAGTGTTGAATTATGTAGTGAGCTACAATATTTTGTTAATAAAATGGTCATGATTTTACACTAACAAGACCCGAGCCTCTGGCTCTAATGAACACGATAACTAGGGAGAGAAAAAATTACCAGTGTGGTAATTACATCACTTGCGTATCTAAACATATTATGGTACATAACCTGAAAATACATTTGTGTATCCCTAAAAGTACATTCATGACATTACCAGAAAACTGGATAATTCTGTTCCTGAAGATCACTACATGGATACTACTCATCATGTTTTGTACTGAATCTCATTTCACATAGACATCAACAAAACTGTTTTAACATCCATTCATTCTCCTTGTGGTAAAATAATAACCACATTAACTGTCCTTGAATCACTAAAAAATTGAAATTAAAGACCAATACACTATCACAACCATGTTTTTGAGAACAATGTGAAAATTGAATTTATGTAATACATATGGTTTGTTCAAGATGCTTTATCAGATGACATTATAAACACAAGGAGGTTGTAATACACAAAAGGAGTCATGATTTAATAATTGATTAAATACCCATTCACTCGTTCATCCATACAAATAAAGCACATTTATGTATATCCATTCATCCACTATATACTCAACTCTTTCAGTAACTGGATGGAAAATAATTTTTTTTCATTAACATTATTAATCTAAAGAAAATAACTAAAAGGAAACTACACTTCGATCAACATCAACAATGATCCACGTACCACATGTAATTTGTTGGTCTGATTGCCTTTAAAAATGCATTAGTGATACAATTCTGGTAAAACACATCCAGATATTTGTTCCCTGCATTTAAATCTATATTTCAACAGCACCAATTAATTATGACTCATTTCTGATTATTGCAAATCTGAAAACTGGCTGGTTGATTGATTGAAGTATTTATTCGAGTACTTTAACATATTCAGTCATAAACAATTCCCTGTGTTAAACAGGGTATAAATTATGCAATAATGGATATAAATACAGGTTAACCTAGCTGTCAATACATTTGACTAGCTGGATTGAGTAAGAACACTTAAATTACCGAATATCAACTGCACACTGCCCTGAATTGCTAAATGGCTATTATATTTCACTACGACAAACTGCAAGTTCATTTCAATATTCTGTACAATTTTAAGTCAGTAAACAAATTATCACTGACAGTATTTTTCTTGTTTCACTTCACACAATATTTTTTGGGCAAATGCACACTATATGCATATTCAAGCAAGAACGTGCTCTGAAATTGGAAATTTCAATGAAATATTAAGTTAAAGTAAGTTTATGTGGACCAAGTATATCAATTCTCGGTGTTTGTTGAACTCATATTAGCACCTTGTGGACCTGAGGAGCAGAGCTTTAGCAAATAAATTTATTTCAGTGGGTGTCCCACTTTATCACAATACAATTTGACTTCCTCTGCATACGACTTGAAAAACAAATAAGTTTATTAAATTAATAAAATTATCTCCTTTAATCTATACAATAAGGATTGTTAATTTTGAGAATGGCAATAGCAATGAGACTAATAAGCCAGGTTCCAACAAGGAAATTGTGCAAATCAACACTATCTAACATTCCTACAAAGCTGCAACATTGCACAGAAACAAGTATTATATGCTTAACATATATTTGAAATGAAACTAATAATTACTGGGCGTGTGTTTGAACACTGAGATTTTGCTGAACTAAAAATTCATATGGAATTTAATAACACAATTAGCTGTAACTAAAGAAATATGTATACATACTCTCACACATATTAAACTGCTGACTATGCAAAAAGAAAATGTTGCAACAGCTTCTTTCCCACTTCGTACTAAGATAAGAGTGAATATGATTGTGCTCAACTGGATGCACAAAGTGACATTCACATAGAATATATTATGTAGGAACAATTCTCAGACTTTAAAGAAATTTTATTTACAAAATGTATACTTCTCCTGGAATTACAAAGATGGGCAATACAGCTCTTTCAATTTGTCCCCATCTAATTTTGTTCCAATGAAACACAAGTTTTTTTGTTTTGTTTTGATGCAAGAATTTTGTAACATTTTAGAAAACAAGTTCAAAGTAGCCATGATTTCAAGAGCACCAGAAAAGAGTTTGCAGTCTTCCAGAATATTTGCAGATGTATGTGACAGAACAAACAGGTTCCATTATACTAAATTTATAAAACCTGACACAACATCTTGGCCAATGCAAAATTTTTAACTATCTTCCACAGAAACATTAATCCCTACTGCATAGAGAGAGAGGAAAAAGTATATATAAAAGGAGATTCAACATTTAAAAGATTCTCACTTTCAAATAAAATCAATAATGGCTGAAAGTAATATTACAAGAGCATTGAAAACTTCCGGTAAATTCCAGAGTAGCAAAATATTAAGTAAATCTATCTGCAAATTACTAATGCCCAATTTGGTATTTAACATAACTATTCCACAAAAGAAATTACCTTCTAAAGACCTTTCCAATGCACCAAATATTAATGAAACTCATGGTTTCAATACACACCACCTCCTATGATTGATGTTTCAAAGCATATAATTGGCCAGTGAAGAGAAATGGTAAAATAATAATAATAATAAATGAAATAAAAAGAAAAGATCTAAAATGCAATAAAAAGTAATAATCTGTAAAGCAATACACAGCTCTAATTGGGGCGTACCCACATCTATTGTTATTATTGGAATTAATTTCATGAATGAAGCAGTTAACAACAGTGACATCTGTCACATCAAAAAACAATTTTTTTCCTTAACTGGTGCAATAATTATTGTAAAAGAAAGTACAATTTCTTTTACAATAATTATAAGTACAAGTAAAGCGTTAAAAAACTTCTTTTTTTATTGTTAATAACAAGTACTAGGGCCTATAATAATTATAAATCAAAATAAGATAGAAGAGTTTAAATTAAGTTCTATTAATTGTTCTTTTTTCATTTTGTTTTGTTTGTTAAATATTAATTATAAATTAATAAACAGTCTACATTAATGATAGAGGAATTGTATTAACACATTGAAGTTTTGTTGGCACTGGCTTAACAAGCAACTGAGCATAAACTGGCCCAATTGAAGCAGAAATGAGCTGAGAGAAAAAAGTAGGGAATTTTAGTATTGCAGTAGGAATTTTTTTGACCGCCCTCTTAAAATTTTCATCTGGTATAATCGAAATAGCCAATTTGGCAAAAAGATGATATTTACAACTGATAAATTTTGGAAAGTGAAAATTTCCTGCATAGAAAAATGTTCTTTAAGGCACTTCACTGAATTTTGGGCATTAATAGCTGGTCCACTTAACTTCAACCCTAATTTTTCACTAAGATTCTTTCAAGATATGAGAATTGTACAGGGATCC
Source organism: Gryllus bimaculatus (assembly GCA_017312745.1). Taxonomy (NCBI): domain Eukaryota; kingdom Metazoa; phylum Arthropoda; class Insecta; order Orthoptera; family Gryllidae; genus Gryllus; species Gryllus bimaculatus. The sequence goes on along the minus strand of BOPP01000079.1, from coordinate 4,336,722 downwards.
CTTTCATGACACCATTTTATTTGCTCTTGTTTAAAATTTGGTATATTTCATTCTCTGGCAACTTTGTAAAATTATTCCATGGAAATACTTCAGGAAAATTCACTTAACAAATGTGCTTAAGCAAGAATTCTTTCACTAGTTTAAAAACTGTCACATACTAAATGACAGAAAACCATCAGAAATAAAGTTTTAGTATACAAACAACTTTAAAAATTATGCAGAATTTAATAAGTACAGACTGTTTTGTGTAATTATTATGTTGAGGCAGTTCCTACAAATGCATTTATTAAAAATCTCATCCAAAGAACAGTATATTAAGTCTATACTACAAACCACCAGAGAATTACAGTCATTCGTTTGACTGAGTTGCAGAGAAACTGTGGCAAAATAAACATCCATTTGGCTTTTGATAATGAGAACTATTATAGTAATCAAATTTATCTTTCTACAACTTAGCTTCTTCACTTTATTAATTTAAATAAAGACATATCTATTTGTATTGAAACAACTCATGACCTGTCAAATTACATTTTAGTTGCACTTTTGCCCAAATGAAATATTGAATTTCCAATGTAAACATCTTTTCTGTCCATGAGCTTCAGGCACATTGTATGTCAATATTCTATGTGAACGTTCATGTTCTAGAAAACATGACAACAAAGTTGATTTGTACTAATCATTAAACAAAGGAAAAAATGTAATCCACTAATACCAACCTCACACAAGAATTCTTATATTATCCATTACGTGAGATAATTACAAAATATCTGTAAATGTAAAAAATTTATAGCTTCTTAGAAATTGAAACACAAATCTTGTGTAAGACCTTTGTAGAAAATGAAGGAAAAAATGAATCAATGGATTCCTAGAGATATACTTTACAATGCTCGCAATTCAGTGACATCACCTGAAGCTTTCTTCTTGTACACATACAATGTATAAAAATGATTGTAGCAACTCGTTAGTAAGTGGATATACGAATCAATGATTAAGCAGAAGCACTGGAAGCTGTTTAGTGCATAAAAAAGTACAATATTCTGGTATAGAATGTAACATATTTGAGGCTCACATGTCAGTACAGAGATCAACAGTAAATTGAAAAGTTGTACCAAAAGAACATTAATTTCATTGTCAATCATTCACTCATTCAAACAAGAACCACTTTCAAAAATGTATTTGGCATCAAAACATATATAGATATATATAAAAATCTATGTATATCAGTCACTAAAGGCACAGTTTCCTCATCAATGCCACAGACAAGAAAGCCTGTATGACTCCTTTCAAATAAGGCAAAATTTAACAGTAGCTTTTAATAAACAACATTAACAATGAACATGCTATATGATCGTTTTGTCTTCTATAATAATTTCAATGAATTTCAAATAATACAGCAAGGCTCATAGTCCAAATTAAGTTACACAACTAGATTTCAAATTCGTAATGTTACATTTGCTGGAGTTAAAGGACGATATCCCAAATTGTGCCAGCTTTCAAATCTTGCAACGTTCTGGGAATATTATTCCAACATTTTTCAGACACTTCAACAACTTCAACCTTATAAAAAATATTGCACACCTTATCAATAATATAAACATCCATATGTACACAAGTAGTCTAATAAAATTTAACAATTTTGTAGTTGTTTATTCTTTTGTTATCTTGCAGTTTTTACCTGAAGGAAAACTACTCTCAATGAAATGATATTTACAAAATGGAACAAATTTCATAAAAGATTTTTTTACAAAACAACAAAATGGGTCATACACAAAAATAGTACTTTAAAAAATATTACTTATATCAGAATTATTAAATTACATTCATATCATAGAAGAACAATAATGGTACATTCTTAAGTTTTATTAACTATTATTAGGATGAAATGAAGATTGTTTCATGAACTAAAAATATACTTTAGAAAATGCCCACTAGGAAAATGATACATTAATTGAATGTAGTTTTTTTAGAATATGTAGAAAGACTTTATAGGTCCTGTAGTGGACAATCTCTTACTTGCTGCTGAATGGGATTTAAATCAAATTCTCAATGAAGACAACAGAATTCATTGATTCTCACAGCTAGAATTTGTATAAGAAATAAAAATACAGAATACACATGAAAGTTGAATATTGTTTGAAAGTTAGACTACTATTTCAAAACTGATTATTGTTTAGAATATTTCAATGGAGAATGTTCACATGGCATATTTTCTTTATATAGAAATGTATGCAAGAGGATCTGTACAATTTAGTTGTAAACAAAACAATGGTCATTCCAAACCCTTGATAAAATGAAAATTATTACAACCAATTTTGCTTTGTTTTGTATACGAATAGTACATAAATGTACTCAATTGAAAATTTCCCTAAAATAGCTTCTAAATGCCACAAAATACCTCTATAAAGATATGTCTGCTGAAACAAAGAGAAGTACATACAAAATATTTTCCTATTTTCACTTGGTGGAAGGTAATGCTGTAAAAAATATTAACTACAAATAACAATGAGCTTATTCTTTTTCTTCTTTTGATTCATAAGCTGAATCTGTAATTTCGCACTATTAAATCGGCGAGTGATAAGAAATATTTTAAATGCCTTTGATAACTTCTCCCAAATAATGTGCTCATGATTTCTTTAACTAGCATCTGTCCCCTTTTTTGCAAAATAATGAGAAGTATTTTTATGTATGCTATTACAATAATAATGTAATGATAATATATTTCCTGAGCATACAAAATATTCGTAGATCTATACAATCAATCATCATCATTGTTATTATTACTAAATAAGATGAAATTTTGTTGTAAATAATTTTCCTACCAAGGAAAAGATCCAGAGTGAATAACAAAAATCTCATCAATTCTGGACTAGTACATTTGGTATTTTCCATTCTATCAAAAAATCATCAATGAAATGGTGCAGCAATATATTACTACTGTGATACATTTTTTAGGTTAAAGGGGTAACGTTGCCCATCATCATGGATGAGTAATTGTCGAAATGGATCACTCACTTACATTAAGGTTCTTTCCTGACCCATCAAGCAGCCAAAATAGATGGTGAATGATCTGCCTCCAGTTGTGAACTTGAAATTGTAAATCCCCAATTTCTTTCCATGATCATCAAGAATGTATTGTCACTCGAACTATGAGAACACAACCAATGATCTGCCCTCACATGTTCTGAGTACAACTATTTTCATTATGAGCAAAAAATATTTTTGCTAACACATTATCCACTGGAGAGAATCTGTAATTGCACAGGGCAAAGAAGCTTTGATAAATGAAATACAAAATTTTAAAAAATACCCTAACTTTACAATAAAGACCAATTTCTTTCATGCATCTTAATATTTTGTGGAACATTCTCGTAAGCACAAGGTGGTCAGACTGACTTATGACACAAATCAATATTATTCTTTTAAGTATTTCTTATATGCTGTAAGACTAAATGCACATTTATTTGAGAAACGTGGGCATTTCTAGAATATGTAGTTCAATAATTCTATTACAAAACATGACTAAGAGGAAATTATGACAAATATGACATGGGTAAGTAATTTTATTCAACACTACACAAAAAATTCAAAAAGAAGGTATTTTGTGTAGTTGGATAACCAAAGAAAATACTTAAAATTTATTATATAGGTGTAATAACGTGATATTTCAGCCTGACATTCCTTCTACATAACACACATTATTTGAGTGTAAGAGAAGTTATCAATATTGAGACCTGAGTTTTGTAGCAACATGTTTTTCCAGAAATAGTTTTCCCTTCATATGAACATTTACCTTTGGTGACCAAAGTTTTACATAATAGAAGAAGAAGGAATGGGAGAAAAAAAAGTGTAAATATAAATGAAAATGCAATGTGCAATAAAACAATCAAAGCTCACTATACATTACAAGATATGGCAGCTCAACAAATTTAACTTAATATTCTTTAACAATAAAATGCAGAAATAAGCAAATAATTTAACTTTTAATTCCTTGCTATGTAAAGAAGAGAGTCGTTCAAGTACATCCAGCACTGGCAACACCTTATATTTCACAAAACCCAATTTAAAAAACCAAGTACTTTTGCAACACAACACTACATCTCTTACCATAACTTTATTATTTTACATCAACAAACTCAAATGCACAAAAAAATGTCCAAAAAAGTCCCGGCACTACACAGCCAGGCACACAAAAACAGAAAACAAACTATTGTGAACACAACTTTTTATTTACTAAATAAAGAAAAGCATCTAATGTCCTTATCCATAACAATTCAGCAAGAACACAGATTTCCAATTAGTACCATAAAGCACCCAACAATATTTTGCCTTTGTTCCCTGGAATGTTAATGTTAAAAGATGAAATGTTAAAATGTAGAAGATAAAATGGTGAACACAAGATTTTGTTACAAATAAATATTGATGACAAAATTCCATAAAACTTTCCAGGTCACACAGATATTTAGAAAATTTCTCCTGCTTACAGCCTAAAGGGAAGAAACACAATTTAATTTAATTAAACTAGATGATTTATATCTCTATGCCCATGCATCTGAAGTCATTACATGTGTAAACTAAGGTCCAATTAAAATACAAATGTGACTAACACATCATGGCATTGCACAGATTGCTAAAATGTATTAAATCTTGTTACTCAGTGCTGCGATTGTCTATAAAAATGCTAATTACATTCTTATTTAATCAAAGAATTACACATCTATTAATTGCAGAGAAACTTGCCAAAAACTAAAGCTATTCTAAGAAAAGCACACATTGAATGGAAATTGTACCAAAGATACAGAATCAATAAATGATATTTGTGCCAGGAATGTCACGATTTTATTAACAGACAAAAAAGCTTTTTAAAAACGTAATGCAGAAAGGCCCAAATATTAAGAAAATAACAGTGGGCTTAAAAGTAAGTTCCAGAACTTAAAAAAACAAAAAAATAAAAATTACCAAAGAAAAAAAATAATTAAAACTAGAATCACCCTCAACTTCTGAGAATGCGGTAATAAAAAGTCACCTGGAATGTAAGGGTTATGAAAGGAACATCAGGATCATTATTGAACCGAAGTGTTCTAAAGAACACCAGAATGCATAAATATCTGTAAGAAGTGAATTCAGAAGACCATAAACAAGAATGTATCATAAAGATGATAAAATACCAGACAACATGAAACATTAGAAACTACTTATGAGGATAACCTGCATTAAAAAACTAACTTTCAACTTAGGTAAGTGAATTCCTAGGAGGATTTAAAGTATTCAAACGGCAAAAGTTTAAACATGCAACAAAGGAAAGATCTTGTAATGAAGGCAAAACACAAAAAATCTCTCAAAATAACAGCCAGCTTCTCGTATACATGACACTAATAAAGATATCAAAAAATACAGGAAGAAGCACAAATACTACAACCTCAACTGTAGAATATACTGAAGCAACAAATAAGTAGTGAAATCACAGAACAAAGAAGGAACAAATTAAATCTGGAGATGAAGATATGGAAAGAGCAACTAAATTTTCCATAAAATTCTACAACCTGAAAATATAGGAACTAACCCAATTGACAAATGCTGCAAAACACCTGTACAGATATTGTTAAAAGCCTGCATACAAAAAGCAATGGCCAGAAATTAATGAAGAAATGTTTTACAGGAAGAAGATAGAACATTGTGTGCAAGTGACATTATAATGACCTTAGTTTATCCCTTTAAGTTCCAGTTGGATGATATTTTCGGATGTCAATCCTATGCCGTTTATTTTTTATTTTATTATCTCTTTTGTTGCCTATCTGTCTTCAGGACTAATGCTACTGTTTAAAACAAGAATAGGGAATAAATAATTGCAATACACACACTAAAACACACACATGCACATCCGGCCACCCATGTCTGCATGTAGACAAACAAGGAAATTTGTATATCTGAAACTATCTTTCTCATCTTTAAGGATGAGAAAAGAGATAACTAACCAAATAAACGCATAGACACAACATGGAATTTTCCAAACTACATACCAATGAGAACCTTGTTTAAAACGATCCTGAGATATGCATTCAATTATTCTCGTAAAACATTTATACAACACATAATGCTGAAATTACATTACAAGAATTTCTTATTAATTTTAAAGAAAGAATATGTATTTAGTGAATACTCTATCTTTGTGTTTCAAATTTATAAAAACTTCAAAGATGTTAATATTAAATACAAATTATTAAGCTTTAATAAAAATGTACTTACATTATATTCTTCTGATTAATTTGCAAGATAAGGACAATATTAACATAAATAAAAAACAAAATAATTCTTTTGAATCGGAAACCACTTAGGGATTACTTAATTTTTCAATGAAAAGTAAGCTTGCATTTTTAATTTTAAGGAGTCATTAATTTCACTCCCAATGATCTTAAAAACCAACAGAGTATGTAAACAGTTGTATCTGAATGTAAACAGTTGAAACAGTCAAGGTAGCAGAATGGTAAATTCAAAACACTAGCAAAGAACACAATATTTTCATTTTCAACACCGGATTGAATTTAAGAGACATACAATACTTAAACATAAAACCAATTAATGTGGAAATCATAAGAAGAAACAACACTTCACTCTACATGATTGCCAAATCTTTGAGACATCATTTGTATTTCTTTACTTTAAATATGTAAAATATGACAAATCTTCAGATGATATTCGAAGAAAGCTGTTCAATTATTTCCATGATTGGAAAGATATCGTATTTTTTAATCACTAATCTGTACTAATAAAATGACTAGTTTCAAAGTAAAAAACAAACAACAAAATGTACGGCGGAGACATCCAAGAAGATGAAAAATGAGGAGGAAGAGAAGTAGTACCTACTAAGAAAAGTGGCATGGGTCTGCTATTCGGGTAGATTAACCATCATTCTACACTCCGCAAAAAACAAAGAAAACTGGTTGTATAACATAATGTTAGTTGTAATTTACAATTAGCACAATCCCAGAATTTCTTGGGAGATAAATTTGCACATTCCATAGTCTCCCCAATATCTCATGTACATCTACCACACTGAGTAAACACAGCTCTTGTTACATACACATTTTTTGAACTTCTATAGAATGCAGTAAATGAAATCTTTTTAAGCAAAGGAAGTAATAATAGCAACATCTAATAATATTGTAATGTTCCCATCTTGAAATTGTATGAAAAAGAATGCAGTGTAGGAAACCATGGAAACTTGAAACCCTGGCAGGAGGAGGACAGGATGCATCTGATATGAATTAAGGGCATGCATCCTGATAAGGCAGATTTTCTGAAACACAATGTTATGTGAGAATGTAATACATATAAAAACATCAATACCTACAAATGTAAGGAAATTAAGAAGATTAAGATGGCATGTGTGTAAATGAAATATCTAAAATTCTTAACTTTTAAAGTGATTGGAGATAAATCATCAACACTAAATTATTGCTATAAAATCATTGCTTTTGTTTCATTGCCATATCATTTATTTGCAATATATAATGCATAATAGTATTGCTAAATTAAGGTTTACTGTTTCTCACTGAAATCACTGCTATTAATACTAAGAAAAGATCTGAAGTATATTTTATTATAATTTGTTAAATCATTTATTTAATAATTCAGAATAGTCAATACACTGTCTTTGGAAATTTGCAGGGAAATTCAATCGTGAAATAATTTTGTGAAAATTTTAAAAATGTTTGTGGTATTTACTTTAATAAAATTTTGATTTTGAAAATATTAAGCTAGTTAATGTGCTAGATAATGTACTAGTTGTACTATAACATTACATGAATCAAGAAAATCAACACTAACATTTGTTCACCAGTATAATTTTCTAAGGTAAATTTAATGTTATATTATCTTTTGGGGAAAAAATTGAATGGATCCTACACATTGTTATAAAATCCTGCAAAACAAAAATTCAATAAATTTGAAAGTTTCATAATATGTTTCTATAGTTTTTATGATGAAAACTAGAAAAACTACTACTCGGTAAAATAATCCTAATCTGCTTAAGAAAATGTTTTGAAGTTCAGTTTTCCAGATGAACCATTTCCTCAAAAGAAAACATGACAATGCGAATTTTTCCTTCATATTCTATCAATTTAATTCTGAACACATCATTTATTCAATACCTGAATGTAATAGTAATGTTTAAAGCTACTAACAATTGACTACAAAACTTTGACTCTACACCCATTAATCACTGAAATGTAAACAACAGATACCATTCCCCTAGCATTTCGATAAAAATAATAGACTAATACTTTTTGACAAAATATAATTGACAGTATTTCCCTAATCAACCTAAATTCAGGAATACATTAATAAAATTCACAACGCCCACAAGAAAACACTGTCAAACACGTGCAAAATATAATTGTCATAATATGCGAATAACTGGGGCAGATGGATAAAAATGTTTAAATACTCACAAGATCTACCTACAGTATTAAGGAAAGTTCAGAAGAAGAAATGAAAAGACAATGATGATGGGCATTAGGCTTATGTAAAATAATATAATGAAAAACAAGAACAAAAACAAATTAACAGTAAATAGAATGTTTGCACACTATGTTTTACAGAATTCTAACGTGAAAGTAAGCATAACAATGTATATTTTAGATTCACTTAATAACACACTCAAATCTTATATTTAGCATCACAAAAATACTTTTGGGGGATGCTATTATTGTAGTTGGGTATTTACTCAATCCAAAGCTTACCATATTCTTGTATTCATTAGAACATTTCAGAGAATTAAAAGAAGAGAAAAAGTACAAAAGCACAAGAAACAAAACAAACAACAACAATATACACAACTTTGGTTACCAAAGCATGTAATGTACTCTTGCTTTTCACAAATGCCTCCATTTAAGAAATTAAAATCAAGTTTTAGTGACCAAGTCACCATTAATATTAAGCTATAATATTACATACTTATATTTTGAATGTTAAGTAGATTCTAGAGGGAAGTGCCACAATTCTTGCAGGGACAGGCGTTGGTTATTTGATGGACGGAGAGAACTTGAAGCATTCACTGCTTCCGGAAATCGTTCATGATATCTTTCGGTGCGCAAGTATTTCACTGTCACCAATTTAGCTACAGAAAGAGAAAAATGCAATTTTAAAAACAAAACAAAACGATGAACAGGCTTTAATATATTGAGCGTAATATACAATTAAACCAAATCAAACAGAAAGTTATTGTTTTCTGATGGAGAGCTAGGTGGATTCTAGATGAAGGCACAATAATCTACCTTGGGTAGAAAAAGATTAAAAAGTTATCAGGAAGATTTCCTCTTGGAAGATTGCGTTCAATGTCTCATTTCTAATAAAAGTTCATTGAAGCATATGTGCATGTACACTACAATACATGCAAATATGCTTCAGGGGTAAAACAAAAACCACAGAAGTGTAAAAGTATTGTGAAACCTGAAAATGATTTTAACAAAATTCAAAAAATTCTAGTTAGCAATGAACATAAGGTCTTGAATATCACACTTGTATTTGTATACTATTGTTTGATTGATTATTAGTGATTCCAAGCATGTCAGCTAGGGTCATTATTCTCGTAAGTGTAGTGCATGTTTTTAATCGGGAGGTGGTGGTGGTGGTGGTGGTGGTGGTGGTCGTCTTCCCCCACAGTAGTATCTGATTGGCTAGCAAGTATTTCCCAACAGCAGGGCACTGCCCCATTCGTGACAGTCTCTAAGCTCCCGACCAGTCTCCAGGCATGTGTGGTAGTGAAGAGCTTGATAGTGGAAATGTGTATAAGGGATGAGCATAAGACAAGGAAGAAGTAGGAAGTGTGTGGTCTGTTTCTTAGGGTATTGCTCCGACATTTGCCTGGAATTGATCAGAGAAACCATGGAAAACCTCCGATCAGAGCAGCCTCTCTGCTAGAATTCTCCTCCAGACAACGACTGCATTCGACCTAACTAACAAGCTAGAGTCGAAAATCCTGCCACTACCAGGGACTTGAACCTAGGATCTCCCAGTCAGAAGCACTGCAGTGATATCAGTTGATGCTGTGAGCCATCTCTCCTGGTCGTATACTTCAGGAATGAAATGAAATTATAATTACAAATATTATTAATGTTAAAATGATCCAAATTATTGGGAGTATTAGGATTAGCCAACTCAATGAGGTGAAAAGATTTGACTCATTGATTTGGTTTATAGGTCACGAACAGTGTCATGGTATTGGTGTACAAGTCAATGTAATTAAAAAAACAGATTTAATAAAATGAGTTAATAGATGGGTAATGAAATAAAAAAAAAATTTAAAAACTTGAAAGTGGCTATTTAATTATTATATACTAAGTAACAAATAAGAGACTTAGAGATATCAAAAATAGTAAAACAATATTGTCCTTGTCTCTCAGTTAACATTATACATTCCACTTTTCCCTGGAAAAGAAAAGGCTCAAGAGCGCGGACTTGGCATTGTCAAGCACCTCCTGAAGAGAGTTGCCCAGACAATTTTTGGCTGCCAACAAACTTTCTACAGTGCAGGGGGATGTGATCCACAGAGAGATCTGTTTCACAAGTCTTGCAGATTGAGGGAGGTTCTCCTTGCAAGAGGAAACCATGTGAGAAGTGGCAATGACCAATGCGAAGACGAGTTAAGGTTACTTTGTCACACCTTGCAGACTAAAGAATATGTACATAATCTTTAACGGTTCTTTTAAGGTTATTTAAAGGTGGTATGATGCATCTGATTCTATATATTTCAGGGCTTGAAGTACAAAGAACTTCTCAGCAGAGAATACACTACAGTATGAGTGAAATTTAAATGAGTGTTTGGCCTTTCTACAGTAGAACTCATGTCACGGAGAGGAGAGAGAGGGGAAGAGGAGAGAGGGTGGGGGAGGAAATGAGGGGAGAGGAGAGAGGG
>BOPP01000079.1:4279787-4325440 GCA_017312745.1 Gryllus bimaculatus | reverse complement strand
GGGGTGTAAAATACAACAGGAAGAAAAGAGATGAATTGTTATAAAAGAATGAAAATTAACAATGGGGAAAAGAATTAGTGGTGAAAGAAAAGAATACTTGAGAGCCCTCCTTGCATCCCCCGTCAGGATGTGGACTGATTCACCATTCATGGGAAGGTGATAAGAGTATGGTGGCAATCAAATAATTAATGTGGCATGCCAATACATAAGAAAATACTTACTATCAAACCACCAGCCATGCAAAGCTCGATATGCTTTTCCAGCTTCTTCTGAGGAGCTACATTTCATGAATACACAACCTTCTTGAGAAGAACAGTCTATAAACAGATGAAGAACGTTCACATCTTCACATTTCTCCAAAATTGAATCCTGAATGAGAATTGGCCAATCATCTCCATGTTCCCTGCATAAATAACAATGTATTACAAATATAGTAAATAATGTTTACAATATGTATTAATACAATCATGAACACACTTACAAATCTGGATCAAACATATGTCTTATTTTAAGGCATGGAGTGGGACTACATGGCAGCGAGTTAGGACTACCAGCAATAGTTTCAAAAGCCTTGCCTTGCCACACCTTATTACGACGGCATTTTGTGGTCCACGAGGAACTGGAGTGAGCAGGAACAAAAGAAGAAGCAGTAGATGAACTGTCTGGTTCTTCTGGAGTCACATTGACACTAAAACAAACCATAGACACATAGGAGTATGCAATTATAATTGACAATACGCAAAAGCAACATGTAATTAAAAATAGAAACAAAACACTTTTGTCGGCTAGAAAGAGAATGGGGGTTTCACTAAAAGTTTCCGCAAAAAATGTACCTGAATAGCCAGAGGTGTAAAATTTTCTGATGTTGAAAGTTTAAGTAATTATATAAAACACAAATTTTATCATTAACTCAAATAACTGATATTATTACATTTATGGATAATTCATTAATAACATAAACAACAATAGTTTGGTTAGATTGATTATTCTTAATGATATATACGACTGTCTGCTGGTCACCTGAAACCATTTTCCCAGAAATTAACCCATTTCAATTAACATTCGCAATCGACCTGCATTAACATATTTAGGTTGTAGCCTCAGCACGAGTTTCTTCCACCCCAGTACATAAGGATTTGATGTACATTTGAAGGATCATGCCTTATAAACCAATAAACAAGAGTCCTTTTTTAAAATTATTTATTATTATCATTAAAGAAACAATATTTTATATGAAGTTTCAACTTTTATGTTTACATTAATAGTTTAAAATATTTTTTAATATAATTAACACAGAAATAGAGATTAAAAAAGTTGTTTATTTTAAGTTATATATTCAAAGTTATTATATTACAGGTTTTAAATAGCAAACAGTAGGAAGTGCCTGAAAGTGAAATGAAGTAAAACAATTTGAACAATGATTCGAACCTAAAAGAAGAAGTATTGAACTTGTTTCCAACTAGAAATTTTCCCATGATGTTAATACTAAAGGGGGAAAAGCAATTTAAATTTTTAATGATTTCATGTATTTGAAAGTTATGAAATAAAAATTATTATAAGTTTAAAAATATTCTCTCTCTAACAAGTGAGAAATTTTAATGTCAAAATCAAAAAAGCTTATTTTCAGAAAACAATATTTAAAAAACAACAAAAAACCATAAGTATTTTCTAAAGGCTAATGTCTGTATGAAAAATTATCCAAAGGAAAGAAAAAAAGAGGACGAGAAAAAAAAAAAAAAAAGCAAAAGTTTAAATCATTTTTGGCTTCTTCCACCAGATTTGAAGCAAAAACATGAACATTGACAATGATGGATGTGGCAGCAATGCTGGGACAAAAAAGTGAGACCAAGGCAAGAGCATTTTAAGCACCCAGAAAAACCAATCTACTAGCAATGTTCTTCAATATCAAACTGTTATTTTAAGTTTTCATATTAAAATAGATTTTTTAACCCATGATTTTTCATGAATACTGTCACTTGAAATGCAGTAAGTGGGCAGATACAGCTGATCATTTTGGAGGGGGCCATCATATATTTTTGTAAAATGATACACACATTTGTTATTATATTGTATATTATTGATGTACTGCAGATATGATACTATACAATATTGTTGTTAAAATAAATAAGCCCCCCACCCCCTGAATCCGTCAGGATTCTGTTCTTAATGCCCAACAAAGTTGTTTCAAGTCTTATTGGAAAGGTCAATACATAATGGGTGGTGTGACGAAGTTTGTTATAAAATCTATGAATTTTGTAGTAATGTTGCAAATTAATTTAGAAGTGTTACATTGAGTAACAATACATGTATTTTTTTCTCTTTACAAATTTTACAAGTTAATTATGTTTTTTTTGCCCTCTCCTTCGAATGTTAGTTGTTTTCTTTTTAGGTTAAGTCAAGGAAATGCAATTGTATTGATACGATTTACGCCCAATTAATATTACAAGTAAAATTCAAATTAAACAGGGGTCAAGAAAAATCCGTGAGAAGGATGAGTTTTTATTTTTTACCAGATTTCTTATCCTTGGTTGAATATAAGAAAGTGCACAACGTAACTCATTAGCAATGTCAAGTTTGCCCCGATAGTTTGTTTTAATTGCAGCAAGTGTGGAAAACACTTTCTCACACAAATTGCTCAACACTACATAGCAAATGAACTCTTATTAAATATAATCAGTTATGCTTTTTTTGCTGAGCTCATCTTGAACGATATTGAATACCACAAATCACACAATGCAACAAGGCAACTCTGACAAAATTCACATCTTCCTAGCACGCAAAGTCCTCAGGGATGTTTGGATATACCATGTCCCAATGGATCCCACGCCCCCCTTGACTTCTCTCTATGCCTCCCTAGGGGGCGCACCACTTTGGTAATCAATGCTTTAGCACCTAAATATCTCTCTATTTTAGATCTGTGTGTGCTGTACAACACGATTTCACTTTTTTGACTTTATTATCCAAATTTAATCTATCATTAAACAAATACTGTTAACAAATTCTTATCAGTAAAGTATTACACTTATATGTGACAAAGTTATAATTTGTAACAGGTGTTTACTTAAAGCACATGGTGCACAATTTCAGTGTTACCCGTATGAGAAGAAATATGAGTGCCAGTCAAGGCAGCAGAGTTCCGGATCCTCACATTCTTGGGAAGGGGATCCACTTTGATAGGTGACGGATGTCCCTCCCCTATTCAAAAATAAACATAACACCCTACAACTGACTTCAGGCCACACTCAATCTTTCTGTCATTAGTGCTGCAATGTCGAAAAGGGATACAACAGAGACGGATTTGAAGGTTTTTTACAAAGTGCTTTACAATTTTTTTCAAGAAATGGATCACAAAACGTCTAAAAAACAATTGTGAAATATTTTGCCGTGGATGACATGCATGCTTCCTTATTTATCAGCAGTAAAAAATGTGTGATAGGTTTAGGAAGAAAATCAGAGAGGAGGAAATAAGACAATGAAACAACAATTCAGATTGATTGTTTCTCCAAGTCTTTTGCTATTGCAGGGAATTAAAAGCTTCATGCGTTCTTGCAAGGTGCTTTACACTTCTTTTCAAGAATTGGATCACAAAATTTGTAAGAAACAATTGAGAAATATTTTGCTGTGGATGATACACATGCCTCCTCATTTAACAGAATTTAATTAACTTATTTAACAGGTCTGTCTTTCTCTTAGGGCCCTGCATCAGAGCCGAGTTTTTCCTCAGATCCACTGACTCTTCCCTTCACCAGTATGCTTCTTGTGTGCCGTTCTGAGATTGCATCTTGGGCATCTGGGGCATTGGGATTGCAGGGCATTGATGCATCACAGGTCTGGTGCAAATTTCGCAATTTCGTACACCAGTCCTTTCGATAACTAGGAAGTGTTGAGTCATTCACAGTGCTCTGTGTTGTTATTTTTCTACAAGTTACTACAAGCCACTATAAGCTGGTGACCCCAAAACTAAGCACATATCAGAGGGAAACCTAGATGCCAATTCCGGGCACTTAGTGTGTACACGTTATTCTCCAGACACCCTATAACCAGGCAAGCAATAGTAGTGCCTCTGTCAGAATATTGTGCAGTGATTAATCTCAAAGTGAGATCAGAGAGAGAGCGAGAGAGAGAAGAAAGAAAGGTTGAAAATGTCATGCAAAGCCTTGAACCTCACTCGCTCTAGATAGTGAAAAATAATGGCACTGGATTTTGACATGAGAAAGCATTCGAGGAAAGCAAAATTTCAGTAATTGCAGAAAAATTAGAGATTTTCTCCCTGAATAACAATACAGCACTATGTTATGTATATATTTTTAAGACTACAATTTTACAGTCATGTGCAATGCTAGGAACTGTCTGGTGCCTTCTGGAATATTTGGCATCATCAGGAACAATCCTAACATTTGCACACTATCATATATCCATTTATTTCTAAGTCTCCACAAATATATGAAGAGATCTTATGTTTGGATATGATCTGCCTATGTCTCAAAATTCATCGAGACTGATTGAGGCCTCTAGGAGGAGTTAGATATCAAATATAGTTGTCTGTTGTAGTTCCCCCCCCCCCCCAATTTTTATTTATAGATTAATTTTTTATAATTGCAGATCATTACAGCAGGTTTGGAATAGCATAAAAAATAACAATATCCTTAAAAGCTTACCCACTTGGTAGAAAACCAATGAATGATAAACACCATATGGCTTTCTAGCATAAACTCATGTTTGTACAACTTTATTTTTCGTTCACAATTTCCACATTAAGTGAAATTCTCTTACGAGTCCATAGCATTAAAAAAGTAATTAATCTACACATTAAATTAATCACAACCAATTTTAAACTTTATACTACAATAATTGTTGGCCAACAAATGGATTATTTCATCTACCCGTTGGATGAAATAAGTTTCAGTTATCCTGAAGTCTTTCAGGAATATAGCTAAATCACGGATGCAAATAGAGAAGTCAAAGACACTGAAATGTACATACATTCATATCAAATTACTAACAGTTACCTGTTTACTTCAAATTATCAATTTCATTAAACTAGTATAAATCACCACACACAAAAATTAAAATAAATTAAGAAATTTTAATCAACTAAAAATATTGTCATAAAAGATAACTAAAAATAATTTCCGAATAAAATTGTATACATCAACTTACTTTGTGTTGTTAGGTTTTGCACATATCTCAGAAGGTCGAGAAGTAGCATTTAACCATTGCCACATTTTTGTAGGTTTTCCATGTATTAGATGTACTTCAGTTAATATTCGAGATTCATGAACATCGATGTACCTCACCGCTTCATTCCAAGCAGATGATAAATCTGTCAAAAATGAGAAAAGACATAGCTTAACTTAACATATCAAGTGACATAATAAACTATTATTTCAAGAAAACATGAAGGAGAATAGGAAATGATGCAGTTCACTTTCATTCATATGTTACGCCAAACAGAGGCACAATTGCAAATTAAGCATTAAGGTACTCATTTTAGATAGTCAATTGATGACAAAAGTTAAAATATAATTTAAATCAGTCTAAAAAGTTAAATAAATTGCATTGGAGAAAAAAAAAAAAAAAAAACACACACACACACACTTCGCACAACATATTCATAGTTAATTTCATATTGACACAAAATATGTGACATTTTAGGAGAAGGGTAAAAAACCTTGTAGTTTCCTTTACGACCTAATACAATTAACACCATTTTAACAAATTTACTAATTTCAATGATACTTGTCCTAAGAATTCAGTAGATCTTATCTTGTAGGCGACTTTATTATCTCTACAAGACCAAAGGTTGTGACACCGTTTTAAAAATTTAGTAATGAAATACACAAAGAACACTTCTGATAATATGTGAATTAAAAAACGAATGAGAAGGGACTACCAAACACAATGCGACTTGGATGGGAAATTATATGTAATGATCAATGAATTGTGAATGCGTTTGCAACCTATTTTTCAATGTTCTATCTTCAATCAATTATTGTTAAAAATGTTATACCAGATGAAATTCCTTTCAACTGAAATAATGTTGACATCTCAATAACTGATATCTATGAAAATAACTTTGAGTTTAGATATTGATAAAGGTCCCGACTCAGATGGTATTCCTCAACCCCCTTTGAAAAACTGTAAATTTATTAAATTACATGAGACGTAAATGGAAAAATCTTGCCACGCCATTAAATTTATTAAATTAGTTACTAAATTAATTATTTGACAAATCACTGAATGAAGGATTTCTTCCAGTGCAATTGAAATCCATCCCTATTCATAAGTCAGGTGACAGAACTGGAATTTCAAATTACAGACCAATCTCCAGTCTCTCTAAGGACCAGTGTTTATCGATGGTATGGGGAATTCAATCGTGGTCGTAGTTCACTCCAAGACAAATTTCGCGAAGGTCATCCAAAATTAATTGTTCCAAAAACCATTGATGCTGTGCGTGAACTGATATTGCAAGATCGTCATGTAACCTATCGTGATATTGAGACAACCTTAGGCATTAGTGGGACCTGCATACATTCAATATTGCATGAACATTTGACTGTCAAAAAAATTTGTTCGTGTTGGATCCCACGCAATTTGTTAATCGCTCAAAAAAGGGCTCGTGTCGATTGGTTGAAAGAAATGCTCAAGAAATACGATCACGGTGCTTCGAAATACGTCTATGACATCGAGACAGGTGATGAATCCTGGATTTACGCGTATGAGCCCGAAAGTAAACAGCAGTCGACTGTATAGGTGTTTCAAGATGAGCAAAATCCAACAAATGTTCGCGCACGAAGCACTTCCAAACAGATGGTCGCCTGTTTTTTTGAAAAAACTGGGTATGTCGCAACCGTACCACTAGAACAACGCAGAACAGTCAATTCTGAGTGGTACACAACAATTTGTTTGCCAGCTGTCTTCCAAGAAATCAGGAAAACCAACCGCCGAAGACTGATCACTCTTCACCACGACAATGCGAGCTCTCACACATCGGCTCAAACAACTGCATTTTTGAGCACCCAAAACAAAGATTTGATGAGTCATCCGCCGTAGAGTCCTGACTTGGTACCGAGTGACTTCTTTTTATTCCCGTACGTAAAAAACAAACTCGGAGGTCAACGTTTTTCGACACCTGGAGAAGCGGTGACTGCATTCAGAATGCACGTTTTGGAGATACCTCAATCAGAGTGGCAAAAGTGCTTCGACAATTGGTTCAAACGCATGCAATAGATCTTCATGGGGAATATTTTGAAAAACAATAAAGTGATTTTCGATGATTAATATTTGTTTTTGTTCTCTAATCCTGAAATATAAAAGACAACCCTCGTACAGATGACACCAAATTCTACACTAACCCCTTGGCGAATCATCTCCACCTTTAAGACGACTTGAATAGTGTTTAGGAGTGGTCGAGAGTTTGGATGTTTCCCCTGAATGAAAAACAAACGTATGGTCATGTATATTGGAAGATCCAACTCAAATTACCACATAGGCGGCAGGAACTTGTCTGAAATCCAGGTCATAAAGGATCTAGGGATTGTGATCACTTAATGACCATTGGGAAAACCATGTAACATTGCAAAAGAGGCTAATAAGGCTATGTTTAGAGTGTGTAAAAACTTTAACACAATAAGAAGAGATGTCTTCACCTCACTATATAGAACCTACCCAATAGTTGAATTTGGCACCGCGATTTGATATCCTTACTTTCTCAAAAATATGTGGAAAATGCACAAAGGAGAGCTACTCATATCCCTACAGACGTCAAGAACATGGCTTATGATCAACGACTAACAAGACTCGGGCTTCCAACTCTTGCTGCTAGGAGACAACGCTGCGTCATATTTGAAACATTCAAGATCTTGCACGGGCATTACAATTCCAATCTTAGTAGCATTTTAAAGAGCTCTGAAAATCTACAATTACAAGGTCGTAGTATGAAGCTTGTAAATGTAGAGATGATTAATGCAGTACAAGAACTTCATAGGTAACTCAGTTCGACACCTGGAACATACTACCCCCAGAACGTGGTGTCCGCACCTAGCCTTCAGGTGTTCAAAAGAGCTTATGATGGTTTCTTTAACGAGGAAGACCGTGGACTTCATTGATATGCCGACTCTGTTCTCCCTTTTCAATAATTGTGTCAATTATTGTGATATGTGATATTTATATTTACATGTGATCTGAAACATTGTGATATGTTAAAGATAATTATGTTGGCGCCGATTCGGGCCACATCAGATTGTACTGTTGCCAGTATATTACCTTAAATAAATAAAAACAAATATGTAATTGCACCCACAAAAGAACAGTAGTATGTGGTGCTCTGCAGCATTAATTCTCACACACCTATAAAAACAATTAGAATATGTCTGAACTCATTAATAAAACACAATATATGAGAATTGCCAATCATTTCTTCATATTGATTTCTCTCATCTAACATTGCAAAACTACAGTCCTCCAAAAGTAATTTCTATGACCTCTACTTTTAGAATGAAACTATTATTTATAGAGAAAAACTTGACTTCTGAAGATGGAACAATGTGCTTGGGTAAATAGCAATAATTAGAAAATATTGTGCAAAAGGCTCTAAGACAAACACAAAGTGTACTACTGAATTCAGAACGTAATATTGTAAAGATTTAATGTAACATGGAGATTATATCTCATTTTACAGCAATATTAAGACAAATCAGTACTAGATTTTCTCAAAAGAAAAGTGGTACTTGCATTGGATGGCAAATGAAATGCAACATCATCTTTTGTACTTTTCAATGACTTTCCACATTAGGTGAAAGGCAAAATTAAAACATTTCACACAAGAAAATGGAAGTGAAGATATTTCCAAGATGTAATTGAACAAAAAACTGCAGCGTATTTCCAAATACCTTCATACCTACCAACTGACCATGTCTACTTAACTAATTCACACAAAGAAAAAGTAGAGAGATAACACCATATTGATAAACACTGAGACTGAAAGTAACTTAAATATTGGAAACTTCATTACCAACTTCAATAACAAAGCAGTTATAATAGCAATAAATAAAGGTTTACTTACAATTTGATTGCTGGGAGGTGATAATTTCATTCCGACAAACATCAACAGAAATAAAAGTTGTTCCATCAGCTCCAGGAGTTTGCATGCGGCGGTGATGATTTCTTACTGTACTAATGATCTTGTTTACCAAAGTGTACACCTCTTGACGATGTTGCTCAGAACGCCGCTTATAATCCCACAAAGCAACCAGTAGTCCAGTAACCACAATACAAACTGATAAAAAACATTTTAAAATATTCTACATTAATAACAGATACGCCACAAAATTATATCAATGAAACAAAAATAGACACAATAAACATACTAAAATTTTCCTTCCATTCAAGCGTTACTCAAAGAGGGTGTTATACTAAATCGTTACATTAAAGACGAATTTGAATATGGCACGATACTTAATTCTAGTATATTCTCTTCTCGAAAATGCAAAACTGGAGTTCCACAGTCCTGTTCTATACCAAACATTAACGACCAGAAAATAAGGAGAATTTAGCAGTTTAGGAATTAATTAACATCTACAGAACTCATCATGATCAGTCACATGAGTTTGCTAAGATACAGAATAACTCCTTAAAGAGGTTTTAGTTTCAGCCAGATTGATTTGGCTATCTTCCACATTCTGCTGCACATCTTAACCAGAACCCATCCACTACAAGGCCTAATTCTCTTAAAATAAAAATCAAAAACTTAAATAAACTAAAACATCATCTTGAATGTTTTTAAATTTTTGTGATTTACAGTTCTCAATAGTTTCCTGGATTTTAAACAATGGTCTACAGTTGCATGGCAAAACATGTAAGTGTTCAGTGGGCGTACCCCTTCAAATTATGATTTTCTATTGAGAATTTTTACTTGTCTTTCTATTGCCTTTACCATACAAGGAGTATATATTCATAATTAATTTATTTTGTAAGATAACAATTGATAATGATGAGAACAAACAAGAGAAATCCAAATAGGGAAAATCAATATACCTCAAATTCTCTAGTTATATTAGTGAGGAAAAAGCTGTCTGGCAAGTTTATGTCAAACAGAGCAGTCAAATATATAACTTCCTCGAATACTCTGTTAGAAAAGGCCAGAAGCCAAAAATGTAAGATATTGTGGTGGCCAGCTAACAAGCTAATATGACCAAATAACTATAAAAGCTGTGGCCAGCCACACAGCATCAGTATTGTACAAGAGCATGTATTCTCACTTGATTTAGGGCATTTGTTTTGTTTTGTATTGGCAAAACAATTGCCAATCTTCTCACAATTACACTATATACATGGCGATTATGTGCAAGTGACATATTTTAAATTTGTTTGCAAATGAAAACTCCTGTAGATTCGGCCAACTTCAAGCAATTCATTGGGATTGTGGTGAGATAGTTTGCAAATTATGCTAGCGATTTCCATCCTTTTTTCATAAATTCACATTTAATTGATTAATTAAACTCATTAACAATGTGAAGCACACAGAAATAAATAAGAGAATATTGGATGAAAAAACCTGTAACCTGTAGGCTCCAGAGATCACACTAAATTTGGAAGGTAGTTGAGGAGAAGAGGACGGCATTAATGAGGGGAGAACTGTGGAAAAGCTGTTGTGATACTGTTGATGTAATTACACGAAGAAATAATGAAAGTCATCTTCATCAACAACACATTAAGTTGATGGAGATGACTTCCATTATTTCTTCATAAGGGGAGAATTGCCATGATAAGTCATTCATTATAACTAGAGCTCTGCATACGGGTGAAAACAACTGTTCGAGTCCCATCAGACACTGAGTCGATGCTTGGTGGAAGGGGAAGACTTTGATCAGGGGGAAGAAGGCTGTTTAATGGACATTTTGGCTGTCTGCCTTTCGGCTCTCAGTGCGAAACTCCCACCGCCAGGCACTCAACCTCTCAGAGCGTCTATGAGATTTAAAGTCACTGTACATAGAGATTACAAAACTCTTTCAATTAATTAATTACAGCCAAATAAAAATAGAATTTCCATTAATCTATTACTTGACTAAACTGTAACAATTAATTGATTAAATAGAAATAGTTTTAGAGAGGAACAATATAACTTTTTTAAATAATTAAAGGCAAACAAAGAATATGAAATGTAATTTAAAATAAACTTTTTCACTTTATTGATACAAGCGTTTGCTGCATTTGCTATGCAGTAACAGTACTACCAATCATCTGTGCCCACTTTTACTTTCAGACTTATCGCAAGAATGAACGCCTCTGCATCTAACGATAACTTAACTGCATCTAACTTAATCCATGGCATTGATTTATTTTTTGGTTTTGTCTGTGCTGGAGAATGACAATCTAGGATATCCATGGTTGTGTTTTTGAACAGAGGCCAGGCTTCATTGAGGTCTAAAGGGTTTGGTTGAAGTTTGGTTTCAGTGAAATATCTGTAGGTAGATTTTTATCATGTTGAAGAATGCATTTCTTCGCCTTGAAGTGGTAGACACAGTGGAAGATTTGAAGTGCTGAAGCTGTGGTCTATCCTTATTTGCATCTTGTTTACCAGGTTTGGCAAGATGCATTTTCTCCAGTTGTGTTTTCAACATGGATGAATCTGAGATTGAAGTTTGTAACATTGCATTACATATAAAAATTGTGTTTCTTTTTCAACATTGTTGCTCTTGCTTTTAGAGATGCCATAAATAATTAGGTTTTTTGATCTCCTAGCTTGTTTTTGGATTTCTTCTACCGCTGCACAAGTAAGGTCTATAGTTTTTGCAGGTGATGCAGTATTGTCTGAAGCTGTAATCTTCTCCAAAAGGGTGGTATGTTTAGATTCACGTTTTTCTAAACATGTGCAGATTTCAATGTTAACATTTTCCACTGATTTCAATTTAGCAGATAAATTGACATTGTTTTTTTCAACTAATATCAACTTCTCAGCGAGAGTATGCCTACTGAGTCAGATCTTATATAATCGTTAAGTTTTAGATTTGAATAATTCTGCTAAGTCCCCATTCATGGTCATGTTTGATGAGGGAGGTTTACAGGAATCCATTAATTCTACTAGAGTAGTAAAGTAGCAATAAAACTGAAGACTGTCATTAGAAGTGTTTTTGCGTGCATGTTTGCTGCAGCTATCATGAAATAGAGAATTTCAGTTGAGACAGTGTACAACCTTTTGAGCAGATGTTCTTCTACAATATGAACACGCTGAGGTTTGGCATCGGTGATGGAAGTAAAGTCACAGATGATCAAATTCATTCACGGCCACTGCCAGTTCCCAAGCAAATAGATTTTCCCTCTCACGGAGAGCGTAGCTTTTCGCAAATGAACACTGTCCCCTTCCGTGTTTGAAAAGCCACCGGCGGTTCCAAGAAAACAGAGCACAGTTAACACAGCCTTCCGCGAACAAGCACTGACCCCTTCAGAGTTTAAACCAATATTACTGTATTCTGTTATAATAATGATAATGACATATTAGAATCTGCCGCATAATTTATTTATTTATTATTATACGGACAAACAAGTCCATTATTTACAAAAAGAATACAATAAAAAATTTGCCCGTAGCGACATAATTACAAAAATAAAAACATTTATAAACAACAACATTCAATCTGTCTGGTCATCATCATATCTGGTATAACATTAACTCTGCCACACCTACTCATTCAAATTTCAAGATTTTGTGGCTCACTAGTGATAAAAAAGCAGATTTATCTCTTTCACATATATCAATTCTCAAACTGTTGACTGATTTGCAACATCAATTTATAACATTTGCTGTGTAAAATTGATAGTAAACATAAAAAATATCTTTGGCTCTAGAATTGAAGTTAAATGATTTGTACACTATCTGGTTTTGCAAGATTTTGCAATCAACCTCACCCAATATCAGTCTTTTCAAAAAGTCGTTCAAGACTCTCCGATAACTCAGTGAAGGAATGTGCAGTTGCAGAGCCAAGTCCAATTCCAAACCATAGGCTGACATTCTGAAAAATTTGTGTTCGACTGTTTCAATTTGTGATTTATATTTCGGAAAAACGGAGACCAAACCACAGAAGAGTACATCAATATTGACTTGACCAGCATAAGATAGAGTGATCTCAAGACCACTACTGAGTGTAATTCGTGGCAGAATCTTTTAATGAATCCCAAGACTTGGTTAGTTTTGACTATTGTGAGATGAAAATTATCCGTGAAAGTCATCCTAGAATCAAAAATCATGCCCAGATCTCTAATGGTATAGACTCTCTCTAATGGAGTGAGATTCATCATATAGTCAGAGGTTTCATTAGATCTAGATCTCGAAAAAGTTTTACATTTCGTGATATTGAAAAAAATATCTTTCTTCACGTACCACTCATATAAGGCATTTAGGGTGGTTTGCATAAGGACTCTTGTCTTCATCAGATTGGATTAAAAAAAAAAAAATTAAGGTCATCAGCAAAATGCAGATACTCTATGTCCAATATACTGTCGCATATATCCTTAAAAAATGTTAAATAAGAGCGGACCAAAGAGTGACTCCTCAGGGACACCTGAAAATGCCTCTATAGGATCAGAAACAATACTCTTAAATGAAACCATCTGAACTCGATGAGCCAGGTAACTGTGAAACCAATCTAGTAATCCACTGACCCCCAACTGCTCCAGTTTAACTAGAAAAATATCGTGGTTCACAGAGTTGAATGCCTTGCTAAAATCTGTATACATACAATTGGCTTGAAGTTTATGTTCTATAGCTACAAGTATATAACAAGAGTAATAGGACAAATTACTTCTATATTTCTCCCAGACATAAAATCAAATTGTCTATCTGAAAGATGTGGGTAAATAACATATATGGTTTTTTACGTAATCAATGATTCAAAAAGTTTTGGGATAACACTCAGAATGGAAATTGGTCTATAATTCTTGATGTCATTTCTGTCACCAGACATAAAGATGGGTAGCATGAATAAAGACTTCAATTTGCTGGGAAAAGAGCCTTCAGTCAAAGGCTTTCCAAATAACAATCTGAGAATTTGTGCGAAAATGAATTAACATTCTTCCTTCAATAGTATAGAGGGAATGCTATCTGGACCTGCTGAGCTCTTAACTTTTGAATTCTGTGCAATATGTCAAGTACACCAATTTCCAAACCACACAGCGCCAGAGGAGACTCATATTTCAACTGGTCCACCATCAATAGTGACATTAAAATTCCTGTAGAAAGATGAAAAATATCTCGCAAACCAATCCACGATAGATTTGGTATCATTAAAGTTAATGAGTCACAGTGCATAGTATTTGGAAGGCCCCTACTCTCCTTTTTTTAATTTAACATATTTCCGAAAATGTTCTTGGTCATAGTAGTTAGTTGTTAGTAGGTTTACTGCGCATAAAAGATCCTCAAGCATAAATGAAGCCTCTGAGCTAAATTCAAATAGCCTGTTTCGTCACCTAATAAAGACCTTCCTTCTCTGCTAGTTGGTGAAAAGAGCATAACGAAACCTATGTGATCAGACGGACCAGCAGGTCCCATAGCCTAAGTCTCAACACGTGAAATAAGGCATCAATTCAATTAAATTTTTATGCTATACCCATAGATAAAATTGAATCAATTTAACACAAATTTTGTACTCATGTAGCTTGAAAACTAAAATTCTGCAACTCCCCGAATATTCCGTAACTATTCGGAATATACTACTATATGACATTGGAATGGAAAGTAGCCTATATGACATCTGTTTTTAAAAAAGATAGCAAACTAGAATCCGGTAATTATAGGCCTATTAGTTACACCAGCTCAATGTGCAAGGTCTTTGAGCAAATTCTGGCAGATGTGATTCTTGATTACCTAACAACTTTCTGAATTTAAGTGTCCGAATCAGAGATTTGTCGAATGTCATTTTCCCATTTTCATTTTTCTGAGAGCAAATGTAGGTACTATATACTATCAATACATCACTTCCTATAGTGTTGACGGCTTTAGAAAGTATGAAACTACATTGGAAAGTCCTATCAAGAAGCTTCATATTACTTCAGAAATGAACTTCCATTTTTTCTTTCGAGGCGAATATTATTACATTACCCTGTTCATGACAGTTTTCATTGAAATGATTGTGCAATAGAAATGTTTCTCTGCAGAGCATTCTTGTGAATCAAACAGGTATATAAATGGGTAATAAAACAAAATCAAATGCAATGGAATCAGAAAGTCGAAAAAATTAATGTACGGAATGCAGTTTTTTTTAAAAAAAAAAGCATTCGGAAAAATGGAATTGAAAAGAAACTAAATTTAAAAAAATTATGTTGAGCATGCTGTTCAAAAAAAATGAGTTTGGAAAAATTAATTGTACAGGCAATTTTTCGCTTGGCTTTGAGAACTGGATGTATTTTCGCACACCAACATGGACATCATACCAGGGAGATATATTAATAAATTTATTATCTTCACTACAAGACTGGATACCTACATAATGGTAAACCTACCAATATAATTTTGACTACAGCTTTCGATAAGGTACCACATCACAAGCTCATTTACAAACTTCTTTGTCTTGGTATAAGGAGAAGGCTTCTGCATTGGATACAGTCCTTCCTCAAGGATCACTGCTTTTATGTTGGAAGTGGAAAATACAAGAAATCACAGAGGAGCATTTGCAGCGGAGTTCCCCAAGGATTGGTATTGGGATTAATTTTATTCATATTTTACACTACTGATTTATCAAATGGTATACAGTACCATTTCAAGGTATATGCAGATGACACCGAATTCTCCATTAACTCTGATGAACCATCTCCACTTCCAAGAAGACTTGGATAAAGTTTATAAGTAGTTGAAAATCTGGTTGCTACCTTTTCCAATCCCAATCAAAATTACCACATAGGTGGAAGGAATGTAACTGAAATTGAAGTTATGAAGGATCTAGGGATCATGATCTGTAATAATCGCAAATGGAAAAATCACGTAGGTCAAATTGCAAAGCATAAGGCTACTTTCACACTGTGTAAAGCCTTTAGCATGATAAGAAGTAATAAATCATCTCTCTATATACTACCAATACTTGAATTTAATACACTGATTTTGAACCCTGATATTCTGGTTTATAATGTTGTGTGAAACCTTCGTTTTGCCTGTTTATGTTCGTGCATGCTGGCACTTCCACCATGAGATTTTGGATCTGAAATCTTCCCAATATAATTTTCAATACCATCAAAACCTCCTTTCTGTTCTTCAGTTAGCTTCCTTTCTAAAGAGTTAATCTTATCACACAGTTCTCTGATAGTTTTTACTAATTCTGATTTGAGGATCTGAAAGAATTTGTTAGCAGCTATAATTATCTCAGTCAAGCAACATTGAAATTCATCTAATTTCATTTTAACACATACTCTTTCACCACAGCTAATATGATAAAATGAATTGCAATTCACACAAAATACAGAACGTTTCTAAGTGGATATATTGTCATATTTACATATCACAGGACAGCATTCAGCACTTTCACTCATTTGGGAAACGCTCAAAAACCAACAAAAAAAACAACAACCGACGTGGATTGTTGCCACAAAACTGGCAATTTCCTACAGAAATCAAATTCTGCCTCAGATAGAAGTACTCCGGCGTTCAAGCAAATTATCAATCAGCTCGGTTCAAGTCAATTGGCTCACTTAATGATAATCATTTACTCATGTGGTTTTACATTTATCCACAATTGCAACAGGCCAATTCTCTTACTAAAAATTACATCCAAAGCCAACCCTTGAAAATAATTTCACTTCAAAAACAAAACAATAGAAATTTGTGCAAATACATTCACTCATCCACCATTTTCACACATGACCTGCACAAGATTTCATTAACAAAAAAGTTTGTATCTTTAATATTGTACTTGTAGGAACACGCTGAACAATCTGCAATTATCAAAAAATTGATTTTAATGATAAGGAGACCTGCATCATTCTTCTAAGTACCCCTGAAAAATCCAAAGACAGCAATAGCCCATTCCCATTGTAAGAGACCCTGTTATAAGAGAATCAGACAAAATCCACAATCCTGAGGTCAGTTGTATATAAACAATGCATTTATTTCCAGCAATTAAGAAACACTGTTATAAGAGATTCCGTCTATTGTGGACAAGATTGCATTCCCTGCCATGCATTTCACCTTGCTTGTAAGATAAAGTGATGAATTTTCTCACAGGTGATCAAGGAATTTTGTCAGCAAGGTAAGGGAAATAGACTGGAGCAGGGTTTCGCAACTCCAGTTCCACAGAGGTGGGGGTGAAGTTCTCTTCAGGTAAGCTCATTCTGTAAGCTTTGTGTCTCTTGGCAACAAGGAAGTTTCTACAGTGCCGATGTGTTTCCAATTGTTTATAGTGCTGGGGAGCTGCCTTACAGAATTATATTTTCCTTCAGTGCTTTCAATCGGTTTCAACACAATGCAGACATACATTAGTACTACATGTATGAATTTAAATGCTCACAAATGTCTTATGACAGACGTTCATAAGAAAAGAAAGTTACGTAATCGTGAGCAGAGAAACAGTGATTTTTGTCAGAAAAACTCTTATTGTATTTTGTTTCTGCCTTCTACAGATCTGCGAGTGATGGCATTAAAACAAAAGGTTTTGTCATTAGCCAAGAAGTATGACATTAAGAAGTTGACAAGTCTAAAGGGCAATCATGGAGAGCTGTTGTGGAAACACTAAAAATACCAGTTTCATCACTCAAAAAAATTTTCCAGAAGAGAGGAAATTAAAGAAGTCCAGAAAACGAGAGCAGTGAAGAAATATTTGTTTGTCACCATTCAAGGAAACAGAAAAGATTCTTTGGAGTGGTTTCAACAGTGCAGAAGTGTAGGTGTCCCTGCTGATGAGAACATTTTGTGAGAGAATATGGAAGTTACATATATAGGAAGAATAACAATGGGTATTAATTTCTTCTGTCTTACAACAAGAGTTTGCTGTACAGTGAAACTCAAAAAATCTGGCTAAATGGGCTTTGGTATCAAGTAACTTAATGTTTTGTCAAGTTTAAAATCGTGTGCAAATCATACTAATTCATTAAAAATATGGTAAGATTTCATGAAACATGTCGAAAACCCATTTCCCACATATAAGTGTTCCTACTTATAAAGGACAAACTTTCATTCTCCCAGGTATCTCTTATAAAGGGGTTTTGCTGTATCCATTTCACACTCATAGAGCCTTAAGTTAACTCAAATTAATCAGGGAATATAAATTTTGGAGAAAATGGAATGTTTTAGGCACAGACATTTTGCCGTCAATCGATTTTTTCGGTATCCAGGACCCATGAAATGAGGATTCAGACTACACTACGCGTTAGAGGAACTAATTTATTACATATTGCAAAAAGATTTATCCTCTTTTTCAATACCAAGACCCCACAATATGAGTTTCTCGGTTAAAAAATTTTGCTGTGAATGTACATTATTTAAGGATATTTTTCTCAAAATATTTCAATATTGTTATCAGTTTCTCATACATCATTCATTGATTGACGATGACATACATAGATTCATGGGGGTTTCCCCAACCAGGTATCTCCCACCAGAGGGGCACCACCGCAGCTGGGACAAGCTCTCAGCCCCCAAGTAGTGTCCCAACACGTGTGGTGGTGTAGTGCATGAAAGGGGTGAGGATAGGACAAGGAAGAGGAAGGAAAGGTCACCCATTGACTGTGGCACATTTGTTAGGGTACTGTTCCGGCATCAGCAAAAACTACTGGTCAGAGCAGCCAGCTACTAGAATTCTCCTCCAGACAGCAGCTGAATTAGAACCAGCTGACTAGCTGATGTTGAAAATCTTGCCACCATTGGGACTCAAACACTACGACCTTCTGGTCATAGGCACTTCAGCGACATCAATTGTTGTCTTGAGCCACCCAAGCCAGTCAAGATAAAGTTCACCCAATAACCATGTCACTATGGATTCTCATTACAATTGTGTAACTTACTAGTACCAGTTTTCTAACATGTAATTAACTTACATGATACATATGGTTTCACACTATCTCAAAGCAATATCATATTGGTGTTGTTTGCTCTAAAAAATCATGATCCATGAACCTACGTCCCAAATGTGGTGGTTAACACTATCATTAAATATACAAGAGTTTGAAGGGTATTCAAGAAGATAAGATAAAGCAGGTATGGTAAAAAGGAATGAAATTGTCAACATACAAATGTTTAATTTATGAACAAACAGAAAGAAATTACTACGCCTACCTACCTGCAGTGAATGATGATACCCAGCTTAAAAAGGTTTTAAACCAGAGCTTCAACTGGCAACTAACAGGTACAAGTGGATTTTTGAATACAAGGCGTCCATGATGTAACAAATTATCATTAAGAAATTCATTTCTATGGGTTTCAGTTCCAATGTCATCCAAAGATAAATCCTGAACCACTGCTACATCCCAATGAGGATTGGATAGCACCAAGATTTTTACATCTTTCAGTAAATTTTCAGCATATTTACGATTCTGAAAGTAATTTATAATTCAAAATGTAAGTATTGTTCAATAAATACTTCAACAATCTATAATAATAATAATAATTATTATTAATTGTAGTAGCAGTATTATTATTATTAATAATAATAATATATATTTAAAAACTAAAAATCTAAAACAAATCAATTTCTCAGTCTAAAATTAACATGAATCAGGCTCTTCTGGCTGTTAAAACTTCCTAATTGTGGGACCATACATTCAGTATTTAATGAGTAGCAAAGTTACCACATCCCAAATCCTTGGTAGTGAGAATGGGTTACATGCTCTTTGTCAAGTGTAAAATATTCTGTGTTTGCCCCACCTAAATGTGTTCATCTTTTGGGCATATAAAAGGAGGCAATTCACTGAGCACCTCAACTACTTGGGAATGAGTTAGCAATCACCATGTACTTCCTAAAGGCTAACAGTGTAGAGCTGCCTGATTACTTAAGTCAGTCTGATAATATATAGCAATTACTAGTAATTAAATTTGTTGAAAGAATTGGTTGCCCCGACCGGGATTCAAAAAACTGCCTTCTGGTTTACGCCCAGCTGCTCTAACAACTAAGCTACTGAAACAAGTAATCCTTTGAACAGTTTTCATAAGCGTGATTATCGTTCCTTGTCTGTATATAAATAATTGTCTCCATTCCCGTCACCTTGTTGGACACAATTACGGTCAGAGAATATATTCCGCAATCATAATCCAAATTGTGACAATGTTACTGAGTAACATTGTATTTTAATTTGTTAAAAAATTGGTATTAGGTGTTGTGGTGAGTTATCGTTGGCGTTTCTAATGAAATAATTATATGCGTTGTCATTGCCAACAATATTATTTATTAAAAAAGCAGCTTTCGATGGCTTAGCCATCATTATCAGTTTTCTGCTGTATGGAAGCCACAAAAACGAATAGTCTAATAATATTGTTGGCAATGACTACGCATATAATTATTTCAAAAAATTGGTTACCAATCAGGACATTGTTGCGATAAAGTTCGAATCCCGGTCGGGGCAACCAATTCTTTGAACAAATTTAATTATTAAAATGCATTGTTACTCAGTAACATTGTCACAATTTGGATTTCTTTACGATCATGATTTATGAACTGTTCAAAGGATTGGTTGTCTTTGTAGCTTAGTGGTTAGAGCAGCTGGGTGTAAACCAGAAGGCCCGGGTTCAAATCTCGATCATGACAACCAATTCATTGAACAAATTTAATTATTATAATGCATTGTAACTCAGTAACATTGTCACAATTTGGATTTCTTTACGATTGAGGAATATAATCTCTAAGCATAATTGCATCCAACAAGGTGACGGGAATGGTGACAATTACTACATTTGTTGAGTGAGCTCATTACTTTTAACTAATTTCGGCATTTGTTCAATTCTTATTTTCATAATTACACAAATTATTCTAATTTAACGTTAATTGAGCAACTAACCACAGATTTTGTACTCTGTATGTAATCCAAAACATCTTTATCTGAAACAGACATGCTGCCTTTGGATGAATTACACAAAGAATCACTAGCTCTTGCCATTAACTGTGGAGTTATTGACTCAAACAATGAAGTCACCACATTTAACTGATCTTCTCTGATGCAAGATACCACCTAAACAAAAACAAAGTACATTTCAATCAAACTGCAAGGTTCAAGAAGTAAATGCATGATTCTTTTAGAACTTTTAATTATGAAATTCCAGCTTTAATTTCATCAATTAGCAAGCAAAATGAGATTAAACAGGTATTGTAGCAAGCAAAAAATTTAAAGAAAAATTGTAAGGAAGAAATATAGAAAGCAGAAATGATAAAATATGGTTAATACAAATGGAAGAAATTTCAGCCTCAATGGAAGGGAAAAATGGGAAGCAGAAAGAGGATAAAGCAGAAAATTTTCCTTAAAAAAGAAAGAATGATTGTAAAATTGGTTTGGATAAGGTACAACAAGCGCTATTCTTTACCAGTTGCAAAAAATGAATAGCAACTGATAAATGTTGCAACAGTTCAATCAATGTAACAAATGTTTTTCTGAAGACAACCCAAGGAGAGTACCCCCATAAAAGCATCTTGCCATTTTCCTGTGCACTGCTGTTGAAGGCACTTGTTGAGTTACTGCCTGTATTCTCCATTCTATTGCAATTGAATTATTTTGTCAGCTACATTACAAAAGTTTGGGAGGAATTATTTTAAACAATTCCATGTTTCCTGAAAATTAGTGTTGTTAGTTAAAAAGTTAACATTGTTGAGATTTCTAGTTTAAGTGATCAGCTTGTATATCCTGAAAGTCAGTAATTCTGCTGCGTTCTTTTTCAATGAATGTAATGGAAAATATTCCAAAGCTGTCCATCACACAGTAACATAATCATTGTACTTTACACAAGCAGAGATGCACAGCTGCAAGCCACACATGCTAGGTCTCATAGATCCCCCCTCCCTCTTCCCATCAACAACCCCAATAGCTGCATTGTTGAGAAGAGTGCCTTGCACTTGCCCATTGTGATCAGTGGAGTCTGTAGGGTTGACCCGTGTGTCTGCCCTGTGTAAGAGCAGCACCTAATTCCTCTGACTGACCAAGAACACGTGCCTAATGATCAGATAGATCAGACATCATAATACAACATTCCTCCTCTTCGAAATTATGCATATCTTCACTGCAATTAGCAGCCACTCCATCTGATAGCTGACCTACACTGGGACAATAGCTTGAAAAGCTCACCAAACGTCTAAAACATGACATTCTACATACATACTCCTGTCATATACCATTTTAAAGAGGTCAAATTCTGCATTAAATACAGTTAATTTTAAAAAAATGTGAGTATACTGACTGTATTTTGACAAGGATTCAAGTTACCTAACATTCACTTCTCATGGACGTGATTTCAAAAGCTGTTAAGGAGTGCACACTATTGCACATAACTTCATTTAAAGAGCATATGACTACATTTGGGCAAAAAAAACTATTTTTTCATTGTATTTTCAAAATATATATTTCACAAGATAAAGAGAGTTCCACATACTACAGAGCGTTCAGTCATGTGACCATTTTTTTTGGCTATTGTTGCCACACCACGAGGATCATAGTGATTAACACGCATATATTATTCACTTTTATTCCACAAACGTTGACTAACTTGTCTTAGAGCCATGGAACCACCTACTGAATTGACATTCCGCTAATGGAAAACGTTCACTAAAAAATATTTTGTTATAGTCATAAAATAAAGCGAAAATATTTTGAAACTATGTTCAAGATAAAATTTAATATTTTCTTTATGCTGTATTTAGTTAATATATGGAGGCTTCACTACAGAAAAAATAAGTTTAACTAGCAGGAATTTTTTATTTGGCAGGTCTTTTGTCTGCTTCATGATATGGTTATATTCAAAGAACAAGCAAAACAACTACTAAATGCCTTACAATTGAAAGATATGAAGAACAAATAAGTGAATGAATAAGACATGATTTGCATGTACTGAAGTATGTATACATTTGTGACATTGGAATTAGATCAGCATGTGAAATGACTTGCATCATGAATACTGCTTGCCTGACTTGATGTTCCTGAACTTAGAGAGTTTCACTAGTAATGCATCTGGGAAAGTATGGAAAGTTCATATAAGTGAAACAAGAAAAAGCAAAAGAAGATAAATAATTTCAAACTTACTTGGTGTTGTACACTGCTGTCACAAACCGGATACTTGCTCTCTAAAACAAGAATTTCTTATCTGATTAATCAACACAAGTTTCTAAGCTAATAAATCATTATTGCAAGAACAAAACAAACTCACCGTACTTATGAGAAAGATTTTTCTGAGCATCTTTGAATCGGACATTCAAATATATAAGACCCACTCCAAAGAAAAACAACAGAACAATAACAACTAGAATCATTGACACTTTCTGATAATGTAAGGAAAACCAACCTTTTTCTTCGGTTGTTTTGAATTCCTTACTCACATCAACAGAGTTTGAAAAAGTACTCCTGCAAAAGGACAACATTATTGTTATAATTGTTACAATGCTTCTCAACACAGATTATTTTACTTTACATTTTTCGCCATTTTGGAGATATCAATTCTTCCCTAAAAAGAGCCTTGGGTCACTCTTTATAATAATAATAATAATAATAATAATAATAATAATAATAAATTCAATCAAACTTTTTGACAAAACCAGTTAATGAACGAATTTGGTCACACGAGAGATACACAAAATATGATGTACCATGCATACATAGGAGACATATTCTATCTAGAAATATCAAAATTTTGAAACTTTACTTGCTTCACCAATTAATCTTCGATGTAACACTCATTTAGCCATCGAAGTGAACAAAATACTCTATATAGAGAAATCCAATTGGCCATCTCAACAAACTAGTGGTAAATGCAATAAAAACAGCACAAAATCTGTGTTTAGTATGAACAACCATATCTTGTGATACCCTAACGAACTCTCACACACAATAGTAATATATTTGTTTACAATTAAAAGCAATTAAGATTACAAACCTTGTCCTTGCTGGTATTCCATTAGCTGATGGTTCTTCAAAGTTACTTGTATTTTTCTTCACAAAGCTATTTTCACTTTTACGATCTTTTGCACTCAACAAATCATCAAATTTAGAATTTACACTTGCATCCAAAGGCAACACATCTCTTGAGAAGTAGGAAGGAAATTGGAATCTAAAATCTGTAACTGAATCAACACACATCACTTCACATAAATAAAAGGCAAACTTTTACTTTACTAATAAATCAACCAAATAGCCAATGAATTTGAAAGATTTCCTTTAAGGACACACTCTTATTCTTAGATTTATTTAAATTGTTAATACTTCTCATATGTTTAATTAAGAAATTATCAATTTTTACAAGATTTATAATAGAATTCTCAAAATTGCTGAAATTTAACACCAGCAATTTTACGACATGAGTACGTGATTCTTTGTGTGGGAAGAAATTAGAGGGGAAACACACACACACACATTTTTCAGATTGCTTCAAACTGATATACAGCAAATAAGAGCAACATTTAATTCTGGATGCTACTTATAAATCTCATACATGTTCAAAATTTTCTCACAAATGGCACCAAAATATTTCCATTTTTGGTTCAAATATAGTTAAATGTAATTAATATGGTAACAATATTTTATAGAATGTTTCAAATTTCAAAAATTGAGTCTTAATTCTCTTCAAACCTTTCATGCTCTTAAATATTTGCATAAAATCATCCAAACACATGATTTAAATTACAGCAGACTCTGAACCAAAGCCACTGGTTCTCATTCGAATACATTACATATAAACACAAACCAATTCAATTATAGTGAACTTTACTTATCAGCTGCAGTGGAAATGGGAAATAAAACTTCCAAATTAGTTCTATGTACATAAAGACAATCTTATAAAGATTCGATTGATGCAGACTACCACATGAAAAATAGTTGAAATCCACTGGCCTGGACGTCATGAACGCTGTGAAAGATTCTTTCAGAAAACATAGAAGAAAACAAGTGTGAAGACAATGAGGATACAAACAAAAAAGTCTTTCAACAGAGCAAGTCATTCTAGGGTATCAACACAATACTAAAATATTTTACGAGCCGACACTAGAAAAGACAGACTCTCGAGAAGGGTCTGCAAAATAGCATTAATAAAACTGTATCCAGCTAACACTAATAAAAATAATTATTTTAAGACAAAATTAATACATTGAAATGTCGAATTCGCAGTATTTGGATATTTTTTCTGGGCCTATGTAATATCTAAATTAATCCACGGAAAGTAAGTGTATTTTCATATTTTCAGATACAGTGAACCAAAAAGTAAGTTCCTTGAGGATCATTACAACACAGGGTTGATTTTATATGTTATAAAAATTCTGTACACCATATCAAGGCATTTTTTCAACAATACTTTTTTTTAAGCACGATTTTTCCTTTCCTAATTTTCTTCTCCAATTCTCTTTTCTAAATAGCAAATTTCAATAAATAGGAAAAATTAGACATTTCTGATCACAGCACACATCCAAATTTAAACTGTTCAGTTTAATGAAATATTTTGTTTACAGAGTCATCATATTAAAGGATACAAAAATCTCTAGGGATTGATGACATTTCATAATATATTTCATTACAAGTTACTTAGACAAGATTCAGATCTTCATGAAGAAATATTTAGAAAAAATGTGGGTCCAAAAATTCTTTCATTTTAAATAAGGGCACTTTATATGAATACATCATGTACAATAGTTCAAAGCTGCAATAAAAGAGACCATGAAAGACATCTCCCTAAGGTCATAAAGACCGAGTCAATCAGTAGAAAAGCTAATTAATTAGTGTGTAAAAGAAACAAAGAGTCAAATTAAAATGCCAGAAAAAAGTTGTTCTGTTATACATACTGACATTTTAGCAACTCTGCCTCTAGCAGTTATCAGCTGTTGACAGTTTCATCCAATCAGGAGCTTCAATGGTCCCATAGTGACGTTCAAGTTTCCAATTGGATAAAACCGTCAACAGCTGATTCCTCCCCAGGGCAGAGTTGCATAAATTGCCGTATAAATGTTGATTCCCAATATGAAATTATTTTAGCACCAACTCATGTATGGGCTGGAGCTTGTTAATAGTCAAACTTTCAGTATTTAAGCCCGAGTTAAATTCATTCTTTTACCTCACAAAAAATTTTCAGCATCTAGTGATAAGAACGTGTAGGTGCTCGTACATTTTTGATGGTACAACTTCAAACAAAACTCTTAAGAACTTTCATCGTACAGAGTTCATAGCAGTGACATTAACACTACATCATGACTAACAAAAGAATTTTAAGGAAAGAAAGCAAAAGATTTATTTACATTCTAGTATATTATCATTGCAGTACTATGAATTAAATTCACGCACTTGTACCAAGTGCAGTTCTTTTAATGTATTTTTCATCATTCTGAATGATTATTCAATATATTCAAAATAGAAAATTCTTGCTAGAAAGTTAAAGCAACATATCATGTATCTTGTCATCAATGGCATGAAAAAAGTGTCCTGTGTCAGTAATGAGTATTGCAACCAGAATCTCACTACAGTAGACTCACGATTATCCAAGTCCCAGTTAACTGAGGCCCTGGGTTAACTGAGAAAGTGTTCAGAAATAAACAAAATAATTCCTTGATGAAAACAATACAAAAGTGTATAAATTAGTTGCTGCAGAAGTAAACTGGTGTAGACACTGGGTAATACTGTCACTTATTCTAGGAATATTGGAACATCTCTGAATTTGATAATAATTGGATTTGCTTTTCCAACATTGTCACTCCATTTTAGTTGTCTCTATGACTGCGATAAACATATTCAATCACTTATATTCTGTTCTGTGATTTGTATTTTGCATTTGAACCTTTACTGAATAAAAACTGGTTTATCCGAGTTTTTTCATATCCGAGGTGGTGTCGGTCCCAAATACCTCGGATAACTGCAAGTCTACTGTATTTGTTATATTAAGAAATTACTCTATTTGAGTAATTTAGCATTTTCCACAATTACACTGAATTTTAAAACATTTATTGATTTTTTACTGACAATGTGTAAAAAATTTAATTTCACATCTTGTAATTTATAACAACACATAAATCAACATGCATTATAGTACATCAAAGTAATTATTTGAAACAAATTTCCTAAAAAACTAACACCTAAAGTTTTCAAAACAAGAAAACACAATTTTTCACAAATCTGGAAATCCAAGGAGGAAGTCTCATGACATTCAAATTCACGAGAACATGCACAGAAATAGAGAACTTCATTTCAAACAATAATCACAATAAAATATAGAAACTAACAAAGATCTAGAATGTTCTATAAACTTATCCAACTAATACCAAAGTAGCACAATAATGACAATTGCAAAAAATTTTTAACTATCTACCAATTCAGTAATTAAAATGAGGGGACAAGGACTCATTCTCACAATAATCCCCAAAATATTAACCACACTGAATTCAATTTTTTAGCATAAAAAAAATATTGTATATAATAAACTGATATAATGAACAAGAACAGCTCTCCATACAAATGCCACACAGCATAAACAACTAAGATTATTAAAATGTAAGAAATAAAAGTTTACAGAATACTATAATTTTGAGTCCTTCGGCACATTTTTGTTTTGCTTTCATGAACATACATATTTAAAAAAGACCTTTCGAAGGAAATGTCACCACTCATTCGGCAAATGAAAGAAACATTACAACAATTTTCCAATATCATCACATATACCAAAAACTTTTGCTGCTATTATAATTAAACTGTATAATCATCCAAGTATTAAAGATCTAAAAATACTGTTCCATTTGGACAAGCATTGCGACAAAAACAAAATTACCAAATATTGGAGATTATTTTGTTTATTAATGAAAATTATAAAATAAAAACAACAAAATTAATGTTGGAAGAATTTATAATATTACATAAATTCATATGAACTTTCTTCACAAAGTCTTAAAAATTTGTGATATATCATTAACATGAACAAACATCTTGAGACATTTGCCACATAATACAAACAAATCCTTTACAGATGTACTAAGCATAATGCTTTAATACAACAACCATCAATTTCTGAAAAAACAATTCATAATAAGAGTGTTTCACAGGAAAATTATTTTATTTTTCAATACATGGCCTATTTTTTGCTCATTATAGAACAATGTTTACTGAAGGTAAGTCGCTTAACAAAGTTACATGATAAAACTTCAGAAATATTTCACAGCAACAGATGACTTCTATTATTGTAGCTGTAATTTACATTTTCCTTAAGCTTGGCAATAGTTCCAGCATATTATAAATTATTTGCTGCAGAAGTAGCAATAGCAACATTTTGTCTTTCTCTTT
This sequence comes from Gryllus bimaculatus, assembly GCA_017312745.1. Classification (NCBI taxonomy): domain Eukaryota; kingdom Metazoa; phylum Arthropoda; class Insecta; order Orthoptera; family Gryllidae; genus Gryllus; species Gryllus bimaculatus. Next base: position 4,297,027 of record BOPP01000079.1, on the reverse strand, counting down.
GTATTTAGCATTTCTCATCCCAACCTTTCTCAGAAAAAATAGCCTCACTCAAGCACTACTGCTAGTATTACATTATTCATCAAACAAGTAAATAGGTAAATATAGGTAACCATTAGATTTAATTACCACTCTGGTCGCAGTAAATAATAATTAAGATTGAAAGAATATGTTCCAATGAAATCACAAATATAACCACTAAAAACACAAGCACCAGATTATTCATCATGTACATGACCAGCTTATGAGGAAATATTTTATCTTACTGCCACCTACTGTAACTGTAAAGTAATATTTTGTGTGTGCTGTCCCTACCTGTTTCTTTAGTAATATCTGAAAGAACTCTTCGGCAGTTATCAGATTTCTTCAGAGGTCCATGTCGAGGAAATGAATGAATATTATCGTTTGTACTTCCACTACTGTTGGGCACTTGATCACTGGTTTCACACAAAACACGCGTCTTTGGAGATATTTCTGAATCCAAAACGGTTCCACGGTTGTCCATAAGATCGGCATCACTATTTCGTTCACTCCACAACCTGGCTCTAACAACTGGTGACCTATGTCTTAGAGGAGCATTTATGCTAGCAGAATGCTTCGATCTTGCCGGATTTGGCAGCAGAGTTGATGAGACCAACCTGGTAGAAGTCTTACGAATTGTGCTGGTTTCTATACGAGGAGTTACAGAAAGCACAGGTGTATCAATCATACCTGTCCTCCTCAATCTGTTCTGTCTCAAATTTGAAGTGGGTGACAGCTGTTTCTTTTGTTTGAGATCTACTGGGCGGTGCAAATAACTACTGAATATGAAATCTTTCTGAGTGAAAATATCTTCTGTTCCACTATCATCCTCACCCGAGCTGTATTGTGTCAGCTTACTAGTCTGCTTATAGTGATTAGAAGACTGCTTCATCTCTAAAACACAAATAAAAATGTACAACAAATCTTCACTTTTTCAGTTTTCGCGTTTATATAATAAAAAAAGAAATTAATTTAACTACATCACACAAACTCACTTATAAACATTCACCAACATTCACTTCGAACAGAAGACGCCATCTTAGACCGATTAAACACCCTCCACAATCAGGAGTGAGCCGCCATCCAATACGGCCAATCGTTGATGTAAGCAGCATTTTCACATTGTTTTGTATTCTGTGGCTGAACAAAAAACGAAATGCAATGAAAGTCAGGTATAGCAGAAAGACTAGAAAATTTGCATTCCTAACGCTTTACTATAATAATAGCACAACTAACTACTGCACGTGTATAGACGGTTCCAATATACGACGAATATAATAACGAAAACAAGTATGAAATCACTTTTACTACATTAGAGATCAAAATAATATGAAACTGGATCTTTAAAATGTTCGTTTCAATACTACCAAGAAATAAATTAATTTAAGGTCTCATGAATACCATTTACTGAAATATACCTTTGCAGGTTTTTAACGAAATTGAAAGGATCTTCAAGTCATCGACTTATTATAATTATTTATTCTACAAAAAGTAAAGTCCTCAAGGCAAACAACCTCTTGGGTCGCACTGGAATAACGTCGTGCACCAACCAGTTTCATTTGCTCTCTTCGCTTTTTCTTTTCGGTTTTTTGATCAAGAAGAGCTTGATACTCCAACGCAGTTTTCAAAGGTGGTTTCGCGGCATACCACGATCTGAAACTTTCAAAACAGCGGGAAGTTCATACGCAGAAAAGAAGCCTCTTCCACGCATATTGTTTCCAGCATAACTTAATAATGCGTTAAGATGAATAACTTCATAATATCTTCGAATCGATGGCATAACGTTAGAGAAACATAATGGTGTTTGTTGTAACGTTCTGTTCGGGCTTCGAACTTTTAACTGACTCCTGGGTCCTAGAGCAGTCCTGGACCAGGGTCGTTAATTGCCTATGTCCAGAACACGTGACTTTCAGGGCTATTCAGGGCACTAACACCTTCGGGTGTCAAATGTCAGATGATGGAAGCCACGGGCAAATGATTAGAATACGGTATACGTGTCAATTTCTTTACTGCGTTGAGATCTTTCTTCGTTAGGGATTTTCCACTTCCTACACTGACTTAAAAGGCGTTTGTTTTGTGTAGATACACTTTCTAGAAGTAAGAAGTTCATTTTTCTCAAAAATAAAGTTGTATTTTCACGATCCAAATTGGCATGACACGGGGCGGGAGAGACAGTAAGCTCTTTTAGATCCCTGCTTCTTAGCCAGATATCGGGAAAGTAAAATCAGAGCATCTTCGGAATATAAAGACCATACAAATTTATTTTTGATTTAAAGCGAGGAAAGTTAAAAGATGATTTATTTAAAATTTCCCGTGGCCATTTATTAAAGATACTATCATTTTCATACGTCGCTGTCCAAAAACCTCCATGTCATTCTCACCTGCAAAAGAAAACAGTTTATTTTACATTTTTGCAATAATATAAACGATTCACTAAAAGAATCTTTCGACTTAGCTCTCACTATAAATACGTTGTCATTTACATACTTCCCCGGAACGTATTGGACAAAACCAGTTTCATAACACGTATAAGCCACTAAGAATTTTTTGGATTTTATTTGTACACATTGATTTCCACTTTCATTTATTATAATGTGTAGTATGAGTGCGTAGGAAATCTGGAAGTCAGGAAGACATGTGCATTAGGATAATGACTTTTCTTTCTTTTTTCTCAAAAAGTATTTCTTGTATCACACATGAATAGACTTGTGCCTGTTAATAACTAAATTGAGGCATATTTCATTGAAATATTAAACAAGTTCACGCACAAACCATTTTTAATTTTTATGTAGTAATATAATTTGTTATCAACATCATTATTTATGAATTTGTTACCTATTTAATATTTACGTTAAGGCCTTTTCTATTTCAGTTCATGAGAAGAAGATCTCTTCAAGAAGAGCTCTTCTAATGTGGAGGAGAACAAGGACACCTGGATAAAGAACTTGGTTCAGTTTCAAGCGCCGTCAAGAAGACGCAACGTGGACATTTATGATGCAACCTTGAGTCAATGAAGTTGCATACTGAAAAACCACGTCATTGGACGCTTCAAATTTCTTTAATCCACTGACAAAGAACGGAGAGAGAAAATCTGTCTAATTGTTGTGGAGCTTACAGCCCTATGAAGCAAAACATTAAACATCCCGTATGCATCTGATCAAGCCCATTTGTGCAAAACTACCACACTGTCTGAAAAATTATGAGCAATGCAGAAAGAAACAAAACTTTGATTCATTGAACGTATTGTTTGATGCGACCAAGGTGAAAGACGAACGAATAAACGAGCAGTGGAAAAAAAATCTCTGCAAACTGCAAATTGAGAGAAAGGACCCGATTGATTATTCCATAGAGATGTCCAGAACACGTGATCGGAGGACAGCACCGTCGCCACAGCACAGCCGGTGGAAAGCGGCAAACTGCTATACACGTGTTCTATTGTTCGGCGCGTGAAGACCTATCTTGACGATGGAATATCTCACAGCATTCCGCGTCTTTCTCGGACATGTCTCTAGGTGTCGCAAGATCGCCAGCACTGCTCGATATGTTCGTGATCATGTGCCATCTAGCAAAAAGTATTTAACGTGACATCTAGCGGCACGACCGAAAAAAACGCGAAATGTCATGAGATATTCCATCGTGAAGACAAACCCTCACGCGTCAAGAAATAAGAACTCAGTATAGAAGCCGTGAGCTTATATATAAACATAAGTGTTGATTTTCTTTTAAAACGTCGTAACCATTCTTCGTTGGAGGTATTCCTCTACATATAATGATTTAAACGTTTTTTTTTAATTTCATGAAAGTACACTTTTGCGCTAACTCACACTTTCGTGAGATGTTTTTTTTCTCTAAAATGAAGTTGTATTTTCACGATACCCAAGTTGTATCCGATAGGACACAAACAGACAACAACCACAAAAGCCAGGAGAGACAATAAGATTTTTTTAGATGCCCTACTGTTCCCAGAAATCAAGAATGTAAAATTATACCACCATAGGAAGAAAGAGGACAAAAATAGATTACTGCTTTGAAGCAAGAAAAGTTAGATGGCTATTTCAAGTATAGAGTAGGTAAGTTAGATGTCCCGCTCATCTTCGTAATTCACAATTCACACGTCTAAACATTTTCTTGCCATTCTCAGATGTTTCACGTGAAAATATATATATATTTTCCGCATTTTTGTATTAAAATAAACAATCCACTAATGGGCACAGCTCACAAGAAATAAGTTTTCATTTACTTGCAATGCCTGAACGTATTGTACAGAGTATCATCATATGTATGAGGAACAATAATTTTGTGGATCTTCAAGACTTTATTTGTGTAAAATTTAAGCCCAAATATTGCGTAGGTCACCAAAACAACTGTTTTCTTCAGTCACCAGGGTCATCAAGTCGTGTCCCAATTATATTGGAAGATATGGCATCAAACGTACATTAAAACTTGCGAAGCAAAATATATTGACAATACGTTTCATAAAAAATGTTAACATTGAAATCATTGGGGATAACAAGTAATATTTGAAGTGCGTGACTTGAATATTGAAATTCAACCATCAAACTTTGAATTCAGCACAGGAAACTGCAAATATTTTTTATGATAAAAAGTGCTTAATGCATTGAGACCCGATAGGTCTCCTAATTGATTAAGACAACAGTTCAAAAACCGCGCGCAAAACAAAGCGGCGCCGCGAACCGCGGCATCAACGAAAGATGAACGGGTCTTCCCAACGCTTCAAGCCAGGGGAAGCGAGAAGTTCGTTGGTGGCGCGGAGAACAGAAGTGAGTGGAAGGTTAGACAAGAAGGATGGCAGACGAACGCATGAGACGCGAAATTATCTCGGACGGAAACAAGTCGGAATTGGTAACAAATAGGATTGCCGAAGGTGCAAAGAGACGAACACGAGGAAAATCACAAATTAAGTATGGAGTGAGCGAGATAAAAATTGTCTGTGCAATATTTGGACAGGAAACAGTGCTGGTGATGAATATTGCCACGTGGTATTTGAGGCAATGGGAGTGAATGAAAAAAGGCAGTGGTGATGAATAGTGCGATGGCCGTATTATTATTTGGGATTGGTATCTAACTGTGTAAACGAGTAATCACTTCGCGAAGCGCGGAAAATGAAAATTGGACATCGCCTCCGGCATCGCGAGGATTGCACGGGCGTCGAACATCACGGCGGAAGCGTAACTCCGGGCGGCGCCGAACTGTGCCGAGTGCCACCGGGCGAAGCTGAGGTTTCCGGGACGACGGTTGGAGAGGGACAGCCTTTCCTGACGGTTGGAGAGGGACAGGTTCCTGGCGCGGTAGAGTCCTCAGAGGAGCATACTTCCATAAAATAACCTGAACTCAGCTGGCTGCGGCTGTCAGTCCTCAGCAAGGACCCCTGCCTACGGTCACAGGCGAAGATCCAGCGAGGGCGGAGTCACATCCATGGGGAATGATATCCCTTGAGGGAGAAAACGCCAACAGAAACCCCCTGGATGTAGGGATAAAAAGCAAACTATAGGGACTTTGTCCCCTCTTTTTCACCCTTATTCCGAAACAAGAGGGAACCTGTCTCTCAGGTTTGCACCCCGCTACTCAGAAAAGTTCTGTAAAGCAGCAACTAGGTATAAGGAGGCCTCATCTGGTTGCGCCAGATGAGGAAAGACGACAGTCCCATTATGATATTTGCTACGAACCATCGGAAGAAGCAGAACAAATCGAATAGAGAGACGACCACCATCAAGAGTCAACAGCGGCAACACAGCCGTTGACCCCCAGAGCGGGACTGCCTAGACAGAGGATGCAATAGAAAGTGAAAATGAACCAATTCCCACTGCGCACTTACTGTAGTGTAACCCGCTGTGAAACAGAATTGTCTGAATATAAGCAGGTCCTCCACTCGTAATTCGTACAACAGTTTCCCAGTCTACCTATTTCTGAACAGGGACTAGCTAGTTCAATTGTGTTCAAAAATGTTAAATTGTGGACAATAACCTGGTTCCATTGGCAATACGAGAGCGTATATTGCAAGACGTTGCAGGAGTGGGAGATCAACACTCCGATGATAATTTAAATGCCTGAGCGGTGGTAGATGACCAACAAGAAAATACCAGCAGTTCAGAGACACCACACATTTACCATCCAATGATGAAATAAAACAGCAAATGAATTTTGAGTTAAAAAGCATGCTATCTACATTCAATGTGTTATTGCCAGAAAATAGAGTTAAGGCGGCCTTGGCCTGAAGCGAGCTGTAGAACCTGATAAGACGAAACTGAGAGATCTGATAAATATCATGAACGACTCTGTTCTCTCATCAAAGATTGATAACATCGTCACCTATTCAGATCTCATTTGTATTTATACAGCTCAACAGCGGCTATTGTTAAATTAAATGGGGGTAACCTGAAATAAACATATACGAATTGTGAGCAGTCAATTTTTTTTAAAAAAAAGGAAATGAGATTAGTACAAAAAAGTGTGTTGAAAGCTGACGCCGGAATAATAACAGTCTATATTGTACCTTTTAGCTCAGTTGGGTCGCTGGTTCATTCCGCTAATAAATGGATGGAAGAGAAAAGAGTATGTGAAAATATCGATTAAATAATTTCATTAATTGGGCAAAAATTAATTTATTCCTGATAACATTAGCTGCCAGGGAAATTACTCGTCGCAAGACAGCGGCAAAGACTGCCTACCAACTTTACGCAATGAGCTCATGGTTCTAATAGTTAGGAATAAACATCTTAACACTAACATTTGGGTTTTGTCTACAATAATTAAAAAAAACTGCCTGAGCGCGGCAACGCTGAAACTTTCACCGGAATACCCAGCGAAGGAACCCCGTGACGTAATCAGGGGAGAGAGTTCATCTTCGGTTAAATACCGGATTATCATGTGTTTGTCAGCGCCTCCGCAGACCGGCTGGATGGCTGTCCTCGACTTGTGATTCACCTTCGCTCTGGCGAGGGCTGACGCGGGGCGGTGGTCACCGACTCCACATTCGGTCCTTCATCACCGACTCCACATTCGGTCCTTCATCTCAGCTGGCGGCATGGCGCGGCTCGGAGTCGCCAAGGCGGGCGGGCTCAGAGTCAGCTCAAGGACACACGGGCGCCTCAATATCACATAATTTCTCTGAAGACATGTGTTTTGGTGTAGATAAGTGTAGAACGATTAACGTGGTACATGGAAAATTGATGTGGGGACTGGAATACGAGACGTAAAGAAGCGATCCTGTTAAATCATTAGAATATGTTGAAGTGTAAAGTACGTTGGTATAGAGCAGTCTCCAATAGAAGCCCACTCGGAAGTGAGGAAACATATCCGCAGAATTCAAGAACCGACTCACAAATGTTCTTAAAACATTATTGAATTCTCTAAATATTGCCGCTGCAATAAATACATACTCTATTCCTGTGATCATCTACTCAATGAGCTTAATAAAATGGAGTCATAGAGACCTGGAAGCAATGGATAGACATGTGAAAACCCAAGTGACTCAATATCGATATCATTATTCTAATCTGCTGTTGAGAGGATCAATATTTACCACGTGAAAAAGGAGGGCGAGGCATTACAAATATAACCAACAATAATGTCAACAAAATCTCTCTAATGAGAAAGTACTTCCTTGAGAAGTACAAAACATCGACACTGCATAAGGCAGAGTCAGATTTCAGTCTCACCCCCTTAAATCTTGCGAATTCTCAGTTTCAACCAGATTACACAAGCAATCGAAAAGAATTACATGGTAGACATCCCAATGAACTAACAGGCCAGAACATAAAATTTAAAGCATCTAACAGATAGTTGACACATGGTTTACTGAATCCAGGAACTGAAGGCTTTAAGATAGCATTCAAGACCAGGTTATCGCTAAAAGAAATTACTTACGATATATAACAAAAACAGCACAAAAACCTCCCGCACACCCGTTCCGGTTTTAGTGCCTAAAAGGTTTGGCACGGGTAGTAAGACGATTAGTAAGAAAACACAAACTAAAGTCATGTCATGTCCCATATTACAAATATTATCCTTCTAGAGTCTTGGAAAATGAAGAATGGCAGCTATAATGGGACAGAAACATAATTACAGACACCACAATTTCGAACAAGACGCCAGATAAGAGATTAGCTTGTTCTAAACAAGCTCAAGAAAACAGCCATGTTCATCGATTTGGCAGTCGTCAACAATAACAATCTAGAATCTGTTTATAAATTAAAAATTCAGAAATATGTACCGCTGACTCAAGAACTTTGCCATCAATGGAGACTTCGGAATATCGGCATACAAACGATAAGCATGTCAACCTAAGGTTTGTCCGTAAAACCAAAACGCACATGCAATACAAATGTAGGAATTTACATTTTCATGCTTAGAACAAATGCAGAAAGCAGTAATGCTGGATAGCTGCAGAATAGTAAGATAATTTCTGGGATGTGCCGCTAATTGGGACACGATTGATTAAAATATGTACAGAGTAACATTCGTTCACAACTCTGGGTGTAAAAATGGATTCAGGATAGAAATGCTGATCGTTCCGCAAAACGTCAAGTGCACTTACCCACCCCCCGGGGAAACTATGACTGGGCCTCGGTGGGTACAGTTGCATGGTCATTGGATGATCGTTTGGTCATCAAATACACAAGGAAGTCAATTATTCACGATAATGCCATTGGACATGATGAATCTCAGCGGGAGGTTGTCCTTGTTTTGGCAGTTGTGCAAGTCGTGCAAAACTTCAATCGCACGCTCACGGCACTGCTTGCTTCGGGCAATGTTGATTGGAGATTCATCTTTTTCCAGTGAGTTTCAAGTATTTTAGAGCTGTTGGGTAGTCGTTCAAAACCGAAGATAGTTCATTAAAATCGTCAGTGCGGAACAATTGACTGCTGAACCAATGGTCAGCCTTGGAATAGGAAATGAATGAACAAATTTTACGCAACCTGTTCAGGGTTTCGAGCATCAGAATAAATGCAAGAAGGGCTAAAATGGCACGAGAGTTCGAATGTGAATGACTGATGTTTGGTATCCATTGAAACTTCACAAAGGGGATCTAATTCCTTTCAGTGAAGTGACGGAAGACACGAATGAGGTGGTAAAGAAACTCCACATCGTCTCTCCAGTCGCATGTTCACTTAATATCAGTTTTACTGTTGCTGAAGGATGCTATCAATTTATTATAGTTGCTAATTAAATCCCCCAAAGAAATACTCGATGTTTGAAGATTTAGTCGGTCCATTGAGCTCATCATCCATGACAACGCGAGGAATGCTATCTAGCACATAGAGCTAGCATCTGATGAACTGAGGTTTGGCATCTAATAATGGTAGAAAATGGTGTGGAATTTACAAGGACATCTGATGAAATTACCTTCGAACATTTGCTGCAGCCGAACAACAACGTCTGTCTTCTAGTCGGTATTCACGCACGTTGTGTCGACAACAATTATCACAATGATCCTCACAGGTTGAACCACTCTAACATATATCAGAGTCCTTCTGCTATTGTATTAGCACTCCCATCTTTCAATTTCAGCACAGAAAACTTAATTTATTTTGCTGAATTCTTGAGGACCACGACAAGGGCTTCAAAACCATCCATGGGTTTGCCGTCTAAGTATATGCTCCACTTCTCCATACGAAGCGTGCTCACCAAGTGCTTCTTCGCATGAGCAGCTCTCATGTAGAGAGCCTTGCGGATTGCTGATATGGGGTTTGGATTTCAATGCCCTCACCTGAAAGCTGGCAGCACATATGTACTGCTCCGTGGGAGGACAGCTTTAAGCTTGTAACAAGGCTTGTTTGAAATGACAGATGGGTTATGCTTCCTTGGGCTCGTTGATGCTCTTTCTCATCCTCCAAAGGACTGCCTTTGCTATTGTCGGATGAGCCCGAGTAACTTTTGGAATAATGAGGTGGAGCTCATCTTGTTGGCCGCATGAACATATTAAGTATTTAAAAGACAAAGAACACCTCTTTAAAGAATAAGAACAATAAAAAGACATTTATTAATAAAATTACATTGACTAAATACCTTATGGGTGATCGCCACTACTTATTAGGATTATCCTCTAATTTTTCTTTTCTTACCCTGTGATAGCATACTACCTATTATGCAGTTACTAGGCAATCGGCTAAATTAATTACAAACGTATCAGCTTGGTTACTATTGTACTTCAATTCCGTTAGAATGCTACATAAATACTTGTTGTTACGCGACGGCTGTTTTTACTTGGAATGCAAGAAAATGATTCTAAAATACTAGTCAAGAGATATTTAAATGGAAGATATCCTTGGAAAGAGGGAAAGTAATGCTTCCCTTGCTTCCACGGAATAAACGCTTCTGATACACACGCTGTTGTGTCTTTTCAAGTACAATTGTATGCGGTCTTGCTAGAATTGAACTGAGACGATATGACTACGTTTGAATGAGCCTGCCGAAGACGAATGGTTTCTACTTGTTCCTGGCAAATTCGACATTTATCATCTTGGGACATTTCGATAACAGCTTTTATTATTATTATTATTATTATTATTATTATTATTATTATTATTATTATTCGGCAGATTGTGCTAGGTTCAAATTGTCCATCCCTGCCACGTTAAGGAAAGAGCTCGGTCACTGGGGAGAGAGATTTCACTCTGACCCCCAAGACCGATATGGGAAGCTCATTTGTTCAAGAACGTGCCAACTATATGACATGATTGCAGGATCACTGATTTCTGTCCGTAATTCAGAATTCGTTGATGTTATTTCATTTTTTCAGACTTTTTCTGAAATTATTTGTTATTACACCTTCAGCCGAAATAGCAAATGGATATATTTTTACACGCTGTAGTTTTTCACATTTGTTTTATTTCCAGAGCAAGATCTTCATACTTAATAATTTTCTCAACCTCTGTTTTCTTCAGGTTGTGTGTCAACGGTAAGACAATATCAACAAGCATAGCTTCTTTCTTGTCTCTGTCAATCAAAACTACATCTGGTCCATTGTAGGCCATAGTTTTATCTGTTATTATGAGTCTGTCCTAATAAATGATGGTTTTATTTGCTTGAATTACAAGTAGTTAGTTGTATTTATAATACGGAGGAGCTCCACTATTTAACATACTATGCGTGAGAGCCAATTGTTGATGGATGGACAATCTTAGCTAGTTTATTGTGTCTCCCCAAGAACGCGCTGTCGGCAAGTGCAGTACGTCCAGCCATTATATGCTCGATTGTTTCACCACTGGTGCCGCATTTCCTGCATTTGTTAATCACGGGCTTGTTCATGCAATGTTTCTCGTAGTTCCTAGTTCGGCATACTGTATCTTAAATTGCCATTATAAATCCCCCTGTTTCTGGGTATAAATCTTCGTCTGAAAGCCATTGCAGCGAGGACTGTATTTCACAATGAGGTTCATGATAGCTGTAGGAAATTTGCCGTGCATTGCCTTTTGTTGTCACTCTTCTAGATCTCTTTGAATTGTCACTTTTGGTGTTGTACCTGTTGCAATTGCTATTGTTCCTGTGTTAAAGCACTCACGTTTACTGGAGTATAACCATCATCTGCATGTACAGCCATTTTAATTAAGGCATCGTCACACAAGAGTAATTTTTGCTTCATTTTTCTTTCTTGGTTTCTGCAGAGATTTTCAATGTTTAGCAGTCCCCTCCGTCCTTCTCTTCGGAGTAGATATAGTCTTTTAATAGACGAGTTTGTGTGAAGACACCTCAATTTAATAAGCAGCCTTCTAGACAGTCTATTTAATTCAGAAAGATCTGCAAATGACCACTTGAGAATTCCGAAAGAATACAGAAGTGTAGAAATTACCAGGAGTTAATTGCTGTGATTTGGTTTTTCCCATTTAATTTAGTGTTCAGAACATTTGTAGTAACTCTTGATCTATACTTATCGGTCAGAACTTCCTTCACGCTGGAATGATCTATCTGGTAGTTTTGGGCTATACCTAAGTATTTGTAAACTTAATCAGGTGGAAGTTCCTTAATGTCTCTATTTGGTTCATTGTGGCTTTCGATCTCGTCCTTTTTATGTCTATAATGGCACATTTGCCTAGTCCAAAAGACGTCTTTATATCTTCACTGAACACTTTCACTGTCTCAATTAAGCATAGAGTTTGAGGTCACCATACAACAAATGAAACAAGCGTAAGTTGTTTTTTTAATTAATTTGTATCCAGTTTTGCTGTTATTAAGAAATTTGGACATAGGTTTCATTGCTAGACAAAACCATACCGGTGACAGTTAATCTCCTTAGAACATTACAATTTTAATATGAACATACGCCGTATATCTTATATTATCTTATATTTTGGACATACGCCGTATATCTCAAGAACCTTTTGCAACTGTGGGACAGAATTAAATGCCTTCTGGCAATTATGTAGCACATATGCAGATTGTGTCGTCTTTTGTGAACTACTTCCATGGTAACTGCATCAATTGTTAACTGAATTGTACAACCCATCGATCTTTTGATGCAATCCTTTTGCTCATCATCTAAGATGTAATAGTTATCACAGTGTGCATATATTTTGTTGCTGATTAGCGATGTGAAGAGCTTGTAAACAGTCGATAGGCAGGTGGCTGGCGGATGAGTTTTGTGGTGGTAATGTGTCTCCCTTTTTTTCAGATAGGTGTTCCCTTCCATAAGAAAATCAGGAATTGATGTAGGATAATCAAGGGTTTTGGTGTAACATTCTGCCAGTGGCTAATGGACGGCGGGAAAGTATTTCAACCAGAAATTATGAATTTTGTCGGGACCAGGGGTTTTACAGTTGCTGGTTTTACTGATGGCTCTAATGATATCGTCGGTATTATTATTATTATTATTATTATTATTATTATTATTATTATTATTATTATTATTATTATACAGGACTTACTAAGCGGTCTAAGGAATATAATGAGCTTTTAACATAAAAGGAACAATATTTTTTCTAACATAATAGTAAAGTCATTCATGAAATAGTTTTACTTAGTACGTCCCTCATATCTCCTTAAGTGATATCACTGTTTGTGGACTTGTACAAAGTTTGTTTCGGTAAAAAAAAGGTTTAAAATTTCATCAAGAACACAACTATTAGTTTACTGTGGCGTAACTACAATGAATGTCTAGGGATAATTCTCGCGCTTGGGAAAGGAATATAAAGTCCAACTTTTTATTTTCAGTTGTATCCAATGAAATGCTTTGTTAATAAGTAAATATATCAACCTAATATATCAACAAGCTGTATTTGTCAGTAATGTTATCACAACTACGGACAACAATGATTTTACTATTAATTAGTTATACGTCCTGTTTTAAATAAAAAATGAGGTATAATGAAAATAATTGTATGGTTTCAAAAAAAATCAAAATTATTTTCTTACGATTATGATTTTTATTATTTTTTCCTTTAAGAACTTTCTCATTGTTTATTTTATTTTATTGTCGAATAATTTCAGAACCTGATGACAATATAAACATTTTTTTGAAACATTGCAAAAATTAATAAGCATAGATAATGTGAAAACCATTTCCTCATACTCACATAGGTGATTATTTAAGATTGTCATTAACTCAATAAAAAAGTGAAATGTATACAAATCAGAAAGACAATAAGTACAAACAATAACTGTTTATTACAGCTTTGTGCTCTACAAAGTTCCAAAATCGAACTAGTACTAGTCAACAATGCCAGGGTAACAACTCGCCAGAAGAGAAGTATCAAGTCCAGAAGCTGTTCACAGTTTACCAGAAGAAGTCCGAGTTCGTCGCCTAATCATCCGAGTTTCCACGAGAATTAATTTTATATGTTGTATACTCGGCTTAGTAGAAACTGGATCACTCACTATAGCGCACTCGAACACTGTTCAAGAACTAGTTTGTCTTTAGGGCGCCGGGCCGCCCGTTATAATCAGTGCTCCGGCGGCTCGATTCTGTCTCGACTTCCATTCTATAATAAAGAGCACGCACCGTGCTGAATGCGCGCGCAAATTCCAAAGTTCGCCGCGCGTGGAGCTCATATTATCATTTTCTTATTTTAGTATCTTGAATTTTTAGACATTCAATTTGGAATTCGAATTGGTACAGAATTATCCATTAAAACTCATATTAAAAACCTCTTCAGGTGCGTAAGATATGTAGATTAGAACAAGTATTTTGCAAATAATAGATAAAATACACCAATAATAAAATAAACGTAATATATATAAATACAAAGCACAGTATGAAGATCAACTCACCTCACCTGGAGTAGATCAAGTTGTAAGTATATATATATATATATATATATATAAATGGTATGCATTATTTCCCTCGGGTTATGGTTTTCAGCAAGAGGTTTCGTTGTGGATATGCTTGGAACACTTGTGTGGCCTGTTCGACAATTATCAGAGTTTTATACTGTAGGTTATTTTTTTTATTTCAGCTGATATACTGATCAACATTGCATTGGCCTTATCTTTTCAACGCAACCAAATCAAAATGTGTGGCATGTGGCATCCTCGTTTCTGCCATCAAGAATACATACAGGCAGCGTGTCTACAAACACATAATGTTTTTTACCGGGAAAAATTGAAAATGCATTAAAGATTTCATTTTTGGGGTTAAAGGACTCTTGCTGTAATATCATGATCAATGAGTGTTGCCAGGGAATAATCTTGTGATTTCTATCCAGTGCGGATTGCATGTAAATGTGATGACAAATCTGCTGTACATAATGACGTAACATCGACATGGCATCTTGAAGCATATTGTGCATATGGTAAAAGACTTCCGTATGTATGTTGCTGGAAGAAAAGTATCCGACCATACTTCTGCGCATTTCATCAGTATTTAATCGGCAATCTGGAAGGTGAATATACTGGCTTCAGATGCGGAGTTTTGGGTCTGCATTCAACTGATGAATCGTTAATCTCTCTGTTTCAATTTTAACATACATGTCAACAATATATTTGGTGATATAATCGCCGACATTTCAGTATTGATTGTTCTTCATTTTCCGAATATTAGGCGGAATATGAATAATAGTTCATTGAACTGACTTTTTAGTTAGCTTCAGAACCTTTGTAAATAGATTTTGTTTTAATAACATTGAAAATTATAAAATTAAAATACATAATATAGTGAGCTGAGATATTAACTAGAATTATTTTACATTACCGTGTAATGGGATTTATCATTTTTATTGAGAAATCATAGATTTTCACGCTTGGCAATATATAATGGGATGTTGGCAGTGGCATCATATGAGCGGAGTGTTTCCTTTATACTGTTGTAACTTGATTCATTCGCGACGATGTGAAAAACAATATCAGGGAATTGCCCAGTTTTCTTCCAACTACAAAGATAGCAAACTTCAATCAGACTCAGCTTCGCGCGGTTGCGAGACTTAAAAGTATGTGAGATGTGTGAACGCAGTGTTTTTTGATATAGAGATACGCTGATAGAATGTACGTTGTGTGTGAATTATCTGACTCGCGCACGCTCTAGACTCAAGGGCGTTATTTGATAATATAGGATTATGTGATTGTGTTCGAAGTTGAATAAAAAATGTTCGTAGAATCGTGATGTTGTCTAGACAATAGACTCTTTACTATATTGTGTTTATGTGCCCAACGCAGATTAGTTTCTTGTGATGAATTGCAGGCATAAAATAAAATTTGCGGAATTTGTAGTTTGCTCTCTGAACTGGTAACAGTGAGACCTGCTCTCTATAATTTGGCCTTGTATCTGAATTTTAAAAAAATATTATGATTGTACAAACCTTAAATAAAATAAAATAAATTAGCATGTGGGGGTATAAAATTAATGGATTGGTCAAGTGGATTAAAGTTAAATAATATTTGTTGCTTTTAAAATTATATCTGTCTCTTAATTAGTTGTAACTAATATCTTATGCATCAAATATTATTGGGTTTAAAAATACATAAAAGTGGGTCGCTAAAATGAATGCACGCAAATGATATGTGGACTAAGTGATGATTATGATTTAATGATTAAGAAATTGAAGATTAGTAAAGCATCTTACTTGGGTTGAAGAAAATAAATTAATTATGTTTACTGGCTATAATTAAATACTTGAAGTTGGCATGATATTTTTCCCGAAGCTGCAGTTTGTTGACAAATGAAGTCAATTTTGAAAGGCATTGTTATATTGTTGGATATTTGTCAAAAGTGTATGGAATCTGTTCCTATTCTGAAAACCAATGAGTAAAATGGCTCTGGTGGGTGGTTTATGGTAATCAATTTCCACTTTATCATTTGCGCAACACAATCATTAGCTTGTTTTTAAATTTCAATGCTTACAATATGAGCAAACCGAGTTCATAGAACAAATAAGCAACACATAGGTGTTATGTAGTTTAAATTGTTCAATCGTAATGAATAAAGGCTGCGATTCAAACTTGGCGATTATTAGTTGAATGTAAGCGCTCAGCGGCTTCACGCGTTCGTGATATCCCGAATTCTTTCAGACGTTCATTCGGTCGTCCAGTTTCTTGTGAGCATGATTAGATGGTAATTAGGTTGGTTTGTAAGCAATTTTAGGGTTCTTCTACCTAAATTGGGCTTCGTCTAATAGGAGGCATATCTAATATTATATAGTTTCGGGAGCGAATTAAATCCTCCACCATGTATTCTGTGCTGAACGCACACACGCACACTGTTTTTTGATAGATATGATTGAATTTCAAACTTTGTATAACGGTAATAAATTGCAAATTGTAGGTTGACGCACGTTGCAATCTCGCAGAAAACCGAGACCGTGGACTCATGGGGGTAATTAGAATATTTATTGCTTAAATAAAGTGTGTATATGAGTGAGCGTGTTAATTTATAATTACTTACTTTCAATTATTTATGTAATTCAAATATAAAATAAAAAAAAATAAATGAGGAAGAATATTTGCTAAAAAACATTTTATACTAAATTATCTATTTATGTAGTGTTTTAACATATTTATTTAATTCGTTTTTATACTACGAATTACAATTTTCGGAATTTCTTAAATGTTTGTTTGCTGCAATAAATATAGTCTTAATTCTGTTATTTCTAAACAAAGAATTATGATTAATTATTTTTTAGGTTTATAGAGATATGTTAAAACAAATTTGATATGTAAAACTTAATGTATAATTATTCGTTTTTACACATTTATTTGCAAATTGTTGTAATTGAATATCTAAATATTCAGCTTTTTGATACGAATACGAAAATTCGATCAGTGTTCAAAATGGA